>CM041777.1:174861586-175132963 GCA_023374045.1 Limonium bicolor
CAAGTTCTTCTCAAATGATTTTCATGCTCTTCTGCTGACTTCGAATACACAAGGATGTCGTCGATGAATACTACTACTGAAGTGTCCAGCTGATCACTGAATAACCGATTCATTAAGTCCATGAATTTGGCTGGTGCGTTAGACAAACCGAATGGCATCACCGTGAATTCGTAGTGGCCATATCTTGTTCGGAATGCTGTTTTCTCAATGTCTTGCCCTTTGATAGCAATTTGGTGATATCCGGATCAGAGATCAATCTTAGAAAAGACCGAAGCTCCCTTCAACTGATCGAACAGGTCGTCGATGCATGGTAATGGGTACTTGTTCTTTACAGTGACCGCATTCAATTCGTGGTAGTCGATGCAGAGGTAGAGACTACCGTCCTTCTTCTTAACGAAGAGGACCGGTGCTCCCCAGGGTGATACGCTCGGGCGTATAAACCCTTTGTCGAGTAGATCACGTAGTTGCTCTTTAAGCTCTGTCATTTCTGCAGGTGTCATACGGTATGGTGCCCTAGCAATGGGACCAGTACCAGGTACAAGGTCGATTTCGAACTCTACTGCTCTCTGTGGTGGCATACCAGGTAGCTCCTTCGGGAATACATCAGGGAATTCAAAGACTACTGCTACACCATTACTGAATTCTGGATCTCTCTCCAGATCTTGCACATGGCATAAATACACATCATGTCCTTTCTGAGCTCCTGGTACATTGCCATAGCGGAGATACTGTAGTTGAAGGCTCTCTCGGTCTATGGCGGTATAAAACAGTAACCCCAGATGGACTCTTGAGCAGCAATCGGTCCTCGGCGCATAGGATCCGTCCCTTGTGCCGCTCCAACCAGTTCATTCCGATTATTAAGTCGAATTCCAACCAGTTGAATTCACGAAGGAGATGGGAAACGCTTCGCCTTTGATTCAAATTGTGGTGGTGTGGTAGTACTTGGTACATTTTACTCGCTCCTTCGAAGGGAGAGTAACCAAGAAGTTTGTTAGCTCATCTGCGTCTAGCCCCAACCTCTTCACAAAGATGGTGATACAAAGGTGTGAGAGGCGCTGGAGTCGAATAGTACTGAGGCTTCGATGCCGTTTACTGGGAAAGTTCCCGTTAGAATGGTGCCGCTTTTGCCGGCTTGTGCTTCGGTGAGGATACTCAGGTTACCTTCGGTACCGAGTCCACAACCTATTGATTCATAAGATTAATGAGTAACGATGGTGGAACGCAAGTGGAATTTAATAACCAACTCTGCATTTATTGAATAAACCAACCATCATACATATGTGTCTCTAATACACGTTACTACTGGGTTACATGCTACTACAAGATTAATACTTCCTAAAGGTAAGGTTCAAGCGTCCTGGTTTCATGTGTGTGGCATTGATTATTGCCGGTGGTGCCGTATTCAACTTGATCTTCTTGATCCCGTGATATAGCAACCTTGATTTTCCACCCATGATTAGGACATCTCCTGATCTCAATACCAATTTCTCTGCGAGGTCCACACGCTTCTGCTCGCTATACAAGAATACGGCGTCATCACCAATGGACCAAGACACTACGGGCACTCCTTGTTCAAGAGATTCCGCCGTCTCGTCCTTATCTTGGTGTAAGTCAAGTCGTCCTTCTTTCTCATAGAAGTTGACGATACATAAATCTGCTTCAAGTGCAGGGATTGGTTCATCTTCGTACTGTTGTGCGGTTTCTACAGCTTGTGTAACAAGTGTTTGGTATTCAGTGGGTATTGATGGAGGTGTGGCTCCATCTCCTACTCGTGTCTTTTGGTATGTCTTGGTATAAGGGTTCCAATCCTTTCCCAAGCACATCATCTTCAGCTTCATGGTTGCTCCACCAGAGAATTCGGGTGTATAAAATCCTCCTGGACCCATTCCTAGCTCGTTGCATCGTCGGATGATTGAAACTTGTGCTTCGGGTGTCAGGTATCCTTTTAATAAGATCATACCTGGGCGGATGACCTGACACTGCTCACTGGCGAAGTGGTGAGTGGTGATGTCGGCCTTTTCATGAAGTGGGTTTGAAGGTAATGGGTAACAATATGGAATTTCCCTAAGGTGGTAAATTTCATCTAGTGTGAGTTCTAGGCTCACTACTTCATTTCATGCTCAATACATACGTCAATTTTACTTACTCATGCTCAATTTCATACTTCAAGTACTTACGCATTCATGCATCCATTCATACAGATATTTCAGTACTTAGACATGCTCCTCAAGGATAAAGGGTTACGGTTAATACCTAGGCCAGATTTAGTACCGGTCCCGTCACGGTCAATGATGTGCAAGGCTGGCTGTCTCTGCGGTGCGCCCTTCTGCGGACCTCGGGACCCCTGTCCCTGTGAGGTATGCTGGGCATGAGCATCGCCAGACGCAACCTCCTTGCCTTCACACTGCTTGTAGCCCTGATAGTTGCCCTTGGGCTTCGAGTTTTCTGGGCATGCATTAGCACGGTGCCCCGGCTTCTGGCAATTGTAGCAGCGGATCTCCCTTCCTTGGCAATCGGTGTCGGGATGATCCTTGTTGCAGTTTCGGCACACATAGCTGCGGCCATCATTGCGGCTCTTGCCATGGCCAAATCCAGAACCTATAGCTTCCAAGTTAGCAAGGTTCGGTATACTTGCAATGCTCCATATACATACTAATTCACAAGTGTACTAATTCGATTTCGGGTTCTTACCCTTGTAGAGCTGAGACCTCAGTGGCTTCCCTGCCACTGGTGCAGTGTAGGCAAGCTGTAATGGATCAGCTGTCTTGCCCTTCTCAGCATGGGCACTGCCGTCTCCAGAGGTGTCTTCTGGTTTTGGTGGGAGTACTTCCCCTTCTTCTTCTTCTTCTTCCATGGTTTGGTTTGGTTTTGGTCGTCGAGGTGTTACCCTTGCTGCTCACCTTGCGCTTCAGCGCTTTCTCCTCATCTCTTAGCTGGCAGGTGATCTCAACTCGAGATGCAGCGTGGTAACACTCCTGAATTACTCGGCATTAGGTTACACATTTACATACGGAATACTAATTCGTATTGTTCATGGTTTTAAGGGTTCAACGTTGTTTACCTGAAGGGAGGTAAACCGTGCGAATCCCATGCCATACCGGAGTCGATGGCTTAATCCGCCGTAGAAGCGGTCGACCAAGACTTGACCGGTATACCAAGGTCGGGTAGAAGTTTGAGAAGAGAGGTGAAGGTGCGATAATACTCATCAACCGTCATCTTCTCCGTCATCTTCAGGGCATCAAGCTCAAGCCGTTTCTTGGTCTTGACATGCTCGGGATAGTACTTTGATCGGAGGAGAGAGGTGAATGCTTCCCAACCGAATGCGGGGTCGGCTACGTGCTCGGCCTTGACAAGCTTCCACCAGTCCATAGCCGCGTCCTTGAGGTAATACGCAGCTATCCTCACTCGAACTCCAGTGGGAGTCTCAAGTGTCTCGAATGCCGTCTCCATCTCGGAGATATAGGCCTCAAGCTTGGCGGGGTCACTCTCGCCTCTAAAGCATGGAGGTCGAAGGTCGGCGACTACCTTTACCTAATTGGTTTCACGGGGATGAGGTGGGTCGGGCTGCTGCTGTTGCTACTGCTATTGGTTCTGCTATGTTTGGTGTACATCGGTGATTACTTGCGGTAGCATCTGCGCTACCGTGGTGGCAAAGATTTCAGCTATCGTCTGCGCGCCCGGTCCATCATTAGCCCCTCCTCTGGTTCAGCCTGAACCTCTTTCTGACATCAGAACAAGTGTGGATTACATTAGATATTGTGACATTATGACCGCGTGGTCTTGATTCAACAATGGCATCGTCTTTACAGACGTCAAGGGGTATCCGTTATTGCTAACGGTAATTCCTAGTTAGGTTTCTAATTCTCCGTTGTAAAACGGTTTATAACCTAACTCGGTAATCACTACACTCGGTATTCTAATCATCAGAGCGAGACTTCGCTCTGATACCACTTTTTGTAACACCCCAACCGCTAATCCTTCCATTATCCTCTAATCATTCCCATAATTACCTTACTCGCAGCGGAATACTTACTTACTCCCAGCGGGTGATACAACGCCGTTAGCCATCCAAGACTAACAAGGCTATTACTACTTACAATAACGGTTTGACGATTAGAATATACCGAATACATACTACTTACCTTACAATGCCAAATACTTACTTACACTTTGATTACCGAGTATTCAAAAGATATAAATTACATTCCAAGTCTATTCCCAAGAATTAAGAGTTTAGTACATCTACTCGTTTCTACCAATCACAATTTCATTGTCCAAAAAGGTGTACCACATGGTACACCGGCTACTCAAAAAGGCCTTAGCCGTGTACAACTCGGTACACACCGTTCCAATCTACTAACAATCCCAAAAAGAATTCTTTCCGGTCCTTACTCGACCATCACGCCTCGCGGGTACCTGAAAGATAAAATCATTGCCCCAAGGGGCTCAGCTTACGCTGCATATGATAACCACATACCCCGCGTACTAGCGAGGGTACGCCAACTATTTGGTTGAATACATACGGTTCGTTTCATTCATACATACATACATACATGTTTTTATACAATACAATTCGATGCATTCGTTTCACAAGGCATACAAACATTCAATACATGCAAGGAAGACATTACAAGTCAAC
Source organism: Limonium bicolor (assembly GCA_023374045.1). Classification (NCBI taxonomy): domain Eukaryota; kingdom Viridiplantae; phylum Streptophyta; class Magnoliopsida; order Caryophyllales; family Plumbaginaceae; genus Limonium; species Limonium bicolor. The sequence continues at coordinate 174,866,226 of CM041777.1, forward strand.
CATTCACACTTACCGAATACTCACCGCAATACGGAGATACACTTCTCCAATACATACATAAGGCTTGTTAGCTTCTTTATACACCCGGGTTAATCGGTGTTTTCTGTAACACCCCTAAAACCGGCCTAAGAGTTAAGGGTATTACACGCACATATTACTACCTAATAACGCAAGGCTCTAAAACACTCAAATGTAATAAAGGCCCAAAACAGAGTTTCCATAATCATTATAAACCAGAGTACTCAGTTACAGCGAAAGCAACATGAAATCCCAATTACATGACCAAACAGAAACAGAGGTCTAAAACAGAGTAAGGCCCGAAGGCTACGAGTCTGAGTAAGAATGTCAAATAACAAAGAGCTGAAACATAAACTAAGCTCCAGAAACTGACTGAGTGATCCTTGCTGATCAATCTGCAAAAATGTTAAAAGTAGGGGAGTGAGCACACAACTATGCCCAGTAAGCAGCGACCGTCATCAGTAAGGTCGCTCAAACAATTGAAATCAGAAGAGAAGCAGAGATTAGCACAAAACAATAGCTCTTAAAATAAGCAGAGTATTGCTGACAAAATGCAGTATGGAACACCAGAGTTCCCAAATCAGAATTAAGCAGAGTTCACAAACAGATAGGGGACACAGTACAATGCACACACTCAGAAGGGTCGAAGACCCACAGACCATAACAGGTCTCTCGACAACGTAGAAATGACTCGAAAGAGCCAAAGGTTTCGTCAACCCCACAGAACAGAAAGGGAATGACCCACACTCAGAACGACATCTACATGGTATACCACGGAATAGCTCGACCCAGCCATTCACGGCTCAGAAACAGAGTAAAGTGTCCCAAAACAGAAGGTTTGCAAAACAGAAGCAACCTTGCATGAAACCATGCCAAAACACTTATAATACAGTAGTAGAGACTTAGAGGAGTCCAACGCCACAAACGGCGCTCAAATCAGAGTTCAGACGGGGAAGTTATGCAGAAAACAGAACAGTGTCCGAACTTGTGTCCGGACGTCGAAGTTCGGACGCAAGTCGAGACTCAGAAACCAGAATTTGCCAAATGTCCGAACTTGTGTCCGGACATCAATGTTCGGACACAAGTCGATTTGAAATCAGACAGAACATTTCAGAATGTCCGAACATCATTGTTCGGACTGATGTTCGGACGGGTTTTCGGGAAAACTTACGCGGAAGGTCCGACCTTGTGTCCGGACATCAATGTTCGGACACAGGTCGAACTAAAATCAGAGGAGAATCTAAGGGTGTGTCCGAACATCAAAGCTCGGACAGATGTTCGGACATACCCCGAACTTTGAAAATCAGAAAGGCAAAACACACTGTCCGAACTTCAAAGCTCGGACGGAAGTTCGGACAGTGCGAAAACTGCAGATTTCAGAAGACGAACAGAGCAGAAAAACAACGCAATTCGACACCACGAATCGCCAATTCAGAACACACACCAAATCAGTCATAAATACAGGAGACCATGGGGGTTTAGCCATTCCAAAACGTAATCAAACACAACACAAACAGAAACGCATCCAAATCGGACAATAAGACCTTGCAACCCCATGGCTGAACTTCCAAACCGAATCGAGTAACCACCTACCTCGTTGATCAGCAGAAACCACAACGAACTGAGACAGCAGGCGCAATCCACGCAGAACCACAATCCGGTACAGACCAACAGCCACTGAATTCCACAATCAAAGCCCAGAAATCAGAAAATACTCGAAGAACCTAGAACCATTCAAGACCCAAAATCTGTAACACAAACCTGGAATCGACGGTCCTGAAACCACCACCTGATCGACTACGACAGTCCCGACCGGAACCCCAATTGACCACCGAGCACAACCACTGATTAATCACGAAAAAGATCCAGAAATCAGAAACTCGAGAGGAAGAAGGAGGCCAATAAAATCCACGATTCTGCAGACAAACCTGATGACGACGAGAGGAGAATTCAGCAACGAAGATCTTCAATCCGGTTGCAGCAGCGGCAATCCCCGAACTTAACAAATCAGAATTGAGAGAGAGAAGAAGAAGAGAGAGTAACTGTCGCTCTGGAGACTGAGACTGCACGCTCCCACGATTCAAACTGGCACCCTTAATCGATCGGGGATTAGGGAAAGGAAAAAGAAATAAATAAGTAAATCCTTTACTTATTATCAAATAATCTGTTTACCTTAATTAGCAGGGGTAATGACCTCCTCGCCCTTGGCAATTAAAAGAATACCACCGGTGTCCTAACTGATAGCAAGGGATTAATCCAACTTAGAATAACAAAGTAACTGATATAATATAAGGTATTAATTGTGGGTTATAACATCACCTCCTCCTTAAAAGAATTTCGTCCTCAAATTGACTCACCTTACTGATCGAATAGGGAGGGAAACTTGGTGCGTAGCTCGTCTTCGAGCTCCCAAGTTGCTTCACGTTCTGACTGATCAGACCATTGAACCTTAACCATAGGCATGGTCTTACTACGGAGCTGACGAACGTCTCTAGCCAAAATACGGGTGGTACCGCCTCATAGCTGAAGTCCTCTCTCAACTGAAGCTGACTATGGTCGATCACATGAGACGGATCATGCAGGTACTTCCTCAACATCGAGACATGAAAAACACTGTAGACAGCAGACAAGGATGGAGGCAAAGCCAGACGATAAGCCACAGGGCCAATCCTCTCCAGAATCTCAAAAGGTCCCACAAACCTCGGGCTAAGCTTTCCACGCTTCCCGAACCGGACTACGCCTCTGACCGGCGACACTCGCAGATAGACGTGATCACCAACATCAAACTCAAGCGGCCTGCGCCTCTGGTCTGCATAGCACTTCTGTCTACTCTGAGCAACAAGCAAACGCTCTCGAATCATCCTGATCTTCTCTACTGCATCCTGCACCAACTCTGGTCCAACCAAGACCCTCTTCTTCAGGTCATCCCAACAGATGGGAGACCTGCACCTCCTACCGTACAACTCTTCAAACGGAGCCATACCAATGCTCGCCTGAAAGCTATTGTTGTAGGCAAACTCGATCAGAGTCACGTGTTGATCCCAGCTACCTCCAAAATCCAGGACACATGCGCGAAGCATGTCCTCCAGAACCTGATTAGTCCTCTCTGTCTGGCCATCCGACTGAGGATGGTAGGCTGAACTGAAAGCTAAATTCGTACCCAGAGCCTGATGCAAACTGCGCCAAAATCTAGACACGAAACGGAGGTCACGATCGGACACAATAGAAGCAGGCACCCGTGAAGCCTCACTATCTCATCGAGATACAGACGAGCTAAGCGCTCCAAACTGAAGGTCTTCCTCACAGGCAGAAAATGGGCGGACTTCGTCAGACGATCCACTATCACCCATACGGCATCACAACCCGAAGGAGTCCTAGGCAACCCCATGACAAAATCCATCCCCACACTCTCCCACTTCCGCTCAGGAACGGGAAGGGGCTGAAGCAAACCCGCTGGCCTCTGGTGCTCAGCCTTCACCTGCTGACAGGTTTGGCACTTTGAAACAAACTCAGAGATGTCACGCTTCATCCCAGACCACCAGAACGACTCTCTGAGATCTCGATACATCTTCACCCCTCCTGGGTGAACTGAATATGGCGCTCCTGAGCCTCCTGAAGGATCTCTCTACGCAGAACTGCGTCGTCCGGCACATACACTCGACCTCTGAAATGCAAACACCCATCACTGGAGACACTGAAGTCCGAATCTTGCTCTGAAGACAGTCCCCCTCTGATCCGACACAAAGCTGAATCTGACTCCTGACCAACCTGATCTTGTCGATCAACGAAGACTGAACCTGGAGCGCTGCTATCACACTGGCACTGGCTGGTCTGACTACCCAAACACCCATACGCTGAAGCTCTAAGGCGGACCTCTGAACTCCTGTCAAAGCACAAGCTACGCCCGGAGCGCCTCTCCGACTCAAAGCGTCTGCCACCACATTCGCTCTACCCGGGTGGTAGAGGATCTCCAAATCATAGTCATGAAGTAGCTCCAACCACCTCTGCTGTCTCAAGTTCAGCTCCTTCTGAGTGAACAAATACTTGAGACTCTTGTGGTCCGTGTAGACCTTACACGACGCCCCATACAGATAATGTCTCCAAATCTTTAGCGCGAAAACCACAGCTGCCAACTCCAGGTCGTGGGTAGGGTAGTTCTTCTCATAAGGCTTAAGCTGTCGAGAGCCATAAGCCACTACCTTACCCTGCTGCATCAAAACACATCCTAGTCCCTTATGGGACGCATCACAGAAGACCTCGAAGCCCTCGGTCCTAGATGGCAAAGTCAGAATCGGTGTGGTCGTCAACCTCTTCTTAACCTCCTGGAAGCTCTGCTCGCAAGCCTCGCTCCACTCGTACTTGATCTCCTTCCTCAACAGACGGGTCAGTGGGGATACAATCTTAGAGAATCCCTCAACGAACTTCCTGTAATACCCAGCTAACCCAAGGAAACTGCGGATCTCAGCGACATCCGTGGGCCTCGCCCACTCCATCATAGCTCTAATCTTCTCAGGGTCTACTGAGATACCGTCCTTCAACCACATGTCCCAAGAATACTACTCGGTCGAGCCAGAAGTCACACTTTTTCAGCTTAGCATACAACTCACGATCCTTCAACGTCTGCAAAACAATCCTCAGATGCTCTTCATGCTCCTCTGCGCTCTTGGAGTACACCAAGATGTCGTCTATGAAGACCACTACAAACTGATCCAGATAGGGTTTGAAAACCCGGTTCATCATATCCATGAAGACTGAGGGAGCATTGGTCAAACCAAATGGCATAACTAGGAACTCGTAATGACCATAACGAGTCCTAAAGGCGGACTTAGGCACATCTTCGGCCTTAATCCTCAACTGATGGTAGCCTGAACGAAGATCAATCTTCGAGAACACTGTGGCGCCCGTCAACTGATCAAACAAATCATCGATACGCGGAAGGGGATAGCGATTCTTGATGGTCACCTTGTTCAGCTCTCTATAGTCGATGCACATTCTGAAGGTCCCATCCTTCTTCTTCACAAATAGCACTGGCGCTCCCCAAGGCGAAACGCTAGGGCGAATGAAGCCCTTATCCAGCAATACCTGAAGCTGGACCTTCAGCTCCTTCAGCTCTGTCGGGCTCATACGGTAAGGGGCCCTAGAGATGGGCTGAGTCTCAGGCACTGAGTCAATCGTGAACTCCACCTCCCTCACTGGTGGAAGTCCGGGCACATCATCCTGGAAGACCTCAGGAAACTCTCTGACGGTCGGGATGCTCTCCAAGCTAGATCCCTCACGCACCTCTGGCAGATAACATAAGAATCCCTGGCAGCCCTTCCTCAAGAAGCTGGCTGCCTGCATCGCAGACACAATCATAGGCGCACACGGGGCTGCATTTCCAGCAAAGACAAAATGGCTCCTGCCTGGCAATTCAAACACTACTCTCCTCGCTGCACAGTCTATATGGGCATGGTGCTCTGCTAGCCAGTCCATGCCCAGGATCACATCAAAACAGGCCATCCGCATCGGGATGAGGTCAGCATAAAAAGTCTTGTCCCTAACTGCTATGGGACAAGTCTTACACACAGAATTCAGCACACAAGGGGCAACCCCACCTAATGGACTACTCACACACAGGTCTACCTCACTAGGCATAGCAGTCAGTCCAAGGTCACCCAACAAATCAGAACAGATAAAGGAGTGCGTAGCTCCAGAGTCAAACAGACAAAATACATCCTGAGAATGGATTTGGAGGATACCTGAGACGACGCGATCACCAGCACGATCACGCTCTCCCGCCATAGCATACACTCGGGCCTGAGTCTGAGGCTTCTTCTGGTCGGACCTCGCCCCTGAATCTGAGCCGGTGCCTCTATCTCCTGAGCCTCTACCGGATGCCTGAGGGCACTGAGCGATCTGGTGCTCCATCGACCCGCACTTAAAGCAGGCACCAGTCTTCTTGTAGCACTCCCTACCAGGATGGGAGTGACCACAAGATCCACACTTCGCCCCAGCTGACGACGATGAAGAAGCTCCCCGGTGATCTCCATATGACTGCTTCTTCTGAGGAGCAGCCTCCTTCTTCTGAGGCTCTTCAGCACGCCTCTTCCCCTTGTGGTCCTTGCCAGCCTGTCTACCCCTGATGTCGGCCTCCACCAGCAAAGCGACATCCACCACATCTCTGAAGGTCCGGTGACGAAGAGGTGTCACAGCGGACCTGATATTTGGTCTGAGCCCACTCTCGAACTTACGGGCCTTCCTATGCTCATCTGGCTCCGGAGCATACTTCGAGAGCGTCACGAACTTCCTCACGTACTCCTCGACTGACATGTCTCTCCCTTGACGCAGCCGGTTGTACTCGTTGATCTTCTGATCCTTGTAGACATCCGGATAGAACTGCTTGTTGAACTCCAAGCAGAACTGATCCCAGGTCCAAGGCTGGGGATGCCTACCCATCACCATGCGCCACCACTCCTTCGCCTCCCCCTTAAAGAGGAACGTGGCGAAATCCACCTTCTGGTCATCCTCCGACCCCATCACTCTCAGCAGGTCCTCGACCTCAGTAATCCAATGGCTCGCCTCCTGAGGGTCACCACAGCCGTCGAAGGAAGGCGGCTTCAGCTTCATGAACTCCTGGAGGGCTCTAACTCGGCCTCCCACAGCATTCGCCCCTGCTGGGCCTGCTCCTCCAGCTCCTCTACCAGCTCCCCCAGCAGCTGCAGCCATAGTCTGCATCAGCTGAGTCATAAACTGCTGTACTGCCCTGTGCAGCTCTCCCTGAGGGGTCACTGGTGTCCTACGAGGAGGCATTCTGAGATACACAAATCCAAAACTGTCAGAACTGACTCAGACTTCAAACAACTGCCACAACTGAACCTCACAAGCAAACACAACCACAGACCCTAAAGAAAGCCAAACCTGGCTCTGATACCACTAAATGTAACACCCCTAAAACCGGCCTAAGAGTTAAGGGTATTACACGCCGCGTATTACTACCTAATAACGCAAGGCTCTAAAACACTCAAATGCAATAAAGGCCCAAAACAGAGTTTCCATAACATTATAAACCAGAGTACTCTTACAGCAAAGCAACACAAATCCCAATACAACCAAACAGAAACAGAGGTCTAAACAGAGTAAGGCCCGAAGGCTACAGTCTGAGTAAGAATGTCAAATAACAAAGAGCTGAAACAAAACTAAGCTCCAGAAACTGATGAGTGATCCTTGCTGATCAATCTGCAAAAATGTTAAAAGTAGGGGAGTGAGCACACAACTATGCCCAGTAAGCAGCGACCGTCATCAGTAAGGTCGCTCAAAACAATTGAAATCAGAAGAGAAGCAGAGATTAGCACAAAACAATAGCTTTAAAATAAGCAGAGTATTGCTGAAACAAATGCAGATGGAACACCAGAGTTCCCAATTCAGAAGTAAGCAGAGTTCACAAACAGATAGGGGACACAGTACAATGCACACACTCAGAAGGGTCGAAGACCCATAGACCATAACAGGTCTCTCGACAACGCAGAAATGACTCGAAAGAGCCAAAGGGTTCGTCAACCCCACAGAACAGAAAGGGAATGACCCACACTCAGAACGACGTCTACATGGTATACCACGGAATAGCTCGACCCAGCCATTCACGGCTCAGAAACAGAGTAAAGTGTCCCAAAACAGAAGGTTTGCAAAACAGAAGCAACCTTGCATGAAACCATGCCAAAACACTTATAATACAGTAGTAGAGACTTAGAGGAGTCCAACGCCACAAACGGCGCTCAAATCAGAGTTCAGACGGGGAAGTTATGCAGAAAACAGAGCAGTGTCCGAACTTGTGTCCGGACGTCGAAGTTCGGACGCAAGTCGAGACTCAGAAACCAGAATTTGCCAAATGTCCGAACTTGTGTCCGGACATCAATGTTCGGACACAAGTCGATTTGAAATCAGACAGAACATTTCAGAATGTCCGAACATCATTGTTCGGACTGATGTTCGGACGGGTTTACGGGAAAAACTTACGCGGAAGGTCCGACCTTGTGTCCGGACATCAATGTTCGGACACAGGTCGAACTAAAATCAGAGGAGAATCTAAGGGTGTGTCCGAACATCAAAGCTCGGACAGATGTTCGGACATACCCCGAACTTTGAAAATCAGAAAGGCAAAACACACTGTCCGAACTTCAAAGCTCGGACGGAAGTTCGGACAGTGCGAAAACTGCAGATTTCAGAAGACGAACAGAGCAGAAAAACAACGCAATTCGACACCACGAATCGCCAATTCAGAACACACACCAAATCAGTCATAAATACAGGAGACCATGGGGGTTTAGCCATTCCAAAACGTAATCAAACACAACACAAACAGAAACACATCCAAATCGGACAATAAGACCTTGCAAACCCCATGGCTGAACTTCCAAACCGAATCGAGTAACCACCTACCTCGTTGATCAGCAGAAACCACAACGAACTGAGACAGCAGGCGCAATCCACGCAGAACCACAATCCGGTACAGACCAACAGCCACTGAATTCCACAATCAAAGCCCAGAAATCAGAAAATACTCGAAGAACCTAGAACCATTCAAGACCCAAAATCTGTAACACAAACCTGGAATCGACGGTCCCGAAACCACCACCTGATCGACTACGACAGTCCCGACCGGAACCCCAATTGACCACCGAGCACAACCACTGATTAATCACGAAAAAGATCCAGAAATCAGAAACTCGAGAGGAAGAAGGAGGCCAATAAAATCCACGATTCTGCCAGACAAACCTGATGACGACGAGAGGAGAATTCAGCAACGAAGATCTTCAATCCGGTTGCAGCAGCGGCAATCCCCGAACTTAACAAATCAGAATTGAGAGAGAGAGAAGAGAGAGAGAGTAACTGTCGCTCTGAAGACTGAGACTGCACGCTCCCACGATTCAAACTGGCACCCTTAATCGATCGGGGATTAGGGAAAGGAAAAAGAAATAAATAAGTAAATCCTTTACTTATTATCAAATAATCTGTTTACCTTAATTAGCAGGGGTAATGACCTCCTCGCCCTTGGCAATTAAAAGAATACCACCGGTGTCCTAGCTGATAGCAAGGGATTAATCCAACTTAGAATAACATAGTAACTGATATAATATAAGGTATTAATTGCGGGTTATAACATGTTCAATACTCTTTTACTCAAGGTCAATGACTTACAATAGTCAAGACCAATACTCATACAATACTTTACTTCTTACTTACTTTACTCAAGTCAAGTCGGTATGACCTCCGGGCAGGGATTACTACATCCCACCACCGGGCTTTAGGGTGGCCCACTAATCCATAATGCTACCCATTCAAGGGATTTGGTCCATGGAAAAGATTACAGCCAGGATTCGGATCCAACCTCTTGTGTTTCCTTATCCTCACGCGTGGCCGAAACTATATCGGACTTCTACTCATTCCATTTTACTCATTACTCAAGTTAGGAGTTAGATGGTTAGGAATTAGTAGAAGTCATTACTTCCATACCATACATCAATACACTACTCAAGTACACAACATTTACACATACTCTTCATTCTCATTCATATATTTCATGAATTATGCAAACTAAATGTTCAAGAGAATACAACAAGAACAATATAGTTCAAACACAGTTAAGTGCAATAAAAGTTCGATTCGTGCATTTATCTTATTGGTGATCACATAAGCACACAAATCGGGGTAACCAAGATAGGATATAGGGCATGAAGAAATCATACCGTACACCTTCGTATTCGTACTACCGGGTTCCTTCGGTGTTCAACTATTCGATTCCTATACATACATGAAGTTGCATGATCAATGATCTATTATTGATCCAACTCATTTTCTTCATTAATACTTCCAATGCACACTTACTATTTCTTTACATCCATACTGGATTATGAAAACCCATTCTTCTCTTATTACTCCTTAAACTTGCTTTCTTACTCATGTGTATACTTTCTTACATTTACTACTTCATTAATGGTGTACTACTACATATATATATGCATATATGTGTATAGGCATATATATATATACATACATATGATTACTATAATCATATAATAAAACATTTTTTTTGTCTTGACTCGTCCGACCTTACCCAGGGTCGGACCTAAGGTCGGTCTAAGTCAGTAAGTTTCGTTACTGAAAAATTCAGACCCGACCGACCTTGTAAGTCCGGTCCCAAGGTCGGTCCATTCCAGTGAGTTACATTACATGAAAATTTCAGGCCGACCGACCTTGCAAGTCCGGTCCCAAGGTCGGTCCATTCCAGTAGGTTCATACGGGAAAATTTCTGGTCCGACCGACTTGCAAGTCCGGTCCCAAGGTCGGTCCATTCCAGTAGGTTTCATACGGGAAAATTTCTGGTCCGACCGACCTTGCAAGTCCGGTCCCAAGGTCGGTCCATTCCAGTAGGTTTCCGTCTTTGTAATTCAGGGCTCGACCGACCATGCAAGTTCGGACCCAAGGTCGGTCCGGCCCAGTACTTCAGTTTTAAAATCTGTTTTTGGTGTTTTACTTTCCCATTGCTTCCCTAAGCTTTACCATACATACCACACATGTTTAACACTCATTAAACCCTCTAAATCACCTTAGTTCATCCACCAAACTCATTACTCAATCCTAAATTCACTTTCACATTTTTCCTCATTTCATTCCAACACTTATACTAGTTTTCTTTTCACTAATGCTATAGATTTTGTTTTTCCCTCTTGTGCTACAGATTTTCACCTTAACTTCTATCCTCCAATACTTCCTCAACTAATGCCACTCCTTGCATTCTAAATACATTATCTTAAATCCTAATGCTATCCCATTAACTAGTTCCTCTCCAAATCTGTTTCAAGATACTAAACTACTCCCTTTACACTCTCCAAATACACCTAGTCACTACCTAGGTTATTTCCTCTTCTTACACAACTAAGTCCTCTAGTTTCTAGACAAATTTGGACATAGTCTCCCCTATATTTTTAACATTACTCACACATTGTTTCAGCTCACAATTTGCTCATTCCTACACCTGTTTATCCAATGCATTATATTCATATTTCAACTCCACTACAACACAATGAATTTCCTGCACATACACATTCCATACCCAATGTTTTCCCAAGCTTTTAAACATCATTTAAGAACTTCAAAACTGTTACATTACCATTCCTATGCTATAACATACTTATTACTTATTGCCATATACTTTACTCATTTTTACTACACAAAAACTGTTACAATACAAGGCACAAAACTAGTTCAAGGTAAGAGCATTTACCTTGTTCTTTCTAGTTTTTCTTTCTTCCTTTCCCTTCTCTTCCTTTCTTCTCCCTTGTTCTCGGTTTCAAATAGAGTTCACACTCCAATGCTACAACTCATACCAATACACAATACCATTTCAATACTACCCTTAATTAAAATAAAGCTTAAAGCATATTTTTAGGGTTTAAGAAAACTATTACCTTCCAACCAATGAGTGAGGTCCTTGGTTATCAAGAGAGTAAGATTCCTAGCCTAATGGAGAAGCCAAAATCGGCTGGAGCACAAGGAACAAAGAGTTCAAAATCTGAAAATTCATATAATGCAAACACGGGCTAGAAATGGTGTATTTTCGAATTTCTTTTTACCTCAAAACATCAAGGTGGAAGAGGAGCTTCTAATGGTGGACTCAAATCTTCAAATGGCTTCCACCCATGAAAACGAAATTGGAGCTTTTGGATTTTTGAAAGGAGGAAGATGTTCTCCTTTGCAAGGGGATTCCAATGGTATGGTTTTTATAATTTTTGGACAAGGTTTGAGTGTTGAACAAGAGGAGAGAAGGTGGGTTTTGTGTGAGATTTCTCAAATCTCCATGGCTGTTGCCCAGGGAGGAAGAAGAGAAGAGAGGGAGGGGGAACCGTGAGATAGAGGTGAGGATAGGAGAGAGAGGGTTACTTTTTGCTTTTACTTATTTTGTTTGTCATTTAGTAAATAAGAGGGAAATTAAGAGAGTGTGAGAGAGAGAGCTGGCCGCCCCCTTACACACACACAATCATATTTTTGCTTTTTATTTGCAAAAGTGGACACATTAATTTTTCTTATTTACATTCTCACCCCACAACTTCCCGGTTGTTACAGTTTTTACTAACCATAACCCGTTTTCCGGATTTTCTCATTTAATTAATTTTATTGGTTCCCAACCTTTATTACTGTTTATTAATGACTATTTGGTTGACCAAAATCGTTACGAGTCTATTTGACTCGCTTAAAGTCGCGTTTTCCCGGTTTCCTCGAAAAACGCGCTTTAAGGTTCGTTTATGCTTTTAACCCATTTTAAAGGTCCGTTTTCTTCGGGATTTGTTCCCTCATGTTTGTTTAGATATATTAAGCCTTTAAAATTATAATTAGCCTAATTACTCACTGTTTTTAATTACGGGGTATTTCAATGACATTAGGAAGTGTTTGGATTGATTTAACGGCAAAAGGTAATTTAAATGACCTTAGGTGTTATATAATGTTTTGGTGGTGTATAACCTATGGTTTGGTTAATAATTTTAAGGTAACAAAGTTGGAGGTATAATGTAATAACATATCCAAGAGTATATGGTTGTTTTGGTGAATATAGAAATTATAAGTTTAACGAGTTAAATGGAAATCTTGGAAAGTTTAGGGGCCCATTCATAAATATTGGAAAGTTTGGGTCAAGGCCGAATTTATGATAAAACTTGGGTGAATTTTGGGGCTTTGACCAAGTTAGGAAAAAGAAAAGATTAAAATTGGAATTTAGGAAGAAAAAGGAGTTAGTTGTAAAGTTTGAAAACTTTGCGGGTCAAAGTGTAATTTCTTGAAAATTATGGTCTAGGAAGAATAATTAAGTCAAACCTAAGTGGAAGTTGATGGTTTGACCGATTAAGAGAAATTAAGAATATAAATGTAAAATTAAGGAAAGATTAGTAGTTGTTGTGAACTTGAGAAAATGTAAGGGGTCAAAATGTAATTTTGGAAAAGATTAGGGTGAAAATTTGAACAGACTATATGGGGTCTGTTCGTAAACTATTGGAAATTTGGGTTGGAGTTTGGAATTAAACTGGAAGATTTTAAGAGATGTAAGCTAGGAATTAATTGTAAGAATTATAAAATATGTGGGCCACTTTGTAATTTATGAAAAATGTGGTGGAAATTAAGGAATATCATTTGGGGTCTGTTCGGTAATTAAATTAAGTTAGCATAGCACCTTGAGTCTAATTAAATAAGGAGTTAGAATTATAAGATATGGGTTATAATGAAATTATAAGTTTAGATAACATTTGTGGGAAAAGTGTAATAAAGGTTAAATATAGTGTTATGCCGAGAATTAGGGAGTTTTAAGGATGACTATAACATAAGGTTGAGAGAGCATATGACATAGTATTAAGACTATGATCATAATGTTATAATATGGAGTTAGTATTAATTATAGGAATTTTATAATTTATATGGAGATATATGAATATATAAGGTATTAAATTATATACTAAGGTTGAGAAAGTGATAAATTAATATTATTATTAATGTGGTTGGGACCATATTAGATAACATTAGGTATATGATCTAAATGCTAATACGTGAGAGTTAGTACAATTAAGGAAGTTAAGCTTCACATAAAATAATGAATTTGTGAAGTGTGGTATGAATTATATAATGAAGTTTGGAGTATGGTGAATCATACAATATTGGTGGAGAATTTAATAAAGTGGGTGTGTAGTTATTGTAAGGTGGGAAATTATATTATATAACTGGACATAAGGACTTAATGTCATAATATGTAAGAGTTAAGCAAGGAGGTTATATAATTCAAGGAATTATATTATGGAATATATGTAGTATTGACTAGTGTACATTGCCCAAGTCAACCAAATTGACCAAAGGGTCATTTTATTTTATCAACTTATAAACAAGTGGAAATTTTAAATCCAAAGGCTACAAATATTAAAGGTTAACTATATTAAACATCATATAGTAACAATGTCTATATGAATATGTATATAAATAATACCTATACTCATGTATTAATGAGAATTAAATCCTAATTTGTAGCATGATACAACATGTTAGTTACTAACATATTTAATGGATTAAATGAATTTAATCCCGAACTCGTTGTAACCGATTAAAATACTACGACGATTGACCAATCACGGGTAACCATACGAGGGATTAGTAGTTACTCGGGATATCGAATTATTTGAACTACAGTGTATTGATACTTAGTGTATATAAATATTCCAGAGCTAGAGATTTAGAGGACGACTCGGGATCGCACGTTGAGCTCTGCTCTCCGTCGGTGTACAGTATGTTATTGTGTGGTCCAAATGTTCCTAAGGATTTCCTTAGGTTTGGACATATTTGTGTATATGATTTCTAAGAGTGATATGTGTGAATTATATTGATATGCTTATGTGCATTTAATTACTCGACTATCTCATGTTTTAACTGTGCGCGAATGTCTTTCGAACTAAGATATTACTGATTTCAAACTCGAAATGAGTTACGAGTAAGATAAGGAAATAGATGATCCTTATGAAAGATCAATGAGATATATCACATTATTCCTAATCAACATAAGTAAAAACTTAGGATGAGATTAGGTAATACCAATCTCCAGAGCATATGTACTCAACATGAAAATTGACCTAGATGACTTCTAGGTAATGTGTAAGACCTAAAAGGCAACTACATGGTACTATATTCACCATAACCTAAGCATAGATCGTAGGTAAGATGATTAGGAGAACTTAATCACATAGTGAACCATATTGTATATGAGGAGAAATCCTTGGAATCGTGGTTACGCATAGTGATCACAATAGAGTGGATGACTGTTACAGGTCCACTCGTATATTATTCCATTAGATCAGACTGATCATTGGACGGAGCTCCCACGTAAAGGTAATGGCTTCGGCCGTTGGTGACCCACCACATAATAGCTGTAATAAGGAGGAATCGGAGTCCCAACGTTAAGGGGATGGCTACTGCCGTTGGTGACCCGCCATTATTAGGGTCACTGTTGAGGACACATCGTCTCCTAACATGATGACTGTCAGTGGTTAAGAGTTAAGTGAATGGAACAATTAGCCGTTATTTAATCATTAGTATGAGATTCAGATAACTCTCGTAAAGTGGATAACAATTCAAGGCCTTGAAGGCCGAATAAACGAGAACCGTTCAAATGAAACCACACTTGTATTATTATTTTATGCACCCGTTTCATCGTATTGATTATATGTGCATAATGTGCGTAGAATTGCGTGTGAACCTTGGATGAATTGTTGGATGCTTTATTCTTGCATTACAAATTTATTTTATATATGTAAAACGGAATAGCATGTAAATGAACCGAATGATAACTCGGCTAATTAACCTATGGAGTTTAAGGGTTCATAAGATTACACTTTAGCATATTCAGTGATTGTGATGAGCCTTTATGACAAACATATTATAGGAGCTTGATCGTGACGAAAGTCGGAGTGCGGGACTTTTTATAATTAGTAGTATATTTTGATATCGCATTTTCGAACTTGTTTTTATATTATGTACCGCAGTTGTACGGGTTTGGAATACTTAGACTGCTCACTTGATTACGAACTTAGTTATGGATTTGATGTTGTATACATTATTGGTTATCTATATGTAGTCATCATAGTGGTTATGTATTATGTGGTAATTGGACGCTTCATTAATCACATGGGTGAGTCATGGCGGTAGCACCCAAAGTTAGAACGATTGGCTTTTATTTTCCATTACGACTCGCGTGTTTAATTATGCTACAAAGTGTCGATAATACGAGTTTACAAGTAGGGGTGTTACAGTAGAGCCCTCAGCCTCTTCATCAAGACAGGGAAGAGCGCTGCCCGGCCGGGGTACCCCACCCCCAGATCCTAAGAAGGAGGCCAGCCCGGGCGCAAGCATGTTTGGCCAGGGAGACAACCAAATATCTCGTTCCCCTCACAAAATCGCATTTTCTTCGTAACCTCCTTGAAGCCCATATGAGAAAATAAATCTTCATCTAGAAACTCTCATCTCTTAAGGAATTAGTTTGCTACAGCTTGGCGACATACGCTTGCAAATTTGCCACATTGAGAAGTAAGTAACTCCTTCAAGATCGATACTGCAGTACCTTGCCTCTGCAAGCTCATCATGATTTTTACAGGAGAATGATGTATAACTAGCAACTTGAGCCTCCAAGGTTTGGACCAGCCCACGATAGGGGTCACAGCTAGAATTCACAGCAATTAGCTCATCAGATAACAGGTTAACCTGGCTGCTCAGAGAATGAACATGCTTCAAAAGACCTTCGGTGCCCGGTCCTAAAAACAAAGATGGAAAAGTCAGGAAAAAAATGGAAGAAAAAGAAACAAGATACATATAAAAAGGCTGGAAAGGAACTTCACCTTTGTTAGAAACATCACCACCAGAGCATCAAAGAGCAGTTTCTTTCTCTACCAGTTGACCTTCAAGGGCCGCCTTCTCGGATTGCAAAGCAGCCAAGGCAACTTCCAAGTCTCTTACCTTATCAGTCAGAGTGGCATTCTCTTGCATGAGGGAGGTTGTCTCTTTCATATGCCCGGCCTTGGTCTGCTGCAGCAAAGTTTCTAAATCAGAAACTCTCTGGGACCAGCTACTCTTTTCCTGAACGAAAGTAGCCTTCTCCTGCTCAAGCAAAGATAGCGAAGTCTCCAGAGCCGAGACTCTCGCCTTTTCCTAGTTGCGGCCAGCTCTGGATTGTTCCAATAGAGCCTTCATCTCGGAAAACCTCTAGGTTATCTCTGCCCTCTTTTTCGAGAAGGAAGCCTTCAGTTGCTTCACTGAACCTGCTTCCGTCTCAAGAGATTGCTGCTGACGCTTAGAAGCCAAAATCCCCCTTAACTTCCAAATCAGCGCCTCATGCTCATCGTATTGTTTCGTGGCCTGCATCCGGGCCTGGGACAACTCCTTGCTTAGAGTCTCAGTCCTCCGTTTCACTTGAGTAGCAATCTCATCTCTAATGGTGTCAACATAGTTATCATGGACAGACTGGGATATTTCTAGCTCTTCTTGGGCATTATTCGCCCGACATTGCTCATACCGAAGCCTGGACTCTAGACTTTTGTATGAACAACTCCACACTCTGAGCCATGGCCATCGTCTGGAAAAGAAAAAAGTACATATGGAAAAGTAAGCAAGATAAGCAAGCCAAACAAGAACGCACAAACAAGACAAAAAGCAACACAAACCCGGAAGATCCCTTGCCACATAAAATCAAGCGCGCTAGTCAAGAGCGATAGAGTGGCGCATGATGGGGTCCGCTCCACCATATCCAATTCGCAGTCTCTCCTTAACGACCGTGATGGTACGTAGAGGTGCAAAGATACCATCAGGAGAGTCAGACTTCTTAACAACATCCTTCCATAAATCAAAGTAAGAAGAAGACTCGGTCACTGCTATGGTTGGCATAGGATGACCATGATGGTAGAACCAAGCCTCCTTCTCAGTCGGGCCACAAAATGAACCGCTAACCACAGGTGGAGGCGACGAGGGGGATGCGATGAAATCTTCCCTCATCTTGCTCCGAAGTTTTGGGTTCTCAGGCACCGCCTGGTACTGAGGATTCTCTGTGGTTTTTGAGACACCCTTAGGGGTTCCCTCCCGGCCCTCGGACCGCTCCTCTTCCCTTTGAGTCTCCTATGGGATCACCACGCCCTTAATAGTGGCATCAACATCCACTATAGAGGAAGCCTTAGCTTTCTTTGCCATATGCTTCATCCTCCCCTCCTTCGGCTTGGATGCAACCCTTTTGCCGTGTTTCTCAGAATAAGCCTTCTGGGAAGCATCAACCCTTGGGGACCACCCGGACGCATTAACATCTACGGTATTAGAAGCTGCAAAGATAAATAAAGTAAAATAAGTAACAAAGCGAAAAAGAGAAACTATGAAAGGAAAGACAAGCACCTCTAGGAAAAAGGGCGGAAACAGAGGCTTTCTCCTCAAGAATAGTTTCAAGGGAAGAATCTGAAGAAAAATAAATTGACAGGTCAGGGAACAACGCGGAAATAGGGGTCACACACTCAGACTTGCTACCCGCATGGAGACTGAGGTTGAGACCCGACCCTGGGGTAAGAGGAAGAAACACGCGACGACCAGACACTAGACTCATGTGCCATGTACCTGGCAAGGAGGTAGTGCCCGGGGACCCGAGCAACCCTTGAACATTATCCCTCTCTGGATTTTTGTCTTTCTTCTTTTTCTTTATTTGTGCATCTCCGGTTTCTTCTCTATGTATCTTCTTAGAAACAGAAGAGGCTTTCCTCAGCCAGGCGCCTAGCCGCGTCCTCAGCGACATTAATAGAGCCATAGTAATCAATCTTCTCATCTCCAACCTTGAACGTAACGAAATTCCAGTTACAAAATGGGCCCACCTTTGACCCAATTTGAGGGAAATCTGCAAAAGAAGCAAAGAAATAAGAATGGAACTACAAAAGAGACCAAGATAAAAGAAAGCAAAAAAGAAGCATGTACTTTCAAAATGACGCAGCGAGGCTAACCGCGTCTTGGTGAAAAAGAATTCAACGAGTTCTTGCTTGCCGTTTAGCTTTCTGAGGACCTTGGAGATAAGAACTTCAGATTTTGGCGTCGGTACGCTACAGAGTTTCCCTTTCTGGAAAGAAGAGCACTATGAAGCCCTGAGAAAGCAACCATGGGGAGGAACAATAACAAACTACCTTGATTTCCAGCGAGTGGCAGCTTTCTTATAAAAAAATAGAGTATCCGGCCCGCCCAAAAATAGTTGGGCTATCAGGATCAACCCGACTAGTGAAAATTGAACAAATTTGGTCGCATCAGGGTGAATTTTATTTTCTAGACAAAGAACAACAAAAGCATGGAGATAGGCTATGGCTTTTGGGTGGAGATGCGTGAGAGTGCAGCATCTCTGAATTAGGAATCCGAGAACAAACGGGTGTGGCGGAATCGACATGCCACGAAGGAAAAACTTGGAATAAACAACATAGCTTAAGCCGAATTCATCATGAGGATGAGAATCGGCGGTTAGGAGGAAAATGTGGGTACCTAAGGGAACCTTGACGTCTCTCAAAAGTGCGTCCAACGAGGGAATATCAAGAGTGGAAGGAAAAAGTTCACAATTTTCAGCAAAAGGACGATCATGAGACAACAGAGTAGGGCAAAAATTCTTACCATCTTTGACCCTTGAACCGACCTTAGGACGGAAACAAAACCCTTCGTTTTATCCTTTGAAAAACTTGAGGAAGCCATAATCGCCAAAAAGAAAAAGTTACGAGGAATGCAAAAGCAGCAGAAAGAAAGAGGACGACTGTAGCGGGAATTGGAAGTTGGAAGAGCAAGCAACAGACGTGAAGAAAGTGAGGAAAGAGAAACAGATCAGACTTTCCAAAATATAAAGGCGGTAAAAATTTCCTCTCTCCAAAATTTTAAAATAACAAATAGTACAAAAAGTACCTTTTTACAGGAAAAGCAAGGACTCTGCACATTCCTTACTAGAAAAAGAGCATGCACACGTAATCGAAGCTTGGAAGGACACGAGCTCAGCACGGATGAAAATAAGTTCTTTTTCCATGACTCGGCAAAGAAAAAGAACTCGTGGGACTCGTGGGACTTCAAAACCGGCAAAAATTTTCTAAACAACAATGGCTATTACTGGAAATTCAACTTTTTGAAGCTCAAGAAAAAAGTAGAACTTGTGGGACTGATGAAGAGGGGAAAAACAAGACCGGCCAAGAAACCTAGAGCAAGGCTAAGGAAACATTATTTATATTTAGGATATATAAATAAGCGATTGGACGTTTGTGCCTGGTCGACTAGCAAAAAGTGCATAGACAACGATCGGGCCCCTGTGCCCGGTCGGTTAGCTAAGAAATATGTAAACGGCACCCGTGCGCCTGCACCCGGGTGCATTTGTAAACAGACCTGGCATCCATGTCTGGGCACACCTAAACTAGCGACCGGGCGGGTATGCCCGGGCGTAGAACAAAATTAGGATTAAATATTAATCTACTTAGACAGTTCTACAGTTACAAAATCTGGTAGTAACAAACTGACAGGTTGATAGTACAAGGAGGATTGTAAAGAAAATCTATGAATATGGGTTCACCCCAAAGCAATAAACACACTATCAATATTTGAGAATTCTAGGACTCTTATTCTCTTTGTCTTAATTTCTTACTTCTCGTGAAACTCTCTCTAGCTCGGTGGACCAGGTAATTTAAGGAAGATCTCAATAACAGAATTAGGAAGAAGATAGAGTAGTCTAGTATTAGATTGGATAGGCAGTTAGGGAAGATTATTAATCTTTCATAAGTGAAACATTCACTGATCAGTGTCCAAATAAGCATGTTCTAGGGGTTTATTTCATATGCTTTTATCAATGCTTTTCATGCTCATTTCTGTTTTTAGCTAGTTTTTCTCTAGTTTTATGTTTTATTGGTGTTTTTGCATATTTATATTGCTTAAACATGAGAAAGAATGTAGCTATAAGCAACGTAGACGAATAGAGAAACAAGTGGGCAGAAACGGATCTCAAATCAGAGCTATAACAAAGAATCTAGGGCATGGACAAATTATGTCCGGATATGCGTCCGACCTTGCATGTCCTGATGTGAGCTCGGTTTCCGAACCTTATCCTATGCTATTAATTGATTAGGATCTGGTCAGGTTTTAGGTCCACTTATAACCTAAGCTTAAGAACTATTTTATAAAACAAAATTCATTATAACTGAAAGTTAGCTCACTAGAACTTATTTTGAGTCGCAACCTAAGTTTTAACCAAATTAAACTAGGAGGTAAGAGTTCGGGTTTGGGAGCTTGGTAATATAAAATTTTCCAGGTTCAATTACTTTCATTACCCTTCGAAGCTATTTTCCTTTACTAATGTCATTAAAGGCTTATTATAAAGTTTAATAAACCTAAAGGTGCAAGCTTCTGTATTTTAGAGGTTTTTAGCATTTTTGACCGAATTTAAACGGTAAAAATTAAACTAATAAAAAATACGGTTCCGGAGGTCAAAAGTTGTTGCCTTCCGAGATTGTCCATGACCTTAGACCCTAGTCTATCAAATTAAACAAAAATTCAAAAATTATAAAAAAGTAAAAAATTTCAAGTGTCCTGGCCATAAACAGGGTATCAATAGGCACAGACTTAACCTAATTTTTTAATATCATGTCTCGCCGCCATCTGAGGGTTGTCTATGGTTGTGGACACGGCGTCCGCGACCCTGAAAAAGATGTTTGTGGGTACAGACGACCGTGTTTTGGTTGATTCCTATGGTGTTTTGGTTAAAAATTTATGGGTGTGTGCCTGATTTGATTCTAAGTCTATTGGTAGTGAAATTTTTTAAATTGAAGTTGTTTTAACGTTGAAACTTAGCAAACAAGGTATAAGGCAGAAACTTAGGAAACACAAATAAACAAAACTAAAAGTCGAACTTTGGTTGGAAACTGGTGTGAGAAGTGTGTGAAGTTTGTAGGTTTAAGAATCTGAAGTTTCTAACCTGTTTTGAAAGCTCTGAATGTTCGTTCTTTTACGTTGGGTTTCCTTGATCGGTTCCTCGGTAGGCCTCTGGTTAGGCAACAACTTAAAGCTTCTGGAACAACCTTCTGGTGGTTGTTCTTCACGTTTGTGTTAGGGATGACAACGGGTCATATTTGGGTTGGGTGACACTCCACTCGACCCGTCACCCGCTTTTCACCCGCACCATCCGACCCGACTCGTCACCCTCAAATTCATTACCCATCCTGTTTTATCCGTCAGATGAAGCAGAACAGATGCATTTTAGATTTATCTCTACGCGCACACATAAACACAAGAAGTTTGACACTTGGAGACCCGATAACAAGGATGTTGGACAAGGTAAATTTCCTTTTTTTCAATAGGTGGGCACTAGCAGAGGCGTAGAGCATATACGTTCCTTGTTCTCCAACAATAATGGACCAAAAAAACAAGAATGGGAACGCCAGCAAAGGCGCATAGCATATACGTTCCTTGATCGCCAATAGTAATGGATGAGAAAAACAAGAACAAAAGCACTAGGAGAGACGTAGAGAAAATGCGTTCTTTGTTCACCAATCACATACAGAGTCACAGAGAGAATAAGTTAGTTTGAGTATATTACCGGTTGTAGAATGAGCACAGTTGATATGTTCCTGAATTGCCTTCAATCTGGTGGTGGAGGCGGTGAGCGAGATGCGAGACACTGATAGCGTGAGTGAAGAACATTTAATCGTCTTCAGTCTGGTGGTGGTGGCAGTGAGCGAGATGCAGCTTGTTAGTTGTTAGGGCGTGATTTTCGAGTGAAGAAAATGATTGTCGCGTAAGAGAATGAAGCGGTCAAATGGGTTTGTGTTAGGGTTGCAATTGCAAAATTACCTATGCGTTTGACTTGTTGACTTAGTTGTAGAATTTATTTTATTTAATATATATATGCGGTATATAAATATATATATGCAGGTGATGGGTCAGTTGAACGAGCCGGATGACCAAGTGGAAAATGTTCATCCGACCCGTCACCCGCACCGATTTCACTCGTCACCTGTTTTTACCCGTTTTAGCGGGTCGGATGAAACGAGTACCCGTCACCCATTTCCATCCCTAGTTTTGGTGTGCTCCAATTTTTGATTTGATGATTGAAACTTCAAGAAGAAGTAAAGATTGTGTTTTGTGTGTTTTTGAAGAATTTGGTACTTGGATGTTGAAAAACGTGTGAGGCAAATTGGAAGAGCTTTCTTCTGATCTTGTGAGAGTTATAATATGTTTTTAAGTTGATGGGAATGCCCTATATATAGTTAAGGGTTTAGGCAAATAGATAAAAGACAATCTAAGTAAAGAATATAATTTTATCTACTTTGTTAACCAGTTATAGGCCGAGATTAATTATGAAATTTTAACCACAAGTGAAGGAGGATTTTTAAGAATTTTGAGAGTTGGAATCACGTCATTTGGATTAATGACTGATTTATAAAAAATTTAAAAGATGTCACCTCTCATAATTCATAAGTAAATATTGGAAATTTAAAAATTATGCTCTAAATACCGTCCTGTATCATATGTTAAAGTATCATAACATTTTGAATTAATTTGGGTATTTTCTAGATGAGAGAGAAAGTTATGAAAATATTCGAATTTCCCTAGCTCAATTAAACTTTGTCACGTTTATGACCATGTGTAGCCATGTTAACCGTGTGACAATTTTAGTTTAACATGTGAAAGCCTTTCTTTCTATTTTTTTGGGCAATTATATGTACTAAATATTAAGAAAATTAGCTTATAATATGAATTAAAAGCTATATTTTCAGAATAAAAATTATCTGAAAACAGAAAAGTGAATTATAGTTAATATGATGTTTGAGAATATTTCGAAATGTTGAACAAATCATATTAAAATAGAAAGTCCCAAGAATATCCTTGAAAAATGCCAACCTTATGCATTCTGACCATTTTGCCCTTGCCTTTGCCTTTGTGCACTAGGGCCTTTCCCGGGGACAATATTTTGGGTATAAAAGATTGCCCTCGTACTTTGTAATGTAGATCAAAAGGTTAGTTGATGATTGGCAGACATCCCAAAATTTTGCCCGACTTTGGAGCTTCTACTTTTTGCCTTAAGTTTCTACTGAAATCACTTAGTTGTGTCGAGCTATTGTAAGGCGTTGGCTACCTGTGGGAAGATTGTAGAAGTTGTCGGGTTATTTGGAGGGGCCTAACACCTCAACGTGAATAAATTCAATGTTCCTAGGCACTTCTAGGGGCCTGGACCCATTCGAGTGAAAATAGATGTACCTAGGCACTTTTCAGAGCTTGGACCTGTCCGAGTTGTGAAAAATGTATCCAAGTGCTTCAAGGGACTGAGACCTGTTCTTGATTAAATTTGATGTGATTTGGATGCTTCCAGAGACTGAAACCCGACCAAACTAAGGAAATGATATTACTCTCGATACTTCTTGAGACTGAGTTCTGTCCAATGTAGGAGATAAGGTATAATGCTACTCGAGTGCTTCTAGAGACTGAAATCCATCCAAAGTGAAAGTATGATATGATTCGGATGCTTATGGAGACTGAAACCCATCCAAAATGAATTGAGTATGGTTTGGGATGCTTATGGAGACCTAAATCCATCCATGCAAAGGTACTTATGGAGACGTAAATTCGTCCAAAGGTGCTTATGAACACCTAAATCTGTCCAAAGGTGCTACTGTAGACCAAAATCCGTCCATGCAAACCGTACTTCTAAAGACCCAATCCATCCACTCGGATTGTTTTTAGAGACTGAGATCTGTCCAAAGTGCTCCGGAGACCTAAATCCGTCCAAAGGTACTTGTGAAGACCTAAATCCGTCTAGAATTCTGGAAACCCAATTCATCCACTCGGATTGCTTCTAGAGGGAGAGATCCATTCAAAGATGCTTCTGAAGACCTAAATCCATCCAAAGGTACTTTTGAAGACATAATCGTCCATGCAAAGGTATTTCTTGAGATCTAATCCATCCACTCGAATTGCTTCTTGAGACCGAGATCCGGCCAAAGTGAAATACCCCAACTAATAAAATATGGATTAAATATCTAATCACATTAATTAAGGCCTAAACATGCCTTAAAAGTCAACTAAGAACAACAGTGGTCAACACAAAGCAAGATGTTGCACCTTTGACTGTTTAGGGTAAATAAATACCCAAATGAACTTCTTAGGACCTAAAAACTTTCCTAAGCTTATTTAACCACATAAATAAACATATTACAATGTTTGTTGGAACACTCCAACACAAATAACAAGCATTTACATGCTTCAAGGTCAAGTAGGGCAAAAATGTGCTCTAAGAATACCTTAAAGGTCTAATGACCTCTAAATGATATAAAATTGGATACCATGATCAAATATCATGTAAGGAACACAACAAAACCGTTGTCAAAGAAAACCAAGCTCAGAAACACCTTGCGACACAAAATGTGCACTAAAACTCCTTAAAGCACTTTTTGTGTAATTGCCTTCTAAATTGGTTTTAAATGGGCTAAAAGGTTATAATTACCTTTAAATATAATAAAATATCATATTATATGATATTAGGAATGTAATTCCAGAAATTTACGAATTTTTACAAATTTAATATTAAAATATTAATAAAACCCTAAAATAGGGCCCGTTTGAGTCAACATTGACTAAGAATGGTCAAGAGGTCAAAGTTTGACCCCTTGGACCACATGAGGTCGACATTAACAGGCTGAGGAGATTTAAAATCGCCACTTGCAAGATAAAGACAAGCCTCCAACATGTTTCCATGTTTTAAGGGTTACTTTTGCCTTTTGATTAATTAATACACCATTTGGCTCCATTATTGATTCAAGCTGCCCCAATTCGTGTGAGCCTCACCTTTCCCCTCCTTCAACCTATGCCACTCCATTCCTATCCCTTTGATGAGTCATCACACACTAAATAACATTAAACAAAGAAAAAGGAGAGTATTAAGGCAAATTTTGACCTAATCTCTCATTAGCCTTGGCTCCAACCGATTCCAAGGCTCCCTCCTATCTCTTTGGCTTCTCCAAGTCGTGGGTAAGTCACCAAGAACATTGAAGAACACTTTGGTACCTAGGTGAGCTTAATTAGTCATTTTATGTTCAATTCTTCACCAATCTTTCCTCTTTCGGTGGATCTAAACATCAACCACTTCCATCCATGGATCTAGGTTGTTCTTGGAGGTTAAATGAAGGAGGGAATCTCGGCCATAACAAGGGAAGAAGGTTGAGAAACTCAAACTTGTTCTTAAGGTACAAAAATGTGCTTTAAGCACTTATCTTTTGATTCTCTTTAGATCCGGTTGTAAAACCTGTTCTAATAGCCTTATAATCTTCTTCTTAACATATTTATTCAGTGGATCTATCAAGAGCTTCAAGGTGTAGCTAGATCCAAGCCAAAAACACCTTTTGGCATCTTAAACAAGGTAAATCTTAGTCATCTTCCAAGCTAACTACCCACGGTTTTATGCCTTGTTTTTAAGAGAGTTTTGATACTCTTTCTTTCTGGAAAAAATAGGGCCGAAGTAGATCTCCAATAAACTTGAAGATCTAAGGTAAATCTTGCCTTGAAATATACATTAAAACATTAGATCTTGCTTGGAGACTAACTATGCCTTGGTTTCTGTTTGAAAACATGTAAAAGAAGCTTGTGGGAATTTTATCTAAGGGCTGGCCGAATCCAAACAAGGATTTTATCCAAGCTAAATCAAGGTATAAATCACTTAAAACCTTAACTTGATACATTAACACAAGTTTAAGCTTGTGTATATTAAATGCCGTGAGTGAACATGTATATTAAGGTCTTATTTTGACCTTAGGTGATTAAGGAATGGTTTAATAATTTTATAACTAATTAAACAAGCATAATTGTCAAATTTAAGACATTATGTGGAAGTTTGGTAATTAATGAAAAATCTATGGTGAGGCCGAGATTTATAAGCTTTTTGGGACATTTATGTGTAATTTATTTTGTGAGCAAATGTTGTAATAAGGCCATGTACTTTAGGCCATTTTTTTATGCATTTACAAGCTTTTATTTAAGTTTAGGTGATATATAATTATTACCGAAATGAATAAGGGGTTAAGTGTAATTAAATTAATTTGGGGCTTTATAAAAATAAGGCCGAAAATTAGAGGTTAAAAGGATTTAAATAAAGTTTATAAGATTTTATAAAGTTTTTGGGGTTAAATGGTGAATTTTGGAACTTAGGGGTTGAAACCGTAATTGTTAGGAATTAATGGTCAAGGAAATATTAAGGAGGTCAACCTTGACCATATGGTAGGTTTTGACCAAATTAGATAAGTTAAATAACTTATTTAAGGTTTCGTAATAAGGATAAGTGTCTTATGGTAATATTTTTATAACATATATGGTGAATATGTTATTACCAAAAATAAAGGGTGTAAAATGGTATTATAAACACCCATGGGCTATTAGGAATTTTTAGGAATTTATTGGGTTGATTTTGGAATTAAGATGAACTATATATGTATGATATTAGTTATTATGTCATTATGACACTTTGGAGAAATATATGAGGTGGTATAGTAAATACCGATTTTATATGGGTTATAAGGTAATAATAACCCTTTGGAGAAATTTGGTGATTTTTAGAGTTATATAAGAGTATTTATTAAGATATATGTATAATATATGGTTTTAATGATATTATAAAACTATATGTTATAAATAGGGCCAAATGGCAATTATTGAACAGTTTTGGGTCTGTTCGGTATTTTATAAATATTGACCATAGGTTATATTTATATTAAGGTTAGAATGTATATTAAAAGGAATATATAACATGGTATAAGTTATGGGAGGATTTTGTAAATAAAGGAGACTATGGTTATGAAAAAGAATAAGGTTTAATATATGTGCCTATGTGGCAATATATAATAGTTTTGTATAAAAACTATAGGTTATTAATTAAAGGAAATAAGAATATCATATCAAATGATATTAGCATATGGAATGACATTACATAATGTTATGTGGTCAAAGTAGAATTTAAATAAATTCAAGGGCTATACCGAATTAACAAGAGTTGAAAATGAATTTTAGACTAAGGTCTATAATGTTATAAATGTTATAACAATTATATGGTATTAAGGTGGTTTAATGGAATTAATACAAATAAGGTATTCACATTAAATGATGTGACAAACAATAAGTAAATGAGATTTATAAACTAAGGTGTTTATGGAATAAACCTTAGGAGTTGTGAATATACAACATAAAATGTTACATAATATTAGGATAATAATCTTATATAAGTTGTATAATATAATACAACTAATGGAATAATCATCTAATAAAGATGATAAAAAGTAACATAAAATATAAGAGTTTGTTAACTCATGGGAATTACCTACGTGGTAATATATACATACACAAGAATAATGTATATAAGGTGGATATATATTTTTTTGGGAACCATATGATTTAATGGTGGTGGCTGTTTTAAAAAAAATAGCTACGAACTATAAGTTATGAATTTTGGATGCAAATATTATTTGCTAAAGATAAATGGATCATATAATACATTGTATTATAGTGGATGGTGAGAGAATGATACAATATAATAAGTGATACAATACAAAAAAATAATATAATACAATCATGCATGCATACATGCAACTATAGGTTATGTACCTAAACTAGATGGTGGATAAGATTAAAAGAAATGTAACGAATTAAACTTAACAGTTGAAATGTTTTGACGTACGCGTTTTAAGTAACAAAGCCGACTGTTTTAGAGAAACCTGTAACAAACAACTGTAGAAAACAGGGGTGAACTGTCGGGGTTACTTATTATTCAGAAATACCGGATGTAGTTAGTCATGGAGACTGACTT
This sequence comes from Limonium bicolor, assembly GCA_023374045.1. Classification (NCBI taxonomy): domain Eukaryota; kingdom Viridiplantae; phylum Streptophyta; class Magnoliopsida; order Caryophyllales; family Plumbaginaceae; genus Limonium; species Limonium bicolor. The sequence goes on from CM041777.1 coordinate 174,894,613, forward strand.
ATAGTTTTAATACCGTTTAGATTATACTTCTGACAAGACGCTTGACGAGCTAGTGGACTACACGGAGCATAGGATCTTGCTGATTCATACTCCACCGTAATACGATCAGGGTGAACGGTATGTAAAGGGGTTTGATCCGGGTTGTCCTAAGGTTGCTCCTTGGGCTCGAATTTGGTTGATATAACTTGTGTGATATATGTGTGGTTACATGTATGTGTTTAAGTGTTACTGCATTACTTATTATGCACGAGCGTCCTACGGGGCTAACACTACGTCGACTATAGATCGACTTATATAAACATACATATACGTTGTTGTGATAAAATGACGGTTACTTGATATAATACCATAGTATTAATATTAAGTATATGGTAACCTAAGTAAAATACTTAGGGACGAGTCACGACATTGTCGGTCTCTAGAGCATGGATCTCGAACATGAATATAACCTAGATTACTTCTAGGTATGCGTGAGACCCATTGGGCAGCTAACTAATAAATATTCTCCATGAGACTAAGAGCATATCTTTAAACATTATGAGAGAGAGATGGTATGAGTTGAGGTGAGGAATCCCGGTAGTTTACGAACTACTTGGTTGCACATTTGTAATCACTGAGGGGTTTCCTAATTGGATTCCGCTCCAGGTTATCCAATGAGCCCAAACTGGATCGTGGATCAGGTGGCTACGGCCTTTTTATGGACGTCTTACGAGACATAAGTGAGTCAGGGGCCTCTGGACCTCTGGCGAAATGAGCACCTTTGTGTGTACGGGAGGACTACTGTCCATGGTGAGGTTATCGGGTTGTCCTAACATGACGCCCAACTGACAATAATAATTAAACATGGTTGGATGGAGCCTACAAGGCTAAGGTAAATTAATTATGAAAATTGTACGCTACGGCGAATGTACATTGTACATATGGATGGGGCCTTGAAGGCCAAACTAAAATAAATTAACAATGGCTGGTGAACGCTACGGTAATGGTACATTGTACTTTATACTGGATCATTCGATACGTTCGATATACAATTGTGGTTTGTGATATTAATGATTGTTTGGATTGGATGGATGGTTAAATGTTATGAATATTTGGATGGATGTTTATGTATATTTATGCTATATATTACAGTATTGTTTTTAACTGTAAAATGGTAAAGCATGAAACCAATCTAATAATAAGATGGTTAAAATGACAAGTGACCATTGGGTCCAGGCTCGGCATACTCAGCGTCTATCGCTGATACTACACCATACAGGTTGTTGATCATTGTCGAAGCCGAAGAGCGGGAACAGGGTAATTGGAGTTTCATTTTGGTTATTACAGCACATGGAGTTTGTCTACATGACAATGAAGATGGTGAATTGTATTATGGTAAGGGTATGTATTTTCAGGATTGGGTAGACGCTCACTTGTCGATGTTTAATTTATGGACTTAGTATGATGTATAGGAGTTTCTCGTTATCACGGCGGTTAGCAGTTTGTTTATGTTGGAAGTTGGATGTAGTTTGGCTTCGTTGCTCGCATGGGCGAGTAATGGCCGGTGACACCCGAGTGAGTTTTGTAATTGTTATCTATTTTCCGCTGCAAGACGTTTTATTTATTGCTACGTGAGAGATTATTACGTGATTGTGGAGAGGGGTGTTACAAAAGGTGCTTCTAGAGACCAATCCGTCCAAAATTACTTCTGGAGACCTAAATCTGTCCATGCAAGGTACTTCTAGAGACCCAATCCATCCACTTGGATCGCTTCTAGAGACCAAGATCTGTCCATGCAAAGTGCTCCTAGTTAATATACAATAGGGACTTATTGCTTTTGCCCACCAACTGGGGTGTTGGGATAACACGTGGTTTGTCGATGAGAACTTACTGCCTTTTCCCACCATTGTCAATCCCTAAACAAGTTGACATAACAAAGGAGGGTTTATTGCCATCACCTTGCCAACTTGACCAGACTAAACGAGGTGTCGGTAACCAGTCATGCAAGTGATGTTCATGATGTAGAATTTTTGATGAAGCAATGTGATTGATGATACAATGGTGCAGTGTGAAGAAAAATTGTAACCTGGGTGCTTATAGGGACCGAAAGCAATCCAAAATGTAGAAAGTGTAATGAGATTCGGGTACTTCTAGGGACCAGAACTTATCCGAAGTGACTTTGAAAAATGAATTTGCAAAAGATGCCAAGCATGGCAGTGCTTGTGAAATGACCCTGGTGCTTATAGGGACCGAAACCTATCCAAAATGAATTTACAAAAAATGCCAAAAATGGAAGTGATTGTCAAAATCACCCAAGTGCTTATAGAGACCGTAACCTATCCAAAATGAATTTACAAAAGATACCAACATGGTAGTGAGATTAAGAATTTTGAACTTGTAAATTGTCCCAAAAAGGTAAACATGCTCTTTGAGGGGATGTGTAGTTTTCGATGTGGTGCTTAAGGCTTATGACAGGCTTAAGGCTTTTTGAGTGGTTGTCAGGGCTTATGACACGCCTGAGTTGAATTATGGTCTTTTGGACATGTGATGCTTAAGGATTATGGTGAGCTTAAGGATTTTTTGAGTGATGGTCAATATTGATCCCTTGGTACTCCAATATACGTCCCCGATAGGTCATAGACATGTCGCGTAGGTGGTGTGAGATAGGAACGATACGTAGCTTAATGAGGTAGAAGACTGAAGTACTTTAAACTGGAAACCTCTTTCGATAGAGAATTTACACCCTATCAATTCATTCAATCTCTTTCTCGCCCACACATGGACTTGGGACAGTTTAGGACTTCCCCAGGCCCTTCTACTCAGATCAAACCCTTCTGATCTACAACCCCCAGCAGTTCCACCGACTGCTCCCCGACTGTCCTCGTTACCCTTGTAGCCCACTCAACACTATGAGTTGTAGTACTCCATTCTCTCACACTTCCGATCTTTACATGACCTCACACACTCACTGATAACTGAAACACTCAGAAAATAAACTTGTACAATCCTAAGCTCTCAAAGCTTTCTATTACGATTTTCGGCCCGGTTTTCAGCACACTTCACAAGTAAAGGTTGCTTTGCTTATATACTAGAGATGCTTCCCCCTGATTAGTGGATCTCAAATCTTGCTTCAAGGTTACTTTGAAGTCCAAGCTTCTATGTGGTGTAGCCACTGCCATGCCAGTTGGGACCACAAACAAGAGCCATTGCTGTAGACAAAAGTGGAAAAAGTAGAAAATGATAGCTGCTTTTTCCGCCACCTTCTGTCTTCTTCTTCTCTTGTCTCCCATGCGTCTGACTTATTTGATCTCAAGAGATCAAATGTGCAGGTTGACGTTGGTAGAGCTCTTCTGGCAAGGATAGCATCTTCCTACATTGGTTCCACAGTAGTTATAGTGAGTATATCCTGAGTTGTCTCTAGAGCATCGCCCTGAGCAATCGTGGACAGGTGTCCATTATTGGCACCAGTCAAATGATAGGACCCACTTGTAATCTTACATATAAGCGACCCTGATAATCCTTATTTATTGAAACACTTAAACAAACTCATCAAATAACCAAGGATAGTTAGTTATCATCAAAACTATAAGGAACTTGACTTAACAACCAGAGCTTACGACGTGCCAAAGCTTTCGGTTCCTTTCAAGTCACAACTTCTGCGGCAATAATTGCCCCCAGTATTTCTTTGAGCGGTCTAAGATATAGAAGTTTAGAATGATTACACCCAATATTTTTTTTGTTAAACAAGTTAACAAGTCCCATCCTCAAAGGGTAAGGCTCGTTTTTTCAATTTGGTGCTTATTTTACCTACACTCGATGTGTTGGTGTTTGCACTCATTCCTCATTTACAATCATAACTTTTAGACCATTGAATTCAATATTTGACGGACTTACGCGTTCGATCTACTAATTTCACTTGATTAGACATACAATTATCAAGTTGGTAGTCTTTGAAGTTTATAATGGGGCCATGGGGCGTGATGAAAAACAGAGGGACAATTGAGAGATATTTTTGCTATGTGGAGCTTAAGGGTGACCAAAGTTGCAATATGCGCCTTCTCCCGAATTTTTAATCTCGTTCTTGAAGATTTTCTAACCATCGTGTTCGATTTTGCTTTTGGGCTTTGGACTTCAAACTTTTGGAGTTGTCCTTCTCGCCATCTTCATTGTTGATGCTAGGATATTTTGAGGCTTTCATTTTGCCTTTCATTAATCTTCAGGGTTCTTGTGGTTCCCGGATTTTGAACTTTCTAAGATACCTTGACTTGTCTTCGGGGTTCTTGTGTTTCCCAGCTTTTGAGTTTTCTAAGATGCTTCGACTTGTCTTCGGGGTTCTTGTGTCTCATGGATTTTGAGTTATCAAAGATGCTTCGACTCTTCTTCAGGGTTCTTGTGTCTCCTAGCTTTTTGAGTTTGATGGGGTGCTTCCACTTGTCTTCGGAGTTCTTGTGTCTCCCAGCTTTTGAGTTTTATGAGTTGTTTTGATGTGAGATCTTTAATTCTGGGTCACTTTAGGACCGTTTGTGGATTTTTATCATGTTTGTTGTAGCATTGCTTCTTCTCTGGACTTGTGGTGTCGTCATCTGAGATCGGGCTCCTCGCTTCTTTTGGGTCATCGGTGTAGGTAATCATTATAAACTGGCTTTTGTGGAACTTTGAAAATCAAAAGGATACGTGATAAAGGCATAGTGGGGTGCCTAGGGTTTAATTCCAGGGTTCACAAGCTTTTTGGCTATATGGTGGTATACTAAGTGCTTCGTCATTCTTGATAGTTATGAGTCTGTTTGTTACTTTTCACAGGTCTACGTGTAAATTTACAAGCTATCTCCTTCAGTCATAGTTATGCTATTTACCTCACCTTTGTATGTGGCCTAACCGGAGTCGTGTAAATATGACACGCTTTTTCTCCCACTTGATTTTTCCACTCGTGACACTCATTTTTGCTCAGAAAGTTTAGTTCACACGTTTGTTAGAATGTTTTTAGAATAAACGGTCTGATAAGCCGCAGACTTATCATATTTTATGCATTAGATTAGTATTATATTTTATCTAAATAAATTTATATTTATGTTATTTATTCTTATTATGTGTTAAAGTATAATATTTGTGCAGATTTATGTTTTTTAGTTTTATGTGCAAGGAATGATTTTCTAGGCAAAAGTTCAGTTGAAGCCGGACTCCATGCCGGGTAGTTTCTGCACGGCAGTACAGAACAGAAAGAAGCCTTGCCGGATGTGATGCCGGGTAAATGCTATCCGGCATGAGTGTAAAATCGCCTCGATTGACCATACGACAGCACATGTGATCCACGTGTTTTCCAACCGCTGCCGGGTGTGATGCCGGGTAATTCCTACCCGGCATAAGCACTGTTTCGCACGGACGTTGACGGTTTCGACCGTTAGCAGTTGGGCGCATTTAACACGTGTGCCGGCTATTTGGGACCCGGCACGACGCCCGGCATCGACACAATTAATGCCTATAAATAGGCCGAGGAGGCTACAATTCAACACATTCCAACATTATATTACACTCCATCCACGTCCTTATTTCCGCTACATTCCATCTGTTGGTGTCCAAGGCGTTTCTACGGATCCATCCACAAGAAGAAGAGAAGATTTCCATTTCGGGTTGAGGCTATGTTCAAACTCCTTCTCCCTTATGTATTTCTTCCTTATTTGAGTGGATGGTGAAGTAGAAATCCTTGTTAGGCTTTGGCTAGGGATGAATTCCTTCTATGTAAACAATATGATTATTCAATACAAATTCAGCGTTCATTAAGATTCTGGTTCTTAGTGCAAGTGAATTAGTTGATCACTCGTTCTCTTTATGCAAATTCTACTTAAGGGGATTTCCCAAGAGTAGGATAGGTTAGACAAATCTTAGTGGTCTTTGATGTTTTCATCTATAATTTAGGGTTAGCATTAAAGATTGCGAGTTAATCCATCTTCCCCCATCTCCTTGTTCATTTCGTGGCATGATATATGCTCGATTTGTTAATGGGTTTTGAGTTTCTTGTTCGAAGCAAGAGAATGGTTTTCACCATATGAACGTGCCGGATGCACTGTCGGGTGCTTCCTGTCCGGCACATTCGAGAATTTGAATATGCCGTGCATCTGGTGTCCGGCAGGACATCCGGCGCAATTATGTTGGTTGGTTAAGTTCGTGTCTTGAAGTTGCATTGCGTGATCATGTTGTTACTTAGGGTGGTTTAGTCCTAAACCTCGCATTTAGATAGGTTTTTAATTAATTATTGTATCATTTACATTTCCCCCCTGTTATTATAGAATAGGCTTTTGCCCGGATTAGGACTAATTTTCTATAAGTCCCTTGGGTACGATACTCTCGGTCGTAATATATTTACACTATACTCCGACCGGTTTTTTTTTTGCTACCCGTAGTAGAGTTGTGGGATTAGTTTTATTATTTTGTTCTTTTGTATATAGTTTATCCTAACAATTTCTCTGTTAACAAATTGGCGCCGTTGCCGGGGACTTAGAATTAGTCCAAGTCCTAAATTCGGTAAAACGCCCTATTCTTTTTTTTCCCTATTCTTATATTCTTTGAATCCTTGATTCTTTAATTTATTTTTGCACTTAGTTGCAGATTTGAATGTGCCGTGCAAAGCGCCGGGCAACTGTTACCCGGCAAACCCGGAGGAAGTCCGATGCCGGACAGGATTGGCCCGGCATCATGCCCGGCATGTTCAAATTGTTTTCAAAATTTTCGTATATTGTTAAATTTTAAACAATCTGAATGTATTCTTGTCTTCTCCTTTCGTTATTTCTCTCTTATATTAGTCCCTATACTTTAATTCTTTATTTTGAATTTCGAATTTGCATCTGCCGAGTATTGTGCCGGGTGTTCTTCACCCGCATTTCGGAGGAAGTCCTATGCCGGACGGGGTTTATCCGGCATGTCACCCGGCATGTTCAAATTCTCTCAGTATTTTTTTTTTATCGTAAATAGTAGGGACAGTTAGGAATGATCCCCTACAATCCCTTATTTACTCTTACATTTATTTTTGATTATCCTTTACCTTTCAAATGTCTTTTAATTAAGTCATGTTTCGATTTTATGTCACGCCGGGCAACATGCCGGTTGGTATAAACCCGGAAATAGTGGAGGAAGTCCACTGCCGGGTAAGATGCACCCGGCACTCTACCCGGCATAAAGGAGGAAGTCAAATGCCGGATACTTCATGCCCAGCACGAAGTCCGGCATATTCAATATGTTCTATTTTTCTTTTCGTTTCGCAACATTTATATATATATATATTTATATATTTCTTTGTTAAATTAATTTTGTGTGTTGCTCTTCCTAAGTAATAAGGTGAATGCATCTCCGATCGCATAATCTTCATGAAGATTCATCTGACCGCGATCAGGAGACAAAGAAGACATTTGTTCGTTCCTTACGCAACGACAAAGCCAACAAACGCACTCCCTACACAAATAATCAAATACCACAGGCGAATGGCAATAAACTCTTCCTCAACAGGCGAATGTGGACAATTGCACGACCACACGCCCAATGCTCCGAATTGCCAGATTTTATACCATATGAGGAAGCGGAACTTGCAGAGACATCGACCATTCGCATGGAGCATAAGTCGATACAGTTGCAAATGCAGCAACTTTTTGCTCAACCATGACCGCTTGGTCAACTCCCGTCTCCAACGTTAATTTATCAACAGGAGTATGCGAGATCGTTCATATCTCTATCGATATCTCTGGTCACTCTGCCAGTAGCCAAAGGCTAAGTGTAAGGCAGCCCCACGCGTCTAGTCTTCTTGCACCAAGGGAGTCATTTTCTTCTTAATTACTTTTAATTTTTTTCTGTTACAGTCTTTCTTTATTTATTTTCTTTTTTCTTTCGAACACTGGGGACAGTGTTCCTGCCAAGTGTAGGGCAGGGTCCCCCCTTAAAAAATATTTTATTTTAATTATATATTTTTATATAGAAAATAATCACTAGTATACTTGATATAATAAGTTTAAAGTTTTATCAATGTTTTACTAAACTTTTTGCATTTTTTTGATTGGAATTATGATTAGAAATGAATAAATGCTTGTTTCGCTCAAGAGGGTAAGCTTTCTAATTGACTTGTAGATTCCTATTTTTAACTTTTTGATTCTCTTTATAACATGAGTATATGATCTTTCTCCTAATTCTTTCCTTTATGTACTTCTGGGTAATATTTCTTTCCTTTTTCAAACTGTGAAAAATCTTCTGGGTGAAAATCTTAAAAGGGTTTTTGTGAAAAAAGAAAGAAGAAGAAAAAAAAGAAAAAAAATGTAAAATCTTCTTCCAAAGGAAAAGCCTTATTCATTGAGGTTGCAAAAAAAAAATTTTGCCTCAGAATAAAAGCAAGAAACAGACGAGAGTTTTCCTTTTGTTTTTCTCCTAAATTCCCTGTTCTTTAATGCAAAAAAAAATCATGGTTGATTCAGAAACCCTTGCAAAACAGGGCTGAACATAAAAACCATTGATGAGTGTCTTGGCCACATTCAGAAACTCTTGAAAAATAGAGCTGAGTGATGGAAACCGAGAAAAGGAGAGATTACAAAAATCCCTTATGCAAAATAGCCCAAAAGTTTTTGATCGATTTTGAAATTCCTTGTTTTATACCCATTAGTATGTTTTGACAAGATAAGGTAGATTAAGTGATACTTATGAATTAGAGTCATATAGTCGGAAATATTTATCTACATTTTCATTCTAGAGTTTATCTGTTTTGTGCATAAGTAATTAGTCCGTTCTAATCTTGTTTTGCTCGAGGACTAGCAAAAGGTAAGTGTAGGGCCTTGATAAGCCGCAGACTTATCATATTTTATGCATTAGATTTAGTATTATATTTATCTAAATAAAGTTATATTTATGTTATTTATGCTTATTATGTGTTTAAAGTATAATATTTGTGCAGATTTATGTTTTTATGAGTTTTATGTGCAAGGAATGATTTTCTAGGCAAAAGTTCAGTTGAAGCCGGACTCCATGCCGGTAGTTTTGTTCTGCACGGCAGTACAGAACAGAAAGAAGCCTTGCCGGATGTGATGTCGGGTAAATGCTATCCGCATGAGTGTAAAATCGCCTTGATTGACCATACGACAGCACATGTGATCCACGTGTTTTCCAACCGCTGCCGGGTGTGATGCCGGGTAATTCCTACCCGGCATAAGCACTGTTTCGCACGGACATCGACGGTTTCGACCGTTAGCAGTTGGGCGCATTTAACACGTGTGCCGGCTATTGGGACCCGGCACGACGCCCGGCATCGACACAATTAATGCCTATAAATAGGCCGAGGAAGGCTACAATTCAACACATTCCAACATTATATTACACTCCATCCACGTCCTTATTTCCGCTACATTCCATCTGTTGGTGTCCAAGGCGTTTCTACGGATCCATCCACAAGAAGAAGAGAGAGATTCCATTTCGGGTTGAGGCTATGTTCAAACTCCTTCTCCCTTATGTATTTCTTCTTATTTGAGTGGATGGTGAAGTAGAAATCCTTGTTAGGCTTTGGCTAGGGATGAATTCTTCTATGTAAACAATATGATTATTTCAATACAAATTCAAGCGTTCATTAAGATTCTGGTTCTTAGTGCAAGTGAATTAGTTGATCACTCGTTCTCTTTATGCAAATTCTACTTAAGGGGGATTTCCCAAGAGTAGGATAGGTTAGACAAATCTTAGTGGTCTTTGATGTTTTCATCTATAATTTAGGGTTAGCATTAAAGATTGCGAGTTAATCCATCTTCCCCCATCTCCTTGTTCATTTCGTGGCATGATATATGCTCGATTTGTTAATGGGTTTTGAGTTTCTTGTTCGAAGCAAGAGAATGGTTTTCACCATATGAACGTGCCGATGCACTGCCGGGTGCTTCCTGTCCGGCACATTCGAGAATTTGAATATGCCGTGCATCTGGTGTCCGGCAGGACATCCGGCGCAATTATGTTGGTTGGTTAAGTTCGTGTCTTGAAGTTGCATTGCGTGATCATGTTGTTACTTAGGGTGGTTTAGTCCTAAACTCGCATTTAGATAGGTTTTAATTAATTATTGTATCATTTACATTTCCCCCCTGTTATTATAGAATAGGCTTTTGCCCGGATTAGGACTAATTTTCTATAAGTCCCTGGGTACGATACTCTCGGTCGTAATATATTTACACTATACTCCGACCGGGTTTTATTTTGCTACCCGTAGTAGAGTTGTAGGATTAGTTTATTATTTTGTTCTTTTGTATATAGTTTATCCTAACAATTCTCTGTTAGCACGGTCTTAACTCAGATTGTCATTACTTTAGGGATTGTGACAACAATTTAAAAGTGTGTGCTTCAAACCGCTATGTGGGTTGTTTGGCGGTTTTGGGATGAATTGTGGTAGTTGGTTGAGCATGCTCAACTTTTATGAAACAAAAGACAAGTCGTTGTGTTCCATTGCTAGGAAATGATTATTTCATGAACTCTCGTCTTGAAAGACATTTGAAGGAAATTCATTTGGTAAAAGTTGATTCTATTTAAAGAGAAATCTCATCATGTCTTTGTTCTTCCAGCTTAAAAGGTTTTAAGCTTGAAAAATATGTTTTCTTGTGAACTTAAGGAACACTAGTAGAAAAAACATCATTAGGACGCTACTTTATAGGATGGTTATTTATAAAATGTCATATAAAATCTTTTAATATGACGGTTGGTTGAATTAACGTCCTATATAATAGTTGTCAAAGAAACTTATTTTTAATATAGAACGGGTTTAAAGTAAACCGTCCTATATGTACTATAATTTAATAGGACAGTTGATCAAATAAACCATCCTATATAATCTAAATACGATGGTTTTCAAACCGACCGGTCTTATGTAAATTATTTAGTACGGTTACCAACACTATCCGTTATATATCATGATGTTTACTTATATTAAAATTGCAGATATTCAAACGCTGCGTTTTATTCTTTTCTTTCTTTTTTTGAACATCAAAACACTGTGTTTGATTCATAAAAATCCTACACACCCAAATTTTCACTTAACCTAAAAAAAACATTCTGGCGCGTATATCAGTCTCCCTCCCGCTTTCATCCACAATTTTATTTTCGTGCTCTAAAAAAAATATAGTGCTACTGATGAGCTTCGTTCTTCATCGGGCAGCTGTATATGGTTCAAGTGCTTGCGATTTCTTTGGGATGGTTTGGTTGTGAATCTTCTAACTTCTAAGCTATTTGTCGTTCCTTCGTTGCCGCTGGAGCACTCGCTTAATTTTTTACGTGGGTTTGCATTCATTCATTCCCTGCTCGCTGAATCTTCTAAGATTGGTTGACCTAAATTGTGTACGTGGGTTCTCCGACCAACATCTCCATGTTCTTTGAATTTATTTTTCTTTAATTTTTTATATTAATTTTTTCATATTAATTTGTGTCTTTTTGCTATTAATTTCAAAGCCCTGGAGTTGTTGTACTAGATCTGCACCTCGAACACCAGCTGAAGCATACGAGCTTTGCATTCATTCATTCCCTGCTCGTGTCTACACTTCTACAGCGATAAATTATTGGAACTGCTGCATCTTGCAAACCAGATTGCTGACTGGGCTGAAAATACTTCATTCCAGGATCGGTAATACACCTTATTCCTCTGGCTATCACAACAATAGAAGCATTTTATTTCTGTTGTTGCACCTTATGAAACAGATGATAAGCATTATAAAAAGTAGCTATATCTACTGTCATAACTTGTGGAACAATTATGTTCAAAAAAAAATAACTCGCCACATCCGCCTGCTTGTCTGTTGGGTGTACTTTCACACCATATCTCAAGACTGTTTTGGATATTTTCCATCTGTACCGGCGCTACAACCCACCATTCGTAGATTTGCAGCCAAAGAGTTTTCACAGCTGGTGTTTTCATAATACAAAGGCCAACTGGAATATAATTAATCTGCCCATCATAACCAGAGAATTCTTTGTTTATTCTATCGAATTAATGAAGCAAACGATAGTCATATAAGCAGTAATCAAAACCTTTATGTTTCAAAATCTAAAAACTAGGTTGTCTCACCTTGTGAAACAAGCTGAGCATTATAAGCAGTGTCGTAACCTCTATTGCCTCTAAATCAAAACAATATGTATATACAATTTGTGTTTCTGCTGTGGTGAAATAAATGATAATGATAAGCAGTAATGTCCCTCTGTTTTGGAAAAAAAATAGCTGATGTCTCCGCATCTTATTGAAGCACTAGTAAACATTATAAGAAAATAATCAATGTTGTTTCAGAATCTAGCTGATGCACTCTGCTGAAGCAAATTATAGCAGCAATTAAACCGAAACATAATCCATGTTCTAATCCAATGGATGTTACTGAAAACATTTTGTATTATCTTCTGGTTTGAGTGCACCTCTACATCTAGCAGCTTAACAATAAATCACTGAAACTCCTGTATTTCACAAACCAGATTGACGAATACTGAAAACGATTCATTTCAGGACCCGTAACATACTGAAACCCATTTCCTTCACTCCAGCCATTATAACAATAAAAGTTTTGTAATTCTGTCACACCTTGTGAAGCAATCGATAAGCAAATAGGCAGCAGTACCTTGCTGTTTAGAGTAAAGAAATCCAAAGCCAGACTTGAGTATAAAATAATTTGTCCATTATAACAGTGAACATGTGCAATAAACCAAATCTCGTACTGTTTCCAGACTTCAGAGTGATTAGTACTGTACTACAAATACAGTTTTAGATTCACACAATTTTTTTGGTTTATATTTAACAGCGCTTTTACTTTCTCGTTTCCTTGTGTTCTTTTTTTCTCTGCTGTGAATTGGTGTTAATGAAACGTTGACTCTGTTTTATTTACCATTTGGATCATAAATATACCCACCAGTTAAAGCCACACATCCTTTTATTAAGCATTTTCCATTCATATAGTACAGAACATTCACGATATTGAATTTCTGGTTCAATCATACAACAAACTTGCCCATATGGGCATGGGTTTTATTCGCTCACATGGATCTTACATCTGGACTGAATAGGGTATTTTTAGTTAAGTCATACGCCACATTTGCACTTAGGTAACTGGTTTTTAATTAACTTCTTAGAATTGGTAGATCTTCAACCCCGGGAGACTGACTTACTGAGTCCCACTCACCAGGCCTGAAACCAAGCAGCGAGAAAATAAGTGTTTTAAACAGTAAGCAGCAACTTACCCTCCTCTCAAATACAACAATAGAAGCTGCTGATGTCGTTAAAAATAAATGTTGCAGTAGTGTACTAATCAATGAGAATAGGCTGCTGCTGTCATTAAACAATAAGAACAATCTAGTCATTGTTGTCCAGCATGACAATACAAGTTTAATCTTTGCTAACTGAACTATAAGAAGTTAAGCAGCTGAACATATTTTTGGTTAGTCGTTAAACAATGAAAACAACACGATGATCCTGAAATTACTACTCTATAATAGTTCACATTTGGAACTAAAATTTCAGCACTATAACAACACATAAATTCTGAAACTGCTGCATCATAACGACACACTTTCAAGCTCTTGTCTTTCATCCTATTGCCTATAACCACACACGCTGAACTGTAGATGAATACCGTACATGGAAGCTTCAATCAGATGTAATGATGCTTATGTTCCACCAAAAACAGCTAATAGTAAATACCTTGCTGAATGGTTTGGCTTGCTATGATTTTGTTTATTGCACCGTTCATTTTTCATATCTTAAGATGTCAAACTTGTGTTCATGACTGCCACATATATTCCTCCCTTTCTCACTGGGCATACAAAAGTTTGAAGTGATGATAAAGTTATTAAGTATGTAATTTTGACAGGTTATAGACCTTGTTATAAAATCGAACGAATAATGACGGAAACGAAGAAGAAGAATAGACCTGAACTAAACAAGGGCCTTTTTACATTAATTTACTAGGAATCATTGGTTTCTTATTGTTGTTTTGTAGCTCCATTTTATGGTTCAAATATGGATGGTTTGTTAAAATTGAGATATTGATTGTTTAAATGATAAAAAGAACTACTATGTCAAAAGAACTATAGTATGCTAAATTGGTTTTTACTGATCTACAAATTGAAAGGGTATGGATCGCTTGTGGATGTACATGGACCGATTAGATGACAAATATCAAAATGGGGTTAGAGAATTTTGCAAAGTAGTTGTTGATAATTTGTCAGCCAAGGATGAAGGATACATTAAGTGTCCATGTCGAGATTGTGTTAATGCCTTAAAATATCAGAGTATAGAAGAGATCAGATATCACTTATCTACTCGTGGTTTTATGCAAAATTACACAGTTTGGCAAGGGCATGGTGAGAGCCCAAATGACGTGCCTAAATACAGGGTGACTAGCAGTACACTGGATGAGGAAATCAATGTCAACAACTTGAATGCAGATTATGATGATACAATTTGTGCTTTAGATGATGATAATGACGGTGATGATAATGCTACTGATGAGGATGATCAGATGATGTAATGCTAGAGGATGTAGAAGAACATTTCTCTGACAAACCTAGTGCTAATGAGAACCTTATAGATGCATCAAAATACCATTATATCCAGGGTCCCCCCTAAGATAAACAAGTTGGCAGTTGTGTTAAAGTTGTTCAATATTAAAGCAAAGCACGGGTGGAGTGACAAAAGTTTCACTGCTTTGCTTGAACTATTAAATGATATTCTTCCAGAACCAAATGAAATTCCTAGCTCAACATATGAAGCGAAAAAACTAATGCGTCCAATGGGAATGGAATACAAGAGGAGGATGACGCACAAGATTTGGTCCCTCATTGTTTATATTATTTGTAGAATCAAATATCATGAATGAAGTGGATGAGATAGAAGGGGAATAAGTTGCCATACGCCATATGAGGAGGATGACGCACAAGATTTGGTCCCTCATTGTGATCAAAGAAATGTAGATACAAATCATAAAAGGATACAAGAGGAGTTAAAAGAAGAAAGCCTAATCAAGAGCTAGAGCTCATATGGACACCTTACTATGGGGTGATGGGATCTTCAGCTGAGAATTTGAAGAGCTACATAGGATCGTTGGTAAGAACAAACTGTAACATCAACCTTGATTGGAAGACAATTGAGAGAGCCACAAAGGATAGGATGTGTGGCAGATCTTCAAAGCAATTTTCCTGTCCCAGATGAGGCACAAGAACGTATTGAGATATGTTTTGGAATCTGTTAGAAAGTGGTGTGCTGAACTAGTATCGGGGTGGATCACAAGAAAGAGAAAGAGGTCAAACAACCAAATGCCCTATGAATTGTACGAAGGCAATATTACTAAAGAAGCTTCGGATCATTTTGTTAAAGCGCACAAGGATCCTAAATGGCTGGTAATCTTGCTTATGTGCACAATAATTTCATTCACTTCTTGACATTAAATTTTCATTCAGGTTTCAAATTTGTGGTTTTATTTTTTTGCCAACAGAAAGTCTAAAAACAGAATCAACAAAATCGAAAGAAACATGTTCACAAGCATTATATGGGAAGGAGAGGATATCTTGGAAGTAGACAACGATGGATAAAGGAAAAAAAAACCAAGATTGCTGAAGATGGTACTCAAATTGTTCCCGATCTCACTGATCTTGTTGATCGATCAGAGTAGTTTCTATTAGGTTGTATGAAGAAGGATGCCAAAGTAGAATACTATTTCCCTTGTGATGAGACACGTCAAATAGCTGAGAAGTTGTAAGTGTTTGGTTTTATATACAAGTATTAATGCTATGGAAAAAAATTATATCATTATCCTATATTTTTAAATTTAATTGTGTGGTAAACAGAGTGAACTACGTAATCAAGTAAATGATGGACAATGGGTTCCATCCGGACAAGATGATTTACTGAACCGTGCTATGGAGAAAAAGATCATCCAGGTCTTGTTAGGGGATATGGGGGAGTGGTACGCCAGAGGGACATTTTGGTAAGTCTACAAGGAGAAGTGTTCCGATTGGATACGTCTCACAACAAGAATTGGAGGAAAGTTGCAAACTGCACAACAACAAATGCAAGAGCAATTGCGTAAGATGCAAGAGGCATTTGATGAAAGGTTGTCACAAATCACAGGTTTAGTCCAACCGCCATGTCAAGCGCAGGGTTCCCAACCAACCACTTCACTGTCCTTGACTCTTCCATTTGGTAGCCTTAAGGTATATTATAATTGTTAGGTTAATGATTATATGCTATAAAATGTATATTGATATGAATTAGCTTTGATTTATTAATTTAAATTCTCACAGGAGTCGACAAATTGTCGTCTTGCGTTGTCGCTAAATGGGCAAACTGTAATGGTTGCTCAAGGCACGGTGATGCCATCTACACCTACTACGCCAATGGCATTGTGCTACCTTACAACCATTTCAGGCTAAGGTCAGCATTGATATCATATATGATGGCCATCGGACCAACATCTCCCTATTGCCAAAGACGATGTAACAACTCTCAGGGAAGTTGATGGTGGCTATATACCATGGCCTACAAATCTTATTTACGTTGGTGACGAGGTAATATTTATACTATTTTTTATTGACTTTCTTAAGATGTTAATTTTTGTACACTTATATTCATTATTTATATACAATCCATACGAAAGGGAGATGAGGCTAGGAAAGTCAATGCAACAGGAAGGTGGAAGAAATTGATAACCTCGGCCATGAATGGAAATAAGGCTGAAAAGACCACTACCTTAGAAAAAAGGAAATCGTGGTTCAAAGTAGGAAGCAACAAGAGGCGTTGGGTGATTTCCAAAGACAATGCAATGTTCATTCCATTGGTATGCCTAGTGATATGAATTCTTGGCAGTGATTGTGCTTCCAAAAGATGTTTTTCATTATGATATGGATGTTTACTCTATCGGGAGATTTGAGGACGTTCAACAAATGATGACTGGGGCATGTCTTAACATATCGGTAGTTCAGATTTATATCATGTAAGTGCTTTATATATATGCGCTTCACTTATGCTAGTCAATCATGAACTAATTAACATCTTTCATAGGTGTTTGGTTCAAAAGCTTGTGGAATGTAATTTGACGAATGAGGTATTATTCCTTTGCCCGGAGACATCATCAAAAAGTGAAGCGCTTAGAAAGCCAAGATTTCTACAAGAATATGTGCACAAGTGTCTGACCATCGCAAAGACTGGAAGGACCAATTGGGTTTTATACCTTATCACCAAGAGTAAGTTTAAGGAGGTTGAACACTATTAAAAACATTTGACCATGTCATTAAAATTATTTACTTACATCTTTTCTCAATGATAGAGAACATTGGGTGCTGCTTGTTGTATGCCTCAACCAGCCAAATTTATTGGTTTTTGATCCCCTTGGAGTGGCCATGACTGATGTAGATATCATATCAATGATAAGAGTGTAAGTTAATATACCACATGTTGGGATAAAAGAAATAGTTATGATGTCATACGTTACTTACGTTTATTTTTCAAATTGAATGTATATAATTGATATGATAGTATGAATAAAAGAAAATTCAGAATGGGAGATAAAAGGTTGTCAAGAGACTTTGATACCATCCATATTGAGGTTAGTGTACCCCTATTAATTTTACGTTGTCAATTAGATTTTCATTCTCAATGTAATTTAATCTTTTAATTCCATAATTAGTCTCCGAAGTAACCTGGTGGAACCGAATGTGGGTACTACGTCATGGCCTATATGAAGACCTTTTGTCAAGAAATTTCTCGCTTGTCTAACATTGTTGAGGTATTGCTACAGAAACATAGCTTGTCCCTTTAATGATTTAATGAATGTGTGAAAAAGTATTTCTCAATGACTCATTTTTAGGTACGCAAGTTGTTTCGAAAGAAGAAGACCTACACAATGAAGGAGCTTGAAAGTGTAAAGGAAGAATGGGCGCAATTTATGATCAAGTCTTTATGAGCTAGCTAGTGTGACAAGTATATGTGTTTTGTTTATATAAATTTCTTAGACAGTTATTATGGAAATGGCCAATGTGCTTGTGTGGGAATATCTTGGAGATGTGAATGAGGAGGCTAGTATGCACATAAATATGAATTAAACTTTTGGGTGTTTATATGGTAGCATTGGTTGTTTAATTAGATGGTGGTTTTGAAAAGGGAAGAGAATGCTGACACATGCACATGTGGATATTATAATTGTCTGTTGGTGGAATCTTTAGTTAAGTTGGTATGGAGTAATGTAAATCTATCTTTCTAGGTACTTTCTGCAGTAAAACATGTATTGGTATGAACATATTACATGAATATGAAGAAACATAAATGGAATTAAAAAAACACACGTTTTTATAGGACAGTTCATATAAAATACCCGTCCAATAAACTAATTTTGTCGTTTTATAGGACAGTTAAAACAGTCATGCAAAGGGAGAATTAAATCAAAATAATATCAGTTTGTGGGGGAAAATATTTATAGGACGGGTTTTGTATTGAAGTGTCATATTAAACTAATGGCGCGAAATAAATTATATGACGGTTAAATTGTAAACTGTCATATGTAACCTGGTATTATCAGTCTCCTAGAGAGTGTTATATAGGATGGGTACAATATATAACCGTCATATAATGAGTATTTTATACGGCGGTTATAGACGTCCACTAGTAGAAAAAAGATTTAAAATGACGCACTTTAAACCACGGTTAAACAAAAAACCGTTGTTTTAAACATTATAAACCACGGTTCCAGGACGAACCGTCGTTTATATTGCACGCCTCATCAGATAAATGACGGTTTCGTAAAGAACCGTCGTTTATAATTACACCGTTTAGAAGAAAAAAACAACGGTTCTAACTCAACCGTCGTATAAAGTCTTTATAAACCACGGTTCTAAATGAACCGTCGTTTTATATTAAGCTCCAAAAATTTAAAACCACGGTTATTATTATAATCGTCGTTTATTGTTATCGCCGCATAGCCTTTAAACGACGGTTCCTCAATTAACCGTCGTTTAAAAGTATTTTACTAATACCCCCGACGCTCCATTTTCTTCTTCCTCCCGACTTCTCTCTCGATTTTCCTGTGCGATTCGTCTTTCCCCGTCGAGCCATTCACCTCCACCGTCGCCACTGGTGCTAGCCCCTGTCGCCGTTGCCGTCGACTTCTCCTCCGCCGCCCTGTTCGATTCCCGTCTTCCCACAGCCCTAGCTCGACATCATCGTCGCTTGAAGCCGCGCGCAGACTCCATTAACGCCGCCGTCTTCCCCCACCGCCCCAACCGCTGTCGGTGTCGTCGACGAGTCTGAAGCCGTGCCAGAGCTCCACCATCTCCGCGAGCCACCACCTGCCAACGCCGCGCGCCGCCCAGCTCAAAGGTAATATGGTTCGTTTTTTTTTTCTTCACTTGTCTAACCGATACTTAATCGATGTTAATATATGTCTTGCTCCTTTGGATTGGTTAGGAAATTATGATAAACCACCTTTGCTTATGCTGGTTTGGTTTGAATCTGCCATGTGCTATACATTGTATTACCTCAATATATTTTTTGGAATGTCAGTTTGATTGGTGATGATGTTATCGGGGAAATCAAACAAAATCTGCACACCAATTTGGATTGGTCCCGCATTGGGTTGTTGGTATTGGTTCAAAATGATGGTTAACCTGTTTTCGCTTAAATCCAAGATCGACATATACAACGCTATTGTAAACAAAAGAGGAATATTAGTAACTAATGAAACAGGTCGGTCAAATCCCCATTACGCTTCCTTATCCCATATGAGTATATGATACAGCACAAAGCCTGCCACAAATAGTTAATATATAAACACATGTTTATTATCATAATTAATCTAGTAGTATTCGGTTGTTTAATTGTTTTATTGAACCATACATTTATTTTGTTTATTAAGGGGATCTAGTAAGATTCGAGAGAATAAAATTCTGGCCAAAAAGAATCTAGATCGATCGGTCAATTAATCAATCCCTGATGATTAATTATATTAATGAAGAGATATGTCACAATAAATGAGGCTCATACATGTTCAAATTGATCACTTCCTTTATTTTTTTCATTTCCTAGTGTACTGAACGCATGCATATATTCTCGTGAGTTTGTTATGGATCCCACATCTTGATGCGTTTAAGTGTTTTGGGCTGGTCCTATTGTGTTTGTTTCTGCTTAAAAAAAGTGTGGAGTCTGTTGCAATACGCAAAGGTCATGCCCAATTTTTCCAGAATTAAACCTTATATTCTTGTTTTATTGGATAGGTATTACTACGGTTGAAAAATTCCTCTTCCATCCCATTTCCGAGTTGACCATCACTACTCACTAGGTTAGTATTTTAAGAATGATTCAAAAACATGGTTTGTTCAAAATTTATTCGTTTGCTCAATTATTCATGTTTTTTTAATTATAACCTTATCATAATATCATTAGGTGTTACTGCATCACGTTTCTTCTTCCTCTACCTCCCGCCAGCTGACCATCAGTACTCATCAGGTTGGTATTTTAAATGTTTCAAATTTATTCTTGTTTTTCTATTAAAGAATGGAAAATAAATTCAACATAGAATTACTCACAGTTTTAATTTTTTTCTTCTCTTGCACAATACCATTTTTAATTTTTTTTTTTATAACTTTTAAGATGAACTTATCATTTCTTGATTGAAGTCACAGTCTTGAATTTCTGACGAGACCGGTTGTCGCCCTAACTGCTGCCACGCGCGTCAACCTCTGCCACCGGCTTGCCTGATCTGAACCCACGGTAGTATTCTGGCATAGCGCTAGCAATTAATTACCTTTTTCTTGTGAACTAAACTTACTTATTTTAGATTCAATGATTAATTATCTTGACCTAAACCAAAACATTCCAATTGATTATTTTTTAATATATCTAAAGCTACATTTTTCTGTAGTTGTTACCTCCTCATTGCGCTAACTATTTTTTGAACTGGCGATTTCTAGGTTGCTTCGAGCTCGACCAGAATCAGACTGAAGACGCGAGGGGAGCAAACAGATCGAACTGGTATAATACTCGATTTAATTATGATTCTGGAAGTTCTATATTTTAGTGGCATGCTTACTAATTTGAGGATATTTGGGTCTTGAATTACACTAGTTATGAAACTTGCGTATTTCGTTGCAAATGGGTGGACAACAAACAGGGATATCGTGAGGAGGATCATGGTATGAAGCTAGTTGATTTAACGACAGCGGCTCCTACTGATGAACCCTTTATTGTTGCATCAAAGGCAAAACAAGTATTCTACTGTCGTGATCAGTCTAATCCCAGATGGTCTATTGTAATGTAGAGTAAAAGATCGATAGTTGGGATTGATAATATTGTTGATGAGGATGAATACGACTGTGAAGATGAAACAGATGTACCTATTCAGTTTCCGATGGAGGTAGATAATGTAACTAATTTTGAATATCAAAGGTCCGACCACAATGAAGGATTGTGGATTGAACGATGAAATGTTATTTTGTAAGTTTGGTTGACAATATTATATTATTTCATTTTTGTCATGTTTCAATATTTGATTCAGTAGATATTCGTATTAACCTTGTTAATTGTTGATTATTTTTCAGATATGGATCCTGACGATAGAGTCGAAGAGGACTTACTGTTGGGGCTGGATGATATTGACGATGACGTCCCTACTGAAGAACCACCAGCTGCATCTACTTCGCAGAACCCTCGGAAGGGACGTGGACCGACCCGTGGGTTGAAGGAGAAGAAAGATTCTCCCATCGATTTGATCTGGGACAAGTACCTCCGACATCGTGGTGGGTCGAAGCAGAAGTTTGCTTCCTACTTGGGATTGATGGTAAAATCCCATTGCTCGATTAATAAGGATTGGAAAGATCAAGAAAAGGCAGACAAAGACATCGTGTGGCAGATGGTGCAGAAGAAGTACAAGGTCACGGATGAACTTCGGACGAAGATTGAATCACTTCTAGCGACATCACTGCGACAGTTCAAGCATCGGTTGGTAGATGGCTGGATTACCAAACCGGGCTCCAAGAGGTCACCGCTGTGGGTAGTGTATGATGGTATGATCACGGAGGAGGACTGGAAGATATTCTACGACCATCGCCATACTGAAGAGTTTAAGGTACTTTTACAATTATTATTTCTTAATTATTTAAGGAATAAAATTTAACAAATATTTTTTTATTATGTATAACTTATAATATACAAATTTTGTAACAGTTACGTCAAGAACAAGCGAGACGTAACCGGGCGAAGAATATCTACAAGCACTTCATGGGGCGAGCTGGATACACGGGCGGTTGGAGAAGTGGAAGAGCGAGGGCTTACTGACTAAAACTAATGAAGACGGCACTCAGTCAGTTATTGATGATGTTGACGATACAAGTAGAGTGCAGACATTTATGCTGGGTCGAATGGTGAAAAATGACGAGGGGGTATATGTGTTCCCGTAGAGCAAGACTGCTGAGTTGGCGTCCAAGATTGTAAGTATATATATTTAAAAGTTGTTGTTTACTAATTAGTAAGTTCATTTCTAATATTTTTGTTAATTTAAAATAGTCTGGCTCGACTGAGCGATGGGAGATGGTTTCGGCCCCTCCGTCTCAGGATGATCCACTGAATAAGGCCCTTGGGCAAAAGGATCATCTAGGGCGAGTGCGGGGGCTTGGAGGGGAAGTTCGCCAAAAGACGTGTTTCCTACGTCTCGATCGAGAGTACCACAGGCTGAAATGATAGAGAGAATGGTGGATGAACGGGTGCATGACCGGTTGGAGGAGTCGGAGAGACGTCACGCTGAGTCGGAAAGACGCCACGCTGAGGAGCGTCAAGCCTACGAGGAGCGCCTGCGAAGACTTGAGGCTTTAGTATTGGGCCAGGTGCATGCTCCTACACCGACACCTACTCCTACACCGGTGTCTACTCCTACCGCGACGGTGGATACATCGATAGTGGCCGCGTCTCCTACATCGGCACCTACTGCTAGACCGACGTCTGCTCCTACCACGACAGCGGATACTGTCGATGATCCTACACCGACGTCTGCTCCTACCACGACGGCGGATACTCCGATGGTCGATCATCCTGCACCTTCTTCTCCTACCAGAGACACATTTCCTTATCAAAACCTTTCGGTTTGTTCTATTTTCCTCCTTAGTTATTTTAACATTACTTTTAAAACAATATAATTTTATTAGCTTGCTTACTGTTGTGAGTTGATGTAGGTGGCTAAATCATGTCATTTGTTTCAAGTGTTGGATTGTGGGACTGTTCATGTTGCATTCGGTCGGGTACAGACCGGACCGAACACTGTAGTACATTTCAAGCCCATCCCACCTCTCCACACTCGTGTGATGGTAGACGATATTGTGCAAGGTCATGAGGACTCTCCCCTTCCGTTGGAGTGGAATCAGTGGAATAAAATAGGTCAAGCAAAATCTTCAGTTGTTCCATGGCCATATTCTCTCATTGATGTCAGTAGTGACAAGGTAAACTATTTAATTACATGCTTACTGTTTAGTTTTTAACTTGACTGTTGACTGATATGTTTATTATTTAAATTTTGTATACTATTAGATTGATAAGGAATTAAGACTGGTTAAGAAGAGGAAAGTGGATAAGGGGAAGGAAGTTGTGAAATCAATGAGGAGAGTCAGAGTGTGAGAAAGGAGAGAAGAGTAAACTCTTATGAATCTGATCCCCATTAGAGACAGAATGGATGTACCTTTCATGACTCTAGAGATCCCCAATTCTGACACCAAGTATCTGAAGAGTTGAAGACAACAAAAAATGTTGTATGACTTTTCATGACGAAGCCGCAGTCTGTCACCAATTTCAACATGAAAGTGTCTAAGCATGTTTTCCACTCCCCCGAGCCCAGAGATCTGATGATTACCGTGAGCGATCTAAGAGAATTTTTGATGGGAGACCTGCTTAACATCTCTGTGATTCAGGCCTATTGTGTGTAAGTATATTTTAAATTATTAAATTATCTTTCATTTTTTAAGCTATTTAACATATCTTATGAAAAAATGTTGTTTAGGTGTTTGACTACTAGACTGATATCGAACAAGAGATTATTTTCCATCTCTTTCTTGTGCCCACAATTGATGTCAGCAAGTCAGGCCGCATTGGATGCGCAAGGATGTGCACAGCACGTGAGGCAGGGATTTTGTGCTGCGGTGCGAAGAAGAAGCAGATATTTGCTGTTCCCATATCATCAGATGTAAGTACACAATAACTGGAATTTTTCGCTTCCTAATTGTGATAATTAAAAATATTGTTCTACAAAACATTCTTTGTTTTATCTGTGGCAGCAATCATTGGATGTTGATGGTGTTGTGTATCGACACCTCATGCTTGTTGATACTAGACCCATTGGGCGACCTGATGACCTTCGAGAGATCGCTGTAGAGAAATATTTGAAGGAGTGAGTATTCAAAAATTTTAATGCATTCTGTATTTATTTTAAGCTTGTCCTAGATTATTGACAATAAATGGCTTCATTTTAAAATGCTGTATTTATGCAGGGGTCATAAGCTTGGTTTGAGTGATGCGAAGAAACCATTCTCCATCTTGGACTTCCATTACATACGTGTAAGTAATCATTTAATTTATGCATTTTTGTATTAAAGTTAAACGTTTAATTTTTTGATCTATCTAAAGTTGGTAATCCATGGATGGTGTGATGACAGTGTCCTCAGCAGCCTGATTCACGAAGCTGTGGCTATTATGTGATGCGGTACATGTTCGAGATTGTACAAAATATTGACACGCTTGCTGATGATGACAAGGTAAACCATACTAATCAAAGTTTTAGTTAAAGTTATTGCATTTGAAATAAAATTGTGTACTAATGATGATTAGTTTCTTTTTATGGACAGATCGTTTCTTTTTTCACAAAAGCAGGGAGCACGTATTCCAAAATGGATCTCGACTTTGTAAGAGATCATCTATCGCAGTTTTGGTGTAAAAATTACTTGAGTGACTTAGATCTTATCCTAGTGTAGTTAGACTTACACTTTTGTTTGTGCTTAAGCAACGTAGACTCTCAAAGAGTTTGTAAAGTTCAACTCTCTCTTATTTTTGAATGGGTTTGTTTGCAATAATTCGTTTTCAATGTTGCAATTCAAATTGGCAACTTGGTTTATGGTCATAGTGTGGTTGGTTATCAAAGGGCAATACCAGTTGGATGCCCTGTACAGGTTGTATATGCGATTGTAAATTGGGTTGTGTTGGAAAACATATGTGGTAGATGCTAAAAAAACTAAAAAAACTAAAAAAAAGAAAAAAAAACCACGGTTCACTTAAAACTGTGGTTTAAAACTCAATGGAACGACGAGTATAAACCACGGTTTATTGTAAAACTGTCGTATAAAGGAGTCATATACCACGGTTATACACCCGAACCGTCGTATAAAATGCAATGGAAGGACATTATACCACGGTTTCTGTTCCAACCGACGTCTGATTCCCGCGACACAACGGGCTATAAACGACGGTTTTAGCGAACCATGGTTTATAATCCGTGTTTTAAACGACGGTTTAAAACCGTGGTTTATTGCAATTTTCCGATATACCACGCGGGTATAAACCACTGTTTCTAACCGTGGTATATAGGCAAAATAACCGTGGTAAAAAACATTTTTCTGCACTAGTGGTCCTATATAAGAGTTACCTATATACGATAGGACAATATATAACGCCAAGAATCCGTCCTATAAAATCGATTTTCAACCGTCATATATAACAAAAAA
Source organism: Limonium bicolor (assembly GCA_023374045.1). Lineage (NCBI taxonomy): Eukaryota > Viridiplantae > Streptophyta > Magnoliopsida > Caryophyllales > Plumbaginaceae > Limonium > Limonium bicolor. The sequence goes on from CM041777.1 coordinate 174,920,299, forward strand.
TCTACTAATGGAAGAAGATTATTTAACAAAACCAATGCTTCTTATTTGTGATGACTCAAGTTGTTCATTTTAAAACAGTTATTCCTTGACGCTCCTAGACTTGAATTTTCATGAGTGATGCATGACAAGTTATGTAGTAGATCTCATGTGAACCTCAGACTCCTTATCGAACTTCAATACTGCCAATTTGTCTGGTGTTGGCGTTTAGAAGACTCGAGCTTTCAACTATGACGTTCTGTTGGGAGTATGCAGAGATGACTGCGATTTATCAAATTGTGAATGAGCTTTGGGGCCGAAAGGAATAAGTCTAAACTAAGAATGTCTCTGGACTACGAATGAGGCAGTTGGGCCTAAATCTCTTTGAACTGAAAACGAGGAACTTGGGCCGGAATGCTATTAAAGTTGTGAATGGACACTTGGGCCTGAATCTTTTTAGATTGAAAGTGAGGCGCATGGGCCGGTATGGTTTCATGACTGTAGATAGGCTCTTGGGCCTCGATATTTTGAGAATGTGGTGTGCGGGTGAAAATGTATTACGACAAGTGGACAGATCTATCGTAGCAAGTTTTCCTAAAGTGAAACTAATTAAAGAATCAAATAACATGAAATTGGGGGTTTGAATGTGAAACTAATTAAACTTAAAATAAATACAATAAATCCCAATAATTCTAAACAAATGAATCATGGTTTAATACTTCTCCCTCGTCCTTCAATTCCCCTTCCTATGTATTTTTCTAATTCTAGATTGCAACCTCATATCTAAATTAATCTACTTCTGGTCTCCTGCAAAATAGATTTTTACTAGCAATTACTAAATTCTAACCCTTGGAGCTTAAAGCATATTTTTACTTTCTCTTGGCGGAGTTGAACTTCTACTACATTTCCAAGCTTGATGGCCAAATTTTATCTTCAAAATGTTGTCGGAGTTTCAGTTTTTTAGCAAATGGAAGGTAGATCTAAGATCTCCTTATCTTATAGATGAAGAATGAGGAGTTTGGAGTGGAAAGGGTGAAGAAATCTTAAGCTACCATGCCCACCATGGTTGAGTTCTTCAACAACACAAGGGATAAGAAGAGAAAAATGGATAAGGAGGTGAGCTCGATAAGCGCAAAAAGAGAAGGAGTGAGGATGTGAAAACTAGCTTACTTTGTCATTAAGTGTAAAATGGTGAGTCATGACTTATCCTAGATATTTTATCTCCTTAAAGCTAGTTTTGGATGACTCACCTTGGACTATTCATGCATTGCCGTCCAAATGAGATATTTTTGTGGGTTTGATGAGTCATCTTGTCTTATAATATTAAAGACTTCAATGTTATACAAATGGACTTATTCATGTGTTAGGTTGTAACATGTGTTGTTACTTTGTTCTAAGGTATATTCCTAGTGTACTCTTTGTGTTTGTTGAATATTTGGTATACTTACTATTCATTGTAACAAATAATGTGTTTTACATATTTATCTCACATGATTTTGATCTTAGATCATATATTAATGTATTATGTGTTTACATTAACTTTAGGAGTTATTTTTTCTTCTATATTTGTTCTTTATTTAGTCCATCATTTCATGTGGGTTTTAATGCCCATTTTTTTACTATACACATTTATTTATATGTGTATTTTTAGAAGTTGTATTATTCCTCAATGAATAAAGGCTCATTAGTCTTTATTATTCAATGACTAACCTTTGTTTAACCTCTCATGTTTAATTAAGTTCTTATTAATCAAGATAAAACTAGTAACCGAAAACCAATTTAACTGGTTATGAGCACTCATAATCCTCACTTGGGCTTAAAAGTGGATGGCCTTGTTGTTGTAGCCAACCTATATGCATCCTTATAAACTACTCACATCACTACTTATATCCCGATGTGGGATGCGAGTATTACATACTGCCTTACTCAAAGAACTGACGTTCTCGTCGTAAACCTAACATCCAAGTCTCACTAATCTTCTCGGTAGGTGTTGGGTAGTCTAACCGACACGGTTCTGAATCGACTCTGATACCATTTGTAATACTACATATGGGTAATTGTCCAACGACCTAGCTCTCAAGCCATTCGGGGTTGATAACTAGCCTATTTAAGCCTTTCTCCTTAACGGGGCTTAAAAGTGGAAGACCTTGCTAGAAAATTGCTCATATAGGGTATTACAAATGGTATTAGAGCCGACTCGGAATTGTGCCAGAATGGAATCCCCGGCACCTACCGGAGGTATATGAGACTTGTTCGTTAGGCTTACGACGAGGAGGTCACATTCTTTTAGTGGGGAAGTATGTGATTCCCCCCATCCACGTCGGGATATAGATAGTAATGTGAATGGTTTATACGGATGCATATGGTTTGACTTTGACTACAACAACAAGGCTTTCCACTTTTAGGCCCAATGAGGATGAAAGACTTACATGGGGTCGTTTTTAAGCCTAAATGGCTTGAGAGTTAGGTTGTTGGACAGTTGCCCATATGACGTGTTACACGTATCCTGAGCGAAGAATCAAGCTTTTTAAGTATTCTTAATTTAGCTCATGCACTTGGTGATGAGCTGACCCATTTACACAATCACAATCTCTCGGGTCCTCAACCATTTCTTTAAGTGATTGTCAATAAAAGGTTTGAAACAATGAACTTTTGATCCTAGAGAATTGTCGTTGTCTCGGACCATTCCTTCATGTCTCAAACAAAATTTTCTAGCAACTCAAAATCCAGTCCCTCAACTACAGTCCAGTCCCTCAACTACGGTGTTGGGTTGAGCTGTCATCCTTCCAACAACTCTTAAGTGTTAATGCAGCTAAGCCTTGAACTCCTCATTTTCCTTTCAACCGCTTGGATCAAGATGCATCCTCTTGTTGGGTGGTTTCTCGATCAAGATCTTATGAACTGAAGTCTTTGGTACTCATAGTGATCCCCTAGTTAAGGTTCTGAAGAGATTACATTGGTGAACCAATCACCTAAAGCCAATATCATGTCTTCCATTATAGAAGCACCAACAACCAAATTCATTTGAAAGCTTAATACATTGATATTCACCTTCAAATATTGTGGTTATGATCCTATATCCCCAAGACTCGTTTCACAAGGTCCAAACCAGTAGCAAGAGCGACATTTTGGATTTACTTTGAGTCGTATAGGCCATTAATAAGTGCATCTTGTTAAGATAAGATCCTTTAGTTTTGATGATAGCAAACCTTGTATTGTCTATCTAATGCGTTTGTCAAGATTCATGATTCATATAGACAAGTGAATAAGTGGCTTAGCACGCAAGGTTGCAAGCGCACTTAGGTCATGAGTGGCTTAGCACGCAAGGTTGCAAGCGCGCTCCACAACATGTGCCCAACCAGTCAGGCACCTGTCTGCGAGAGCTCCGTAGAACTTCTAGCACAGACAACCAGTCAGACACCACACAAAGATATCTCTCATGCTTACAGATGAAAATCAAAGACAGAAGACTGCAAGGGATCGACACATTCAGATAAAGCACATACATCCACTTAGGCAACTTGTTCACGACAAGCTCATGATAAAAGGAGAAGTTCATTAATGCACAAGATAACAAAGCTATAAATGAACATCATTACATAGCCGTAATGAATTCAGAATAGGGCATTTATGAGCATTTAATGAACCAGACAGAATCAGGCAAGTGGGCACACAAGTGGTGATCGACCTATCAAGGGGGCTGCCGCCAACTTGACCAACCATGAGGCGACACGTGGTTCAAGCCTCTAGATCAAGTTGAAGAATCTCTGCAAGACTAGTGTGGCTGCTATGTGAATAATCGAAGTTATAGTCGACTCCTAGAAGTCTAGGGATTAATAGGACGGTAGTTACATCCTAACAACCGTGTATATATACTTGCATTTATTCCATATGCAAGTAAGCCTGTATGAGAGAAAAAGATAGAGATAATCTGGGCAAGTGTGGATTGGACTTAGGAGTGTGTGTAGGTGCTAGAGAGTTGGTGAGCTAGATAGGACTGGGTTAGAGTATCAATACATTGGGTATTTGATAGAACGACAGGTCGGGGAACGGTCGGTGAACCGTAGGCCGATAGTCAGGAGAGGGTTGACGACTTTAGGGGTAAAGTCGAAACTGTCCCGGGAGTCCGTGTGTGGGGCAAGGGAGGTTGAGTGAATTTCGTGTGTCTAAATTCTCAATCGAAATGTGTTTTCCAGTTTAAGTTTATCTCGTGTCCATTCCTAAACTATCAAAATTTATTAAAGTCCACGATACGTCCACGACACATCGTGGACGCATCAGGAGCGCTTGCTGGTTTCACAGCTTGCATCACATTGACGTTTGAGTTCCCCATAAGGTAACTTCAACTTTACGCATCAATAAATACTAAACCATTAGTTATGATACAACACACTTCTTTAAGGCAAACAAGCACATAAACATTCATGCAAGCACATTTGAGGTACACAAGGAAGCGAACATGCAAGTCCACAAGGCATACACAACCAGCGTGAGGCACAGGGCTCAACCAGCCTGAATTAGTTTCTTGTCCCGACGATGGGACAAAACCCCACACCTAGGCTAGCCACGAGAGTGAATGAGAGTGGACTTTAACCACTCACTGACAACTCTCACTACTAACTCTCTTATCCCAACCTGAAGCACCAGGAGTGGTGGGCGCGAGTCTTGATTGCTTAGTCAAAACCATTATAGGATCCAAACCCTAGTTAACAAGTCACCATCATTATTATAACCAGCCACACTCTAGGCTTTGACAATGGGTTGAACTAAGGGTATCGTTCACCCTTAGGGTCATGCTAACTACAAAGTCAACTGTTCTAACATCCTTGAAATGTTAGCTGAGTGTGACAAGATTGGCTTTTTTGTGACACGCTAATCTTCATCTTGATTTATACTCTACCATGCCCAAATCCTTTAAGGGTATGAACTACCCAACACACCAAACTCGTAAGCAAGACGGGTGCCGACTATGTGCAAGGCCTCACATTGGCCTTAACACCATGATCCTAACATCTTCATTAAGGCATCAATATCATATCTCGTTCCATTAACCCTTGACACTAGAGCTCGTGCATAAGCCCTCATTGAACGCTTTGTCCCCTCGTAACCCTATAGCTAAAACATGTTTGCACGTAAGTATATGGCTGTATGAAGTCATAGTAACATATGAGTCATACATAAAAACATGACTACTTCCTTCATTATTAATAATACTTAGTTACATTCGACAATTTTACATGAACACACTACATAGCCGAATAGCAAACTACCCAAAAAATAGAATATTACAGTTGTTTAACAAGGTAAACTATTTGTGAATAATAATAATTAATTATTATATAATCTTTGATACCTACTTGGTGACTTGGTAAGTAGTGGAAAGAGAAGTGATAATCCTATAAGCAAAAATGGTGAGTTTAAAACTCACCAACTACTAAAACTATAAGCAAAGATACCTACCTTATTGCTCTGTTTTTTCGCAAACTTGCTAAAAGTGCCAAAGCTATCCGCCTCTACCTCTCCCGCATCGTGCATCCGGGAACTTTGTCGCCACCGCCATTTATAGACGAGTTTCTGCGCGGCGTCCCCCCCCCCCCTCTCAGTTCTCACTATTTATACCAGTCTCCCACCTGCTCTGACTGTCTGACTATCAATCTCCCCTTTCGGATTTACGTTTGGAGTTCGGATTACCTTTGCTCTTCGCGCTTGTTTTAGGGCAAACGGCAGCGTATTAATCGTCAGTTCTTCATCTCATTCTCGTGCTTGAAAAACCATCCCGTCTGTACTCTATCTCACTCTCCGCACAGTCTCCATGGGAGATGCTATGGATGTGTTGAGGTCGAACCTCTCCCGGGTTCGTATCCCCGAACCGACCAATCGTATCTACAAGCAAGAGTGCTGTATCTCTTTTGATAATCCGGTATCAGTTTCTGTCCCCGTCTTCCTTTGTTTCTCTCGTCTCCTATTCATGTAATCTTGCTAATGTTATGTTACTGTTGGACGTGATAGAGATGTAAGACGATGATGTGTATAAAATTCGGACAATTGATTTAAGTTATAATTTTCGTCGTTTCTGAAGCTCGTTATACCTTGGCCCTTCTTTGATTGCGCGGGCTTTCTTCTTAAAAGTTACGTTTCTTGTCACATTTGCCCAATTCCCTCCTGGCCTTTCTATTTCATGTTGTGTAATGGTGCGGGGTTTAACATGACTGTTCGGGCTCGATCAATGGAGAGCTTCGAGTATCCACTTATGCATGTGAGTATAAGCTATACTCTTTGGTTCTGATGCTGGATTGACTTGCTTTGACATTATCTCAGAAATCGGAAGGAGGGTTGTATGTCGATATGAATTCCTTTCTTGCCTTCGGGAAAGACCATGTCATGTGGAACTTCGAGAAGACTGGTAACCCAGTGTATTTGCACATCAAGCAGACAAAGAAGGCGGTCCCTGAAGACAGGCCTTTGAAGAAACCTACTCTTTTAGCTATTGGTATGCCTGAATATGCGTATAAGCTCATTTTCTTCCTTTTCCGTCCTTAGTACCTGACATGACTACCGAGATTAAACATTCACCAAGTTTTAACCACTCTGTTATCACTTACAAAGCCTTACTGTACCATGTTTGTTACAACTGTTGCACATTGTCACTTGGACAAGTTCCCTTATAATTGGGGAATGTACATACGCTCATGTGTCATGTTGCTGTTGGTGCTTCCAGTGGATGCTTAAACTTACCTGACTTTTAACTTCAGAAACTTTCTCTTTTGAAATGTAAGAAGAGTTTGATGATGTTACCATTTCAGTTGTATATATAGGCTGGGTTATACTCTTGTTAATGTCCTTGATTTAGTGGAAGCGGTCATTACACTTCTCTTTTTCTCACAGATAGAGATAATTGATTGTTTCCAGGTTTGGAAGGCGGCTTTAGTGAAAATGAACCGGAGTATGAAGAAACTCATAGTATCGTTATCTTGCCGAACTATGTAATCCTTGCATTTCCTTCAGTGGAGTTGCCTGAGAAGGTATCGCTCCCAAACTTTATGTGTTGAACCTGTTTTAATTGAACAATACTATCTTTATTAATAGGTAAGGAAAGGCCCTAATTACATGTGAATATTATAGGTCCGGCTGGCAGTTGATGCTATTTTAATGGCTGAGGGTGCTGAAAGGAAGGAGCAGGTGGCAGCTTGGGTAGCTGACAAGAAGCAAGTCAGTGCTTATGCTTTGAATTTGCATCAGATTGGCAACGGTGTTGTTGTGCCTCCTTCTGGCTGGAAGTGTGCCAAGTGTGACAAATCTGAAAATCTTTGGCTAAATTTAACTGATGGAATGATCCTCTGTGGGAGGAGAAATTGGGATGGAAGTGGTGGTAACAACCATGCTGTTGAACATTATAGTGAGACAGGATACCCTCTGGCTGTGAAGCTTGGAACAATAACATCTGATCTTGAATCAGCAGGTACCTCGTCCTTCGTGTCTACGTCTGATGGATTGATATTGTTTCTGATCATATGATGAATGCAATGACCATGTTAGTCTTATTTTCGTTTTTTTATCTACGTGTAAGTATCCCATTTACATTTCTATTCACTTTGTTATCTTGTCTGCTGCCGTCAGCTGTAAGCTGTATATTATATACCTTTAGCTTATTACTTGGTAGTTTACTGCAGCTATTGCACGGAATTGTGTATGTCCTTTTTATAACACAAATTGTATGCTATACCTTGTCCTTCCTAAAAGCTCTGACCCTTTATGCTTGGATGGTGATAGCTATATTTGAACTTTTAAGAGCAATTCATATAATATATGGAGAGGCAACATCTCTTGTCAGTTATGATTGTGCACAAACTAGGTCTCAGGAAAGCTGTATGCACAGATGTCAATTCTATGGATCATGGCATTTTTATTGAGCTAGTTCGGGTGAGTTGGGCGATTAGAAATAAGTAGTAAGTTGCTTCGCAGCAAGTTGACAACATATTTCTTGTGTGGATGTGCCATCTCTGTTCTGGTTCAATTGCAATCGGGAAGTATTTTTGAAATAAACTTGTACCACAAGGTTGTCAGAGGTTGGTAGTGGCTTCTGTCCCTTGTGAGCCTGAGATATTACTTTGCCATAGTTTTTTTTTTTTTCTCATTATTGTTGTATTTGCTAAAAATGTGGAAGCTGATTTATAGAAGTTATTTAAGTCGTGCTTGGTTGAATTCAACTGTTTTCATTTTGACGTTTCTAACTCCTTAGCCTCCCTATTTCTCTCCTACACTCTTCAGACGTAAGTGCATTTTTTGAGATAGTCTTCCTCTCCTGGTTCACCCTGTCTCACTCTCTGCTTTTTTTATATTTCTGCCAGTTAACAATTGCAGCATTATGGTACTAACAGTGCTCATAGTGATGCAATGGATGCATATGCTAGTTATAACTGAGCTTGTTGCCTTGTATCTTGTTGACTCTTAAGGATCCCTATTAACGTTTGTGAAGAAGTGAATAATATTTTTGACCTGAGACATGAAATGTAGACTCTAGTCTTACAAAATCAGGTTTTCTCTTTGTAGGAGGTAATATCCATACTGACATTAAGAACTGTCTTGTCATATTTCGTGATGCATCAGCTTATCTGTTCTTGAAGAGCTTTCCTGTACTTGTCTGTTCTCGTTTTTTTTATTTTGTCAACTTCATTTTCTGAAAAATCCCCGCATCATGTCATTCTAAAATATGATCTCAGAAGTGGCCGCTGATTTGGTAACTCAGATATTCTCGTACTTACTGTGTTGTGGCAGTTCAGATGTTTACTCATATGCGGAGGATGAGAGTGTGTTGGACCCTCTTCTAGCACAGCATTTGGCATTCTATGGCATTGACTTTTCTTCTCTTCAGAAGGTTGGTTGATCACTTTGGGATACCAGCACTTTATGTGTGAGCCCTTCTCTAGGTTTATGAACCTTGATGCAACTATGTTGATAATTTTATTGGAACTATTGGTTAGATTAATTTCCGATGTGCATATAGCTTTTTTTTATAGGAGAGAGAGAGAGAGGGGGGGGGGGGTGGACGTTCTTGTGACCTTTTGAGTTTATTTGGATTTGTCTTCAAATTGCATGTCTGTTTGGTGGTGCTTAGATGTTGTGCCTGCACTGAATTGGGGTAATGTTGCATGCATGAGTCTATTATGGAGGTATATTCCTGGTTAAGATCAGCTCTGTTAACTGTTCTAGCTCAAAATGTGCCATGCTGGTCATAACTGAAATACAAGAATCGTGTTACTGGTCAGTTTACAACATAAACTTGATTTCTGTGTGAATAATTTTACCTTAATGTTCCGACCTCCTTTTTTCCTCTTAGACTGAGTTAACAACTGCTGAGAGGGAGCTGGACCAAAATACGAACTTTGATTGGAACAGAATTCAAGAAAGTGGAGAGGAAATGCAACCACTTTTTGGTCCAGGTTATACTGGACTTGTTAATCTTGGGAATAGGTAAACTTAGCATTTTAGTTATGATAGTGTTTGCATGGAGTGGCAACCAATGCTATTTATGTATTCTTTCTCATTGTTTGATTTTTGTCTTCCTTATTCAGCTGTTATCTGGCTTCAACGATGCAAGTTGCATTTTCAACACACGCCTTTATTTCTCGGTCAGTAGTAGTGCTTTAATTCTTAACATCTCTATAAAATGTGAAGATGTTGTGGGTTTTTATGTTTTGGTTACGTCTGTTGATGTTTTTTGGCTGTTACTTGTTAGATATTATGCAGATAAGAATTTAAAGGCAGCTTTTGAAGAAGCTCCTTCTGATCCAACTGTGGACTTGAACATGCAAATGTCAGTAACAAATCCTACTTTCCTGTAACTGCATCTTCTTGCAATATACATGTATACATTTTTCTCCATTTGAGAAACAAATTACTTGGAACTTGTTAAAAGGACACAAAATAGAAGCTATTTACAATTTTATATGTATAGTTACTTAACTTGGTCCCTATCCACTTGCGTCAATTGGTGTTCTAGGTAAATAAGCTTAAAATCCCATTAATTGTGATGTTCTTTTGCTGCAGCGATCTTTATAGTGAAAATTGTTTGGTGCTGTCTGGCAATGAATATTAGCTTCAATTTTTTTGATCTTTGGAAAGGATAGGAAGAAAAAACATAATAAGTCAACTGATAATTTGATATATAATTTAGGTTTGTGTGATAATTTTGCTTTATTGCTGCTTTTGGGACATGCGATGATTTCTTAATTTTCTCACGCTGTGTAACAATGGTTGAAATGCACTTTTTCATAGGACAAAACTGGCTCATGGATTGCTGTCTGGTAATTACTCAAAGGCGACAACTGAGGTTTGTGAATTTAGTTTTTTTCACTGTACTTAATTTTGTGACCTCTAGGTTTTGTAAGACAATTTCTATTGCAGGACGAGAATGCTGCTAATCCAACTTCCTTGAAACCTTAAGTTATAGTAATTTGGTTACTCGTTCTTGACATCTTATTTGCTCTTTAACTTATGATGCGTACATGTATGACTTTGTACATATATATGCATATTATATAAGTCACTGGGGCTCTTTGGTTGTATATTTTTATTTTTAATACTCGACTTACAGAAACAGGAAGGCATTCGCCCTCACATGTTCAAGAGTGTAATAGCTGCCAGCCATCCTGAGTTCTCTACTATGAGACAGCAGGTAATTTCCTTATATGATCCCGAGGAGCCCTTAACAGGCTAATACCTTTTTAAGTGTCCCAATTCGTGTTTTTAATCTCACTCAGGCAGTGTCTTGGTAAATGTAAAATGCATGATTTAGAAAACGTAACAAAGTAATATGACATATTGTCAAGCCAATATCTCTCAGGTTGTTACATTTTGGTTTAGCTATGGCATGTTTAAACATGCATGCTTGAATTCTGTATTGGCACACCCTGTAAATGGTCTACTTCCCAAATGTTGGCTCGACAGCATCCTCTGTACTTTTTTCTGGATATCTTATTTGGTTTTGTGTTGGGTTTGAACTCTAAAAATCTGTGTGCTTTGATCTTTAATGGTAGAAATATCTTATTTGGTTGATGTAAATTGTTCATGTGTCTAGTTTGATGGTTCATATTGTTTTGTCATGCTGTTTGTAGGATGCGCTAGAATATTTTCTTCACCTACTCGAACAAGTTGAACGCGTTAATTCTGGGAACCCTAAGTTGGATCCCTCAAGGAGTTTCAAATTTGGCATTGAGGATCGAATTCAGTGCCCATCTGGAAAAGTAACATATAATAGAAGATCAGATTACATTTTATCTTTAAACATACCCCTGAGCGAAGCTACTAATAAAGGTACATCTGAATTTTCTTCCACTGGTTTTAAGTTCTGAAGTTGCTTTTTTGTTAATTTGGGTGTTGGGATTCTAGAACAACTGCAAAACTACAACAAACTGAAAGCTGAGATGCAAGCTGCTGGAAATGAATTGTAAGCTCAAGTCTTATCACAATTTGCCTATCTGATGGAGCAGTTTGATCTCTTGCTAACGACGCTTACTCCTTGCAGATCTGCTAATGAAATAGTTCGTCCACGAGTGCCTTTGGGTGCCTGTCTAGCAAGCTATTCAGCCCCTGAAGCTGTACAGGATTTTTACAGTACTGCATTGAAAGCTAGGACTACAGCCATCAAGTAATATCTTCGTTCTATCAATGTTATATCTTCCTACCTTTCTGGCTCGCTGAGGAATAGTTGCTTTTGCTGCATGTCCTTCCATAATTTAAAATTTGGTTGAAAGTTGAAACTAGTGTTCATCTTATTTCATTTTCATGTTTTTGGCAGAACTACTGGTTTGACTTCCTTCCCGGATTATCTTGTTCTGCACATGAGGAAATTTGTTCTGGATGATGGATGGGTGCCTAAGAAGCTTGGTATATTCTGCTGATAACTTTCGATAGGAAATCATATTTACATATAAATGTAATTTTTGACTCGTTTTATTTTGTATCTCAGACGTGTATATTGATGTTCCTGATATCATTGATATTAGCCACATGCGTAGCAAGGGACAACAACCTGGTGAAGAGCTTTTGCCCGAGAGTGGTATATGTCATGCTATGGCCTTTTATTTTTAAAGAAGTTTCATTACTTTGTTACGCTATGGTCTGACATATTTTGTATTCTACCTTTGTCAGCTCCTGATGGTGAGATGGAAACTGATATACCCACAGCCAACGAGGATATTGTCTCCCAGCTTGTGTCAATGGGTTTTAACTATCTTCATTGTAAGAAGGCTGCCATCAACACTTCTAATACTGGAGTTGAAGAAGCCATGAATTGGCTTTTATCTCACATGGATGATCCAGGTGAATGATCTTCACCCGAATAATTTGATGTGGACTATGTCGTGGTCATGGTGCTAATGAGTGCATTATTGTTACAGATATAGATGCTCCCATAGGCCTAGGATCCAAGGGTGGTGCGGCACAAGTTGACTCATCAAAGGTTGAAACTCTAGTCTCATTTGGCTTTGAAGAAGATGTGGCTCGCCGTGCTCTAATGGCTATGGTATGATATAGCATTTGAATTTTCTATTCCTTGCATAATGTCCTGGTCCTTTGTATGATTATTTATTTTTGAAAAATATGTTTGCAGGGCGGTGATATTGAGAAAGCAACTGATTGGATATTTACTAACCCAAATGCCTCTGCACCTAGCGGTGGAGATGCATCAGCGAGTGCTTCAGAACCTGCTGAGGCTAAATTACCTGACGGACCTGGAAGTAATCCTTTTCCCTTACTACCTCTCCTAAGTTTCTTGCTTCCCTGATATATCAAAAAGTAAATCAACAAGTGTTATATGTGTATAATTTTGATGATGCAGAATTCAAGCTTCTTGGTTTTGTTAGCCACATAGGCACCTCGACTCAATGTGGGCACTATGTTGCACATATTTTTAAAGACGGAAGATGGGTTATATTCAATGATGAAAAGGTTGGGGCTTCTGTTAAACCTCCAAAAGACATGGGATATTTGTATTTCTTTGAAAGGCTGAAAAATCAAGACTAGATCTGTGGCTGAGCATTCCTTTCCGTGTCTGGAGTAGTTGATTGGGTTAGCTGGCTTTGATTCGCAATCATGGAAGCAGGATTGTATAACAGTTGTCTTAGAGTGCAGGGGTATAGAACGATACCAATTTATCATTCGGAAGAGATGATAGTGTTCTTGATCTTGGGTCAAATGCCCTTGGTAGTGATCTCATAGGAAAGAGTAGCATGATTGGTACGGAAAAGAGGTAAAACTTTAGGTCGTTCACATTATCTTGTTCAATTCTTTTTTCTTTTTTTTTTTTGGTTGGGCGTACATGTTTTTGCCAGCTGGCGTGATATTCTGATCGATATATCCTTGCTTTTTGGTTTATTGATGACGGGTGGATTCGCTATGGTTCTATTGTCACTTACTTCTCAGACGTTTTGTTTGTCTTTTTCCTTGGAAAAGCAATATTATCCTTGTGAGGTAGTGAAATTTCGATCGAGTTAAACGTGTCTGCTGCCTGTTTGTGCTGGCTGATAATTCACCCTGTTTAGAACAGACGTTAGGTTCGACTTTTTAGTTACAATGTTATGGGTGATGACTGAAACCTAAATCTTAATATACATCGGGTACCTTGAGTATCTTAAATCCAAAACACTCACTTGATAATGAGTGTTTTGGGTGGATTTTTTTTTTATAGGTTTGCTTACATACATCTGTTTCAAACGTTAGTTACAATTTATCTTACAAGCAATGCTGATATCTAGGGAAGGGATAATTTGTCCAAATGATAGGAGCTTGCGACAAGGATAGCTTCGAGGTTCGAGAGATTAGACACAGGTTTGTATAAGGTTTACTGTTTTCGTGCGGGTGAATTTTTTTTATTTATTTTTCTTTTTTTCTCTTTATCTTAAAACTTTAAATTGTTATAACTTTTAATATATAAGTCTAAAATGAAAAAAAATTATATCATTGTTCATCTAAATTTAAGCTCTTCAAAATAAGACCAGCCATAAATATATTTTTACGACTTTTAAAATTTTTTTTTACATGTATACGATAATGCACTAAATTGATAATGACTTCGTTCGGCCGGCGCTGTTTTGTGGCATAAATTGGGTAGTTTTGGGGTGGTCCCACGTGGGTCCTACGTTCTACTCCAATAATATACTGCCACATATAAAACAACCACAAAACAGCCAGACTAAAACAACCACAAAATAACCTAGCGAACGCAACCAATATGATTCATTAAGTATATAAGTGGTGAATTCGATATTTTTAACTTTCCTAGGGTGGGTTTGGGGTGTTTTGGGGTAGGGTAATCTATTTAGAATTTGTTTTGTACTTTATATTGTAGCAACTAACTCGGTAGGTTTTTAAGGTTTGTGGAGACCCTAAACCTGCCACCACAAACCCTAAAAATGCCTTCGACGTTTTTAGCTTTTCTAGGGTGGGTTTTGGGGTGTTTTAGGGGTAGAGTAATCTATTTGAAATTTGTTTTGTACTTTATATTATAGCAACTAACTCGACAGATTTTTAGGGTTTGTGGTCGTTAGACCCTAAACCCGCCACTATAAACCCTAAAAATGCCTTTGACGTTTTTAGGTTTCCTAGGGTGGGTTTTGGGGTGTTTTGGGGGGTAGGGTAATCTATTTTGAATTTGTTCTGTACTTTATATTGTAGCAACTAACTCGACAGGTTTGTAGGGTTTGTGGTAGCGGGTTTAGGGTCGTTAGACCCTAAACCCGCCACTATAAACCCTAAAAATGCCTTCGACGTTTTTAGCTTTCCTAGGGTGGGTTTTGGGGTGTTTTGGGGGTAGGGTAATCTATTTGGAATTAATGAGTGTTCTAATCACAACCATTCAAATAAATAAAAGTGAATCTAATGAGCAATATTTAAGCCTTTATATAAAGGCTTTTGTTTGTCCTTTATAGGATCCGCACCCGTTCCCTCGGCGGTGGAATTGGAATACCACGATCGAGCAAGATTGTATAAAAGCTCACTATTTGTCTTTATCTAAAGGCATCAATATGAGCCCTTAGATTTAAATGACTTAATCTTATCCATTAATTTAATTTCCTTCTTCTAATCATCATCCCAGAATTACTCATTGCTTTGAAAAATATATGCCATGTATTTACTAATATATGTACCATACACGTATAAAATATGTGCCACGAGTGTATATCGTTGATAGACAAAAACTACTCAATATTCATTGCTTAATTCTAATAGATTAATTGTATTTAATGACGCTATGTGTATATTGAACTATATTGTACATGTACTGCTATTAGCTGAAGTTTTAGATAGGGACAAATGTTAGCCATAGACATTAAAAATATATGCCATGTGTGTACAAATATATATGCCACAGACCTATGAAATATTTGCCACGCATGTATATCGTAAATATACAAAAAGTACTCAATATTCATTGCTTAATTCTAACAGATCAATTGTATTTAATGAAACTATATATATGCCACAGACCTATGAAATATTTGCCATAAACATTAAGATATGTAAGCCATGTATACATAAAAATGTATGTCATAGCTGAATAAAATATTGGCCACGGTTGTATATCGTTAATATTCCATTGCTTATATAAAAGGTTTATGGTTTAGAGTCTTGCAATACTTGTATTACAAATCCTAAAAATGTTTTCGGCATTTTTTAACTGACCATATAGTGGTTTTTATGGTTTGTGGTATAGGGTAATGTTGGTGTAGAGTAATTTAAAAAAAATCGTTTTTGAGGCTGGCTACTGAGCTATTTAGTAATTTTGTAACTGCAAATAACTTTCTTAAAATATTATTATTAATTATCTGGTGGCTATCAGTTTTCATATATATGACTAATATTGTCCTATAAAAATGGCTGACATTTTTTCTCTGTATGATTGATATTATTACCTTTACATAAAGACTTTTGTTTGTCCTTTATAGGATCTGCGCCAAGCAATGCTGTAACACCCCCGAATAAACGTCCAATAGTACAAAGTCAAGCTCCTAGTCATATTACATAATAACTACGCAGCGGATTCTCGATATCATCCGGGTGCTACAGATGCCAACCACCCACGTGGTTGACAGACCACCTCACTAATACTAGTTACGGTCTGCATGACTGGAATCAGCTCTCCACCAAAACTCATATATAATACTGAAATACCCCAAACCTTGATATGTGGTTTAAATATCAAACTATGGTATGTAAAGGCTAAAAAGTGCCTTAGTAACATCAGTGAACAATTTAGACCATAATAAATGCAATAAAGCATTAAGACACAGTTTGAGCAAAAACATGCTCTAAGCTATGAGTGAACTTGGTTAGGACCCAAAGAGCCTACCAAGACTTAATAATATTCAATTATGATTTAATAAGGCTAAATAAGTCCTTAGGAAACCTTGGTGGGCAGTTAAACCAAATAAAACACAAGAAAATACCTTAAAGTCAATATGAGCAAAAATGTGCTCTAAGCTTGGGATGAATTTGTATAAGACCTAATGGTCATACCTATGCCTTATTTATATGTTAATGAACATATTAAATCAATTACTAAAGAAAACCAAGCTTGAAAACAAGTTAAAACACAAAATGTGCTTTAAGGAGTCTTAAAGCACGTTTTTGAAAAATTGTCTTGTAAATGAGTTTTGAATGGCTAAATGTCCATCATTACTCTTTAATTAACATGTGTACTATATAGTATCACATTTGGGTGGCTATATCAATGGGAAATCAAAAATTTCACTTCTATGTGCCTTGTTTTAGTGAATAGTGATTTTTTAAGCTAGTTTAACATATGATGTTATAAGTAATTAAATTGACAAACAAAGACCAAAACACCCTTCTAATTATATGGGGGCCGGTTTTATCATGTGGTGACTCACCACTCACTTGTTAACTTGTTAAATAAATAAATGACTAATATAGTTACTATTTGCTTTTTAAGTACAAATATCTTCCAAAAAGTAAACTTATCTCATTCTCTCATTCCTTTCTCCATTTCACACGGCTCCACTCTCTTCTTCCTCTCTTCTTCTTGTTCTCTCTCGGTAATACACTACCACCATGGAAGTCCATCTTTGACCACATGTAAAACCTAGCTCACTTAACCAAATCAAAAACAAACCACACCATTCTCTCCTCTCATCAAGCTCTTCATTTCTATCTTCTCAAAATTTGAAGATCACCATTTCGGTGCCATGGAGTTCCACCATTGATGGAGCTTGAGCTTGTCTTTCCACATATTATTGATCTCCTTTGCTCCTAGGTAAGGAATCTCAAAGAAAAATCAAGTTTCCTCCATGTTTGTGTGTGACCGA
The DNA here is from genome assembly GCA_023374045.1 of Limonium bicolor. Lineage (NCBI taxonomy): Eukaryota > Viridiplantae > Streptophyta > Magnoliopsida > Caryophyllales > Plumbaginaceae > Limonium > Limonium bicolor. The sequence continues at coordinate 174,937,599 of CM041777.1, forward strand.
AAATATTCATTGATGGAGCTCCTTGTGTTGCCTTGTTCTAGCTCCATTTGAATCTTTCAAGGACTAGGTGGAGTCCTCTCTTCATAGATATGCAAACACCCTTCAAAGATTAAGGTAAAACAACTACATTAATGTTTTTGAAATAATGTAAACCTAGGGTTTACATGAGATGGAGCTTAAAGCTTGAATACTCATTATGTTGTTTGTATAATGTTTAGTAGTTGGCAAGGAACCAAATGCTTACCTACCGGTTTTACAAGGAAACAAGAAAGAAATTTGTGAGGAAAAGAGGTAAACAAGCTATCTCAATGTAGTTTAAATGCCTTAGGAAAATGAGCTTGATTTGCTTAATTAAATACCTAAGGAGCCAATGGCAAATGAGCTAGTAAAATGCTTTCAAGGAGTTTATTAAGGGCATATGTATTGTTGGGTGTATTTGCAGGTCAAAGGCATTACTTATGTGGGAAATTCAGTGTTTATGGTTTATGCAATTTAAGGGCCTAAGAGCCATGTTATTTAAGGGCCTAAGTGCCAAGCAATTTAAGTTATGCACTATATTGTGATGTAGTGCTAAATGTGTGAAGTTGTGTGTAAAAATGTTCTTGATGGATTTTAGGTGTTCTTGAATGAAATAAGGTAAAAACCTAAGTGTTTGGATGTGAGTATATACAAGAGAAGCTATGGCCAAATTTGGGAAATGTGTAAGAAGTTCTAAGTGTTTTAAGAAAGTCTTGGTGAATTAGGAAGTGTTAAAGGTGAATAAATGTTACTTGAGAAGAAAACATGTATTAAGGTGATTTAGAGTGATGCAAGAATTTAGGTGTTATCTTGGAAGTTCTAGGAATTCAATGTGTGTTTTGAGGATGTATTTAAGTCTTGGAGAAGTTTGTTTAAGGTTTAGGAATGTTGATGTACAGAAGGAAGAAATGATGTTTAGGTAAGGTTTTGAGAAAGGAATTCAAGAAGTTGTGAAAAGAGGATTTGGTTAGTAAGAGGAGATGCTTGGGAGATGATGTTATGAAGGTGAAGAAGCATTTTAGTGTAGTGGTCATTATAGGTGAAATACCACCTAGAAATCTTAAGGAGAAAACATTCCAAGTGCTAGGAATTTTGTAAGGAGTTTGTGAATGATAAAATGGTTTTGGTGAGTGATTTAAAGAGTTTAGCACATGGATAAAGGTGTGTTTGAAGTGCCTAAATGAGGTTAGGGTATACTAGGATATATGGGGTGAAGTTTGGAGTTGAATGTAAAAAGGAAAACAAAGATCTGGGGCAGACCGGACTTGCGACCGGACTTGCAAGTTCGGTCGGGCCCAGTTTACCCTGTGGGAATTAGTTTCTGGAATGGACCGGACATAGGACCGGACTTACAAGTCCGGTCGGAGTGAAAAATTTTTGACGGAAATGTGTTCTGGAATCGACCGGACTTGGGTAAGTCCGGTCGGACCAAAAAACATGGTTTAAGGTTATGAAATGATATGTAATGATGGGGATTAATAGGTAATGATGTTATAAGGTTGTTAAGGACATGTTAGGTGAGTTTTAAATGGCAATTAAGTGGGTGAAAAGTTGTATCAAAATGTAAAAGTAGAACAAGTTAAAATGTAAAGTTATGTAACTAAGTTAACGGGGAAAGTTAAGCGTTAGACATTAAATAATCAGCAAACCCTGATGTTAATAAAACACATGTGATGTTAACAGTTGTTCGAGAATCGCTCGAGGAACATAAGTGGACGTGGTAAAGTGGACTCCGGTGACAGGTATGGTTTTCTTGCAACCTGTGTCCTACCGGATTACACCGGCTTGTATGCCAATGTGTTTTTCTGTATGTTTGCCACGTTGTAAGATAAAACATGTAATGAGTTTACAGTAATTCATTTATGTGGCGTGTTCAACTCCGATACCATTTAACCTCGGAAGTGTTAACCCTAGTTAACTGAGTCTAGGATCACATGGGAGTTCGGTATTCGGATTAAACGACCCGAACCATGGGACGTTCTAACCACGGCTATGCGTGTGTTAATTGTGTGATATGTGTTTGTGAATGTAGGGATCTCCCTTGTGTGTTTAACCCAGTTGTAATTCTGTATGGTGTGTAGTTATGATAGACTCCATAGTGGGGTTCTAACTACTATCTAAAGTAAGTATGTACTAACAGTGGTGAGGAATCCGGTTGGCCGGTCGCGCGTTGTTTGGGAGAGGGTATCCTTTGTAGCCTTACCCTTCTCTTTGTTGTGGTTGTTTCCCTCACGGGTTATGATCTCCCATTAGCTTATTCCAAAGCTTAGCTATTCTGACTTATGATCGGTTTAGGGGGAACATGTGTTTGTGTGGTGTGTTCGGGCCTCCAAACCCGAACCGCCTTAACTTAAGTTACTCGTCCAACTATTAGGACGGTAATGAGTGTTGTTGTTTTGTATAACGAGCTTATCATGGGACTGGCAACATTCTCTAGGCTCACCAGTGTATAAACAATGTTTGGGTCGGTTCCTAAGAGAACCACTCCCGTTATGTTATGTGTTTTTGTTGTGATGCAATATCTATTGCGGTATTATGTTGTGCACGTGAAAACGTGCAAAGTGTTGTTAAGTGTTGTATGTAGTGTATGTTGTAGGTTGTATAATGTGGAGTGTGTGGATCATGGATATGATTCCCAGTTTGCGATAAGAGGCGTTTAAGGATAACCCGATTTAAGGGTATGTGTCGTCTATTAAGGAAGTAGCTCCATTAGAGGAGGAACACTCTAGGGATGATGAATACCATGAGTGACTATTTAAGTAAGGATATATTATCCGTTTGTTGAGCCCGTTGAGGCGAATGTTATGTGATGTGTGTTCACTGTTACATGCATGATTTAAATATAACCAACCGCATGCTAAGACGACAAGTAGTTGTGCGTGGCCCGGTAGCATGTGGGTGCGGGATTACCATACCAGCAAAGGTGCTGAGCCCCTTGGGGGCCACCCTTTCTCTTCTTTTCCTATTTCAGGTACAAGAAGCTGGAAGCCGTTCGAGAGTAGGACGGGGTAGTCGTTTGTACATGGGTAATCATTTAAGTGTATGCATACAGTAGGTGTAGTAAGACCGAAATTGTTGTCGGCATCATTTATAAATACTCGGTATAGTTGGAAGGTGTATGTTGTTGTTGTGTTAATGGAAAGGGATAGTAATGTGTAGACGCTCGGGAATTTAGCCCATCAGACCGGTTACAATGTGTATGTAGCCTTGTTAGCCACGTGGGTGGCTAACGGCGTGTACACCACGAGCTAAGTAATGTGATGAGGTTGTTCTTCCGCTGCAGTTTATTGTAAGTATGTTTGTTGGATGGGGTGTTACAAAAAGTGGTATCAGAGCGAAGTATCGCTCTGATGACTGAATTACCGACTTAGGAAGTACCGAGTTAGGATTTAAGTACTTTGGGTGAGGGTTGAGTGATAGCGTGAGAGATACGCTAGTTAGGAACTACCAGTGACTACTGGAAACCTACAATCCATCCCACCCTCCACAATCCCTGTTTGATAACTTGGGAAAGAACGCCAAGAGATGGAAGTCCTCTCTTACTCGGGAATACCGATCTGGCTGTTATTAAGTACCACTGTGAGTACGGAGAACCTGTCATACGGTTGATCCCAAAACTGGGAATCCCAGAGACGGTCTCCATCTGAACAATGTCAACTGCATTTAAACAGTGAAGAATGGACAATCCTACATAAAGAGAATGAAATTTCCGGCACCTGGGTCGACATGCCGAGCAGTCGAGAATAACCCGCTTGCAACGCATAACCGTGCAACAGGCAAGAATTGGATTACTGAAAACCGAGACAAGTGTCTACGGAACCACATTTGATAAACATACACCAATGGTATACCAACCGCAAGGGAACTACAACGTAGTGCCCAAACAAGACAAGTCTCAGCAACCACGACAATACGTGGAACGGGCTACAAGAAATACGATACTAAGACAAAGGGGTCTCCCAGAATGGGAAACACCTAGTTGATGATCGTCAGGTGAAGACATGAGAAGTCACCTAGAAGAGTTATTATCAAGGCAGTGAGACCAGTAAGGGCCAACAAGGCCACTGTTGACAGTATGGGTAAAAACAATACCATAACCAGTGTGTTAAACGGACAGAGTTAGCATGGCGCACTTGCCATGGCAAGTGCTGCTATAACAGGGCCGTTCGGGAAATTTATAACCACTACAAGTACTTAGTAAGGTACCACGAAGTTAAGTGTGAACATTATGACCATGGAAGGGCTTAACAGCCTGACCTTTGTAATTGGAAGTACACCAGTCAGCAAGAAGCTAGACTTGGTTAAGGTAAAAGATGTTGTGAAACCATGAAAATTTTTCTCTAAACCCAAATTTATTCAACCCCTTTTCTTTCAAAACCAGATTTCTTTCAAACCAACACTTCTTTCCAGCCTTCTTTTAAACCAAACCAGTAAAACCAAGAGCAGTTGATAAGATACGACAGTGGATAAACTTTCCCTCGATTAAGTTCGGGAAGTAGGGAATGAATATTGTCAAGGGACAATATAAGGGAGTTGACACAGAATACTTCACCTAGGCGTGTGACGGACACTACGAGTGTACCAACTGAATTGTGGGACGACCGCACTCCGATAGGAGCTTGTGGGCCTGACAGACCTACTTATGGTTAGTTGGGTAAGTAGTAATGTATCAGTATGGTACCCCATATATGTATACAAGTAAGTCCGAACACGGGAAGTAGTCGACTCCGTCTACGGTCAGCAGTACAAATCAAACAAGAGCTAAGGATACAAGGAATAGTTGAAGCTAAGGAACTCAGTTAAGTTAACGAGACTAAGAGGATTAGTGAATTCCTCTCAAGGAAATGTTTTAAGAGTTAGGAAGTGCGAAGGGCACAACTTTATGTAAAGACATCACATATGTCTTAAGGATCCTTAGGGATAAAACATGTTAGCTGGAACGGTGACCTAGCCTGTACATGGCAAGTAGATGACTAATGTGGACACATTAATGTGCAATGAACGGGATGAAAATTCCCAGAATGAGTACCTACACTACCAGGAAATGTTGATCTTCATAGAAGGAGATAATAAGCCATTTAAGAACGCAAACGGCGTGGCTAATGGAATGTACCAATAAGTGTGAACAAATGTAAGGCATAACGTAGCAACACCCAGGAGCAATCCTTGAGGGGTGTTCGCATCAACAATTGTTGAACCAAATGCATGACAGAAACACAAGGGTTGAAACTAACACCCAGTTTAGACATGAGTTGTCAGGAGACGGACTGACAAACCTAAGGGGCATCCCATGAAAGGAAACAACATGTAACGACCTTGTCATGGAGCTCAATATAATATCCAAACCATGTAATGTTGTACAGAGAAATACATATGTGTGGACAGCCTACCATGAGCTCAGCTCAAGGCAAACAAGGCTCATAAGCCATAAGCAGGATATGTTATTTAAATTCAATTGATTGTAGAAGTTTATGTTGTATAAGTGAATAGAGTGGTAAACGAACCACTGCATTAAGAGTGGGGATACCTCTCGATATTGTGACACCGCAGGAGCGGTAGTTATGTGAATCAAGTTCAAGAAATATGTTAAGTATGGATGATATTGTTATTGAAAGAGAGCAGTTAGTTTAGTAGCATGTGTGTATAAAGTGAAGCACCGAGCTGAATAATGCCGGCTTGTGACTCGAATGGTCAATGCTCAAGGAGCATTCGGTAGTCATCCAGATGAATGACAAACCATAATATAAGTTTATGTGTGGAAGTTGAGGTGACAGTAGATACGATATAAGCTGATGTTATACAGGGAGTAAGAGCACGGTGCGCAACAAGCGACCGTTGTATAAATGTTGTTAAACGAAAACGTAACAGATAAGATCAGTTATGAGTTAAACTCAGTGGAGATGCAAGATAATTGATGTTAAACAGACTCGGCAGTAAGCCAGTAGCCAGTATTACGAGATCAGAATTTCAGTGAAACACAGTGTGAATTCCATGGCGAATCACATAGGGATTTACTGTCGAGAGTTTACGCCTCTGCACTCTGTATGACTGAGTGTTTTGGTATTGCACTTGCGCAGTAATGATCGAGTGATAGCTAGGAATTGGAAACATGTTAATTGTGGAGCAATAATGTTTAATGGCCGATGCATAGGAAATGCAAAGACTACCATGAAAGAGTACTTGTACAAAACCAAATGTTGGAGGCATGATTAACAGTAAGTGACTACAGTAGCACTAACTGCCAAATACCGGTATGGAATATACCCCAAATGTTGTAAATAGCTGAGAGAGCACTACATACTAGGTATAGCTCAATCTCAACCGACAGTGAGTCGGAAGGAAACAAGTCAATCATTGTGAGATTATAGCTGTATGCACAGTAAATTGTTATAGAAGTGGATAGAAAATTTATAACTCACCGAATTCGCTAACGGTAAGAGATACCACGCGTCGGTTGAGAAACCATTGTTACCAAGATGAAGGTCACAATTGGGGATGTACAATACAGTAAGAATAACAAATGGGCAATTAAGCTCTACAGTTATTGGAGTTTCGCATGTACATGGTGAACATGAGTGAATGGCTAATTATTAACGCCTAGAAGCCTAACAGGCCAGAATCGAAACCAACTAAGAGTTTAAACAAACTCCAATGAGAATTCTTGGTTTAGGAACTAAACCGCCAATATGGTTAAGATCCTCTAATCAGAATCCATTGTGTAATAGACCGCGTGGAAGTTAAAACACTTCACGACGGCAGAACATTTAAGCCAATGTTTAGTGATTGATTACGTGGGCGTAATCCCTTTTAAGGGGGGTAGAGCGCAAAACCACTTAGTGTATATTACCGTACAAGTGTACGTAGTGTATGTGATTTATATTGTGCATAGCACAAAATTATATTATTGTTTTGATGATTGGTGTGTGTGTTACGTAAACATACACATTCATTCATGGTTTAATTGTGGTAACTGCGCACAGAAGATGCGAATACCATTGTGATAAGTGCGTGTGTTTGTTAACAGTTGTGTGTGATAGTACAAGTGTGGGGAGTAGAGAAACTCCCGGGGGAACAAAAGCCCCGACAGTGTATAAATGTAAAACCAGGTGTTTATTTGATAAAATATATGTGTATATATATATACTTTTAGTGATGCATGAAAGGGTATGAAACCGACATAGAACCTAGTGAGAATAAGATTCCCTAGGCAACATGATTAAAGCGAAGGAGGTAACTGATGGACGGAGTTCCATCCTTTGGAGATGTTATGATCATGATTAGAATGATTTAAAAGATAGTTTATTGGAAATGAGTGATTTATTTGATGCTTGAAAATGAAGTGGGAGGTGGAACTTGATTTGCATGTGATCAAGGGAAGCCGAACACAAATTGGAGTAGAAGGATAGTTCAACACTGATGCTGATCACATCAGGGTTGGATGCTCTGAAGCTCCCTATAAGTGGTCACAAATAACCACGCTAATAAAAGAAGCAAAGAGCTTAAGTTGGACTTGGAGTTGTGTGTGTTTTCAAAGGGATTTTCAATTGGTATTTATAAAACGTTGATAGATACTTACATAATTAAAGTTCTCTTACTTAACCTCACAAGGAAATTTTAAATTTAAGTGATTGTTTTGATCTCCCAAAGGCACGGGGACGGAAGGTGTCCATCGCGACCGGGTTCTGCGGGATCACAGTGTATATCAAGGATATTTTTGATTGCTATACATGCTCTGACATGTTGTGTGGTATGTGTAATAAATGTTATTTTGACTTTGATCTCCTAAAAGTGTATGCTATTGAGACCTATGAGTCTAAATGTGTTGTGTTACATAGACCTAAGTGTCTAAAGACTGTTATGTTATCGGGACCTATGTGTCCAAATGTTGTTATGTTACCCAAGACCAGTGAGTCAAAGGGGTTGTTATGTATGTGTAAGTGTTGTTAAGATACCCGGACCATTGAGTCCGAGGTTATCATGTGAATATGTTATGTTATGTGTGGATGTGAATGTGTTGCCTGGACCATTAAGTCCGAGGTTGTGATGTAAAGTGTGTTTGGTTATGGAAGTTTTATTTCTATAAGTAATCCCCGTATTCTAATCCAAGATGTGAGGGAAGTGTAAACTTCGAGGACGAAGTTCTTTTAAGGGGGGTAGATTGAAATACCCTAAACCTTGATATGTGGTTTAAATATCAAACTATGGTATGTAAAGGCTAAAAAGTGCCTTAGTAACATCAGTGAACAATTTAGACCATAATAAATGCAATAAAGCATTAAGACACAGTTTGAGCAAAAACATGCTCTAAGCTATGAGTGAACTTGGTTAGGACCCAAAGAGCCTACCAAGACTTAATATATTCAATTATGATTTAATAAGGCTAAATAAGTCCTTAGGAATCCTTGGTGGGCAGTTAAACCAAATAAAACACAAGAAAATACCTTAAAGTCAATATGAGCAAAAATGTGCTCTAAGCTTGGGATGAATTTGTATAAGACCTAATGGTCATACCTATGCCTTATTTATATGTTAATGAACATATTAAATCAATTACTAAAGAAAACCAAGCTTGAAAACAAGTTAAAACACAAAATGTGCTTTAAGGAGTCTTAAAGCACGTTTTTGAAAAATTGTCTTGTAAATGAGTTTTGAATGGCTAAATGTCCATCATTACTCTTTAATTAACATGTGTACTATATAGTATCACATTTGGGTGGCTATATCAATGGGAAATCAAAAATTTCACTTCTATGTGCCTTGTTTTAGTGAATAGTGATTTTTATAAGCTAGTTTGTAACATATGATGTTATAAGTAATTAAATTGACAAACAAAGACCAAAACACCCTTCTAATTATATGGGGGCCGGTTTTATCATGTGGTGACTCACCACTCACTTGTTAACTTGTTAAATAAATAAAGATGACTAATATAGTTACTATTTGCTTTTTAAGTACAAATATCTTCCAAAAAGTAAACTTATCTCATTCTCTCATTCCTTTCTCCATTTCACACGGCTCCACTCTCTTCTTCCTCTCTTCTTCTTGTTCTCTCTCGGTAATACACAATACCACCATGGAAGTCCATCTTTGACCACATGTAAAACCTAGCTCACTTAACCAAATCAAAAACAAACACCACCATTCTCTTCCTCTCATCAAGCTCTTCATTTCTATCTTCTCAAAATTTGAAGATCACCATTTCGGTGCCATGGAGTTCCACCATTGATGGAGCTTGAGCTTGTCTTTCCACATATTATTGATCTCCTTTGCTCCTAGGTAAGGAATCTCAAAGAAAAATCAAGTTTCCTCCATGTTTGTGTGTGACCGAAAATATTCATTGATGGAGCTCCTTGTGTTGCCTTGTTCTAGCTCCATTTGAATCTTTCAAGGACTAGGTGGAGTCCTCTCTTCATAGATATGCAAACACCCTTCAAAGATTAAGGTAAAACAACTACATTAATGTTTTTGAAATAATGTAAACCTAGGGTTTACAATGAGATGGAGCTTAAAGCTTGAATACTCATTATGTTGTTTGTATAATGTTTAGTAGTTGGCAAGGAACCAAATGCCTTACCGGTTTTACAAGGAAACAAGAAAGAAATTTGTGAGGAAAAGAGGTAAACAAGCTATCTCAATGTAGTTTAAATGCCTTAGGAAAATGAGCTTGATTTGCTTAATTAAATACCTAAGGAGCCAATGGCAAATGAGCTAGTAAAATGCTTTCAAGGAGTTTATTAAGGGCATATGTATTGTTGGGTGTATTTGCAGGTCAAAGGCATTACTTATGTGGGAAATTCAGTGTTTATGGTTTATGCAATTTAAGGGCCTAAGAGCCATGTTATTTAAGGGCCTAAGTGCCAAGCAATTTAAGTTATGCACTATATTGTGATGTAGTGCTAAATGTGTGAAGTTGTGTGTAAAAATGTTCTTGATGGATTTTAGGTGTTCTTGAATGAAATAAGGTAAAAACCTAAGTGTTTGGATGTGAGTATATACAAGAGAAGCTATGGCCAAATTTGGGAAATGTGTAAGAAGTTCTAAGTGTTTTAAGAAAGTCTTGGTGAATTAGGAAGTGTTAAAGGTGAATAAATGTTACTTGAGAAGAAAACATGTATTAAGGTGATTTAGAGTGATGCAAGAATTTAGGTGTTTCTTGGAAGTTCTAGGAATTCAATGTGTGTTTTGAGGATGTATTTAAGTCTTGGAGAAGTTTGTTTAAGGTTTAGGAATGTTGATGTACAAGGAAGAAATGATGTTTAGGTAAGGTTTTGAGAAAGGAATTCAAGAAGTTGTGAAAAGAGGATTTGGTTAGTAAGAGGAGATGCTTGGGAGATGATGTTATGAAGGTGAAGAAGCATTTTAGTGTAGTGGTCATTATAGGTGAAATACCACCTAGAAATCTTAAGGAGAAAACATTCCAAGTGCTAGGAATTTTGTAAGGAGTTTGTGAATGATAAAATGGTTTTGGTGAGTGATTTAAAGAGTTTAGCACATGGATAAAGGTGTGTTTGAAGTGCCTAAATGAGGTTAGGGTATACTAGGATATATGGGGTGAAGTTTGGAGTTGAATGTAAAAGGAAAACAAAGATCTGGGGCAGACCGGACTTGCGACCGGACTTGCAAGTTCGGTCGGGCCAGTTTACCCTGTGGGAATTAGTTTCTGGAATGGACCGGACATAGGACCGGACTTACAAGTCCGGTCGGAGTGAAAATTTTTGACGGAAATGTGTTCTGGAATCGACCGGACTTGGGTAAGTCCGGTCGGCAAGTCCGGTCGGACCAAAAAACATGGTTTAAGGTTATGAAATGATATGTAATGATGGGGATTAATAGGTAATGATGTTATAAGGTTGTTAAGGACATGTTAGGTGAGTTTAAATGGCAATTAAGTGGGTGAAAAGTTGTATCAAAATGTAAAAGTAGAACAAGTTAAAATGTAAAGTTATAACTAAGTTAACGGGGAAAGTTAAGCATTAGACATTAAATAATCAAGCAAACCCCGATGTTAATAAAAACACATGTGATGTTAACAGTTGTTCGAGAATCGCTCGAGGAACATAAGTGGACGTGGTAAAGTGGACTCCGGTGACAGGTATGGTTTTCTTGCAACCTGTGTCCTACCGGATTACACCGGCTTGTATGCCAATGTGTTTTTTGTATGTTTGCCACGTTGTAAGATAAAACATGTAATGAGTTTACAGTAATTCATTTATGTGGCGTGTTCAACTCCGATACCATTTAACCTCGGAAGTGTTAACCCTAGTTAACTGAGTCTAGGATCACATGGGAGTTCGGTATTCGGATTAAACGACCCGAACCATGGGACGTTCTAACCACGGCTATGCGTGTGTTAATTGTGTGATATGTGTTTGTGAATGTAGGGATCTCCCTTGTGTGTTTAACCCAGTTGTAATTCTGTATGGTGTGTAGTTATGATAGACTCCATAGTGGGGTTCTAACTACTATCTAAAGTAAGTATGTACTAACAGTGGTGAGGAATCCGGTTTGGCCGGTCGCGCGTTGTTTGGGAGAGGGTATCCTTTGTAGCCTTACCCTTCTCTTTGTTGTGGTTGTTTCCCTCACGGGTTATGATCTCCCATTAGCTTATTCCAAAGCTTAGCTATTCTGACTTATGATCGGTTTAGGGGGAACATGTGTTTGTGTGGTGTGTTCGGGCCTCCAAACCCGAACCGCCTTAACTTAAGTTACTCGTCCAACTATTAGGACGGTAATGAGTGTTGTTGTTATTGTATAACGAGCTTATCATGGGACTGGCAACATTCTCTAGGCTCACCAGTGTATAAACAATGTTTGGGTCGGTTCCTAAGAGAACCACTCCCGTTATGTTATGTGTTTTTGTTGTGATGCAATATCTATTGCGGTATTATGTTGTGCACGTGAAAACGTGCAAAGTGTTGTTAAGTGTTGTATGTAGTGTATGTTGTATAATGTGGAGTGTGTGGATCATGGATATGATTCCCAGTTTGCGATAAGAGGCGTTTACGGATAACCCGATTTAAGGGTATGTGTCGTCTATTAAGGAAGTAGCTCCATTAGAGGAGGAACACTCTAGGGATGATGAATACCATGAGTGACTATTTAAGTAAGGATATATTATCCGTTTTGTTGAGCCCGTTGAGGCGAATGTTATGTGATGTGTGTTCACTGTTACATGCATGATTTAAATATAACCAACCGCATGCTAAGACGACAAGTAGTTGTGCGTGGCCCGGTAGCATGTGGGCTGCGGGATTACCATACCAGCAAAGGTGCTGAGCCCCTTGGGGGCCACCCTTTCTCTTCTTTTCCTATTTCAGGTACAAGAAGCTGGAAGCCGTTCGAGAGTAGGACGGGGTAGTCGTTGTACATGGGTAATCATTTAAGTGTATGCATACAGTAGGTGTAGTAAGACCGAAATTGTTGTCGGCATCAGTTTATAAATACTCGGTATAGTTGGAAGGTGTATGTTGTTGTTGTGTTAATGGAAAGGGAGTAATGTGTAGACGCTCGGGAATTTAGCCCATCAGACCGGTACAATGTGTATGTATTAGCCTTGTTAGCCACGTGGGTGGCTAACGGCGTGTAACACCAACGAGCTAAGTAATGTGATGAGGTTGTTCTTCCGCTGCAGTTTATTGTAAGTATGTTAATGTTGGATGGGGTGTTACAAATACAAGGTACAATTCCAGAAACCGAGTGTCTACAATACAGTTACTAAATCATAAACCGAAAAGTACAACCCGGGTTTAGTAACAACCCATACACTAACATACTATTCCAAACTCAGAAGTCCTGCCCAGATAGACTACCCCCATGATAGCCATCCCGCCTACGATCCGTTCGTCCGGCATAATACCTGTAAAAATTTGGTTTGGGAAGGACTCAGCAAACTACGCTGAGTATGAACGTGTGTAGCCCGCATGTTACCGGGCCACACGACTACTTGGTCGAATATTATTAAGTCAATTTAAATGCTATAATAAAGCAGTAAAACACACCACATTACATCATAGTATCATACACATAAAGGTAGTAACACATTAGCAACAACAACCAAGCACAACGAGCTGCTAGTATCACAACAGCAATCATGTACATAATAAAAGTGTGCATAGGTATGTAATACCCATGATCCTCACTATGGGCTCGTACGAGCGTTGTGTGTTTTCATTTCTTTTCTCTTGTTCTCATAATGTGTATTTTCTTTCTCTTCCTTTGCACCAGGTCGGGGGTATAGTTTAGATCCCGTGACCATATCAAGTAGGTGCCAATCTTTCCTTGTTTCTTAAATGGTTACTTGTGAATTCTCTTATCACCACAATTTGGAGTACGTCCTGTCCATAGCTAATCCTCCATTCCCGGATAGCTCTTTCTCTCTCTGTTGTTTCTAAATGTTACTGGCCATTGCCCCGGATACCAAGGGTCCGTCTCCCTATTCCTTTTCCATGTTACTAGCCTCTGCTCCGGATTCAAAGGGTCCGTCTCCCTATTCCTTCTCAATGTTACTAGCCTCTGCTCCGGATTCTAAGGGTCCGTCTCCCTATTCCTTCTCAATGTTACTAGCCTCTGCTCCGGATTCTAAGGGTCCGTCTCCCTATTCATTCTCAATGTTACTAGCCTTTGCTCCGGATTCTAAGGGTCCGTCTCCCTATTCCTTCTCAATGTTACTAGCCACTGCTCCGGATTCTAAGGGTCCGTCTCCCTATTCATTCTCAATGTTACTAGCCTTTGCTCCGGATTCAAAGGGTCCGTCTCCCTATTCCTTCTCAATGTTATGGTCTTTACCCCGGATACAAAGGGTCCGTCTCCCTATTCATTCTCAATGTTACTGGCTTATCATCATCTTTGATAACTCGACACCATAGTGGGTGTCTTTAGAGGTCCTCTATAGTTAAGAGGGGTTTTCTCTTTGTATAGTTCTTTTGTTTTGTCTACGTGGTTCGTCATGTCTCACCAAGGAGACTTGCTCTTCATTATGATTAATGAATAGACACCATAGTGGGTGTCATGGTAGTCCTCAATGGTTTAGAGAGGAGTTCCCCTTATTGAGTTTTCTTTGTTTTCATAGTTCGTAGTAGTTTGTCTCAAGTTCCATAAACGAGAAAGGGACTAAACTACTGTGTGCGCGCAATGATATAGAAATCACACAACATGATAAACAAGCAATCCAATTTCATGCTTTGATCTTAAAGTCTTTTCACACATAGCACACAGCACACAAGCCGTGTAACACGGCAACATACGAACCACACATGTCCATACCTGGATCAGAAGTAAGTGTCGTCCCACACACGGGTTCCTGGTTGGCGTTCGTTACGACCCTATCGTTATTAAAACAACATGTCAGTTTATGATTTCATGTGCCGATCCTTGTGACGTTTTCCTAGTTTATCCCATTTTATCGGGAGTTGTTCCCTAGGTGCATTTTCGAATGTTCAACATATACTATTCCCTTAGGAACTTCCTAAGTATCAACCTTGGACTTAATCAAACCCTGGGACGTTTTATATCGTCGGGTTGCTTGTTAACTAAGTCCTTCCCCTAGCTAACGTTTTAAGGTATCCTGAACACCAACATGTAACAAGTTTAACTAAGGTGGATTTTAGTTCCCCTAAGATGTATTCCCTCCTTAGATAAGTGAGTTAGTAATGTCTTAATCTTACTATCATGACAACATAGTCTTAAAAATACCCTCATAGCCTGTTTGTACAGAAGCCACAAAGTTTATAAAACTGTAACATAATCTCGGTGTTTAATCTCACTTAACCTCTTCTTATAGAAACCTATCTTTAATTTCTCCCCCCAAGTGTATTCCCCACTTCATAGTCATGTTAGCTGTGTTTTAAGCTCATTATCAGCACAATAACACCCCTCAAATACTTATGGAACTCACTCATACGGATGCTTAAAGGTTTCAAAATCTGAAATGGAGTCCTCGTATGTAACCTTATTTAATCCCGCTTTTAATATATCTAATGATGTCTAACCTTCCCAAAACGTTCCATCAATTTAGCTAGATGCATTAGATATGCTTTAGGTTAAGTATTAAGCCCATACCACACTTTTAACACCCCTAGAAACCAATCATACATAGACACAAGTTTCAGAAACTGAAACATCAACCTTGTGCGAACTCCCATTCAACTTCTCTTTTTAATGTTTCAAACTGCTTTCTGATTTTTCCCAAATTGTTTACTCTCTGAGGTAGATGTATAAGCAAGGTTCTCAGCTCATTACCAGGCCAAATAAACTCTCTTAATATCCTGTAATTCAGTTATACTGAAACAACTCATCATCGAAAACTGAAACAGAATTTGTATGTTTCTTTCTCACTCCTTCCTTTTTAGTTAGCAGTTATCTGACTTCCCAAGCTTCCAAATGAGTATACCAACTTACTTCACCCTTTTAGCAATGTCTTAAATTCAAAACAACCCAGAATCACCCTGATAACTCTACTGAAACACCAATATACTGAAACGAAGAACAGCAGAAACTGAGGTTTGGATTCTGCACTCCCTTACTTCCATCCCCCTTTAAAGTGTGCTAACTGGTTTTCTCTACCTTCCCAAGTCATCTACACTTATTCTATTGTGTTAGTAAGGTCCTAAGTTGATTATCCAACCAATAAAATTCTTATATAACCTCTGAAAAGTTAATATACAGAAACTGTTAAGTATGCAAAACTGAAGCTTGGACTCATATATATATTTTTCTTCTTTCTGTTTCATTCATTGGTTTTGGTATCTACTTCCCCCATGTTATCTAACTACTTAGTTACCCTTTTTAATGTAGTAACCCTCAACCCACACAAGGCGTATACCCCTGAAAAGTTAGTAGACAGAAACACAAGAAAGTCCCAGAAACTAAACTGAAACCTCACAACCTGATAACTTCTCTTCTATCTTTTCTTCTGTTTGTTAACGGTTTTGGGTTTCTTTTTTTTTTGTTCTTTCAGTTTAGTGTTTAATCATGACTCTACCCTCACAAGTAGACCCAAGGCAGTCTGCTGTGACTACTGGAACGCCTTAAACTGGAGTAAATTGAAGAATTGAAAATAAGGTTACTGCACTTCATTATACTGAAGTTGAAACATATCAGAACTGAAAGAAACAGAAATTCTTGAACTGATGCATTCCTTTTCTATTGATTATTAATCTGGTTCCTCAGTTTCTCTTTTCCTAAACTAATATGCTTCCTAGGCAGATGTCTTAGTATGATTCTATCCTCAAAACAACCCAAGGCAGCAGGGAAACCTCTCTGATAAGTTCTTTACATACCATCTGTCACACTGAAGAAAAACCAAACTGTAGCCGGTACTTTCTTTTTTTTTCCTGCTTCCGTTTTAATATACCAACTGTTTCTCTAACACTACCAGGTTGCTTACTACTTAGATAAGTTAATTACCCAGCTTTTGAATTCAAGAAAAACAGACCGGAAGTCACCTAGACAAATTCTCTAGAACTCCTTACACAGATCAAGAATCTGTGGAGACTGTGACAAAATCTTATATAGATTTGTTTTCCTGTTGGTGTCTTAAATTTAGAGGTAGCTCACTACTCTAATCTTAGCTGTTTAGTAAATCTTGATACAGGTTTGCCTCTCAGAACAGACCCTAAACAACATCACCAAAGCTACTAACACATCCTAGTACTAACTACAACTGAAACAGAAAACAGAAACCCATCTGAAATTTTCTATTCCATTTCTCCTCTCTGTTTCATCTCTGGTTGCTCACGCATCAGATTTTCCCACTACTCCCCCATTTATAGTTCACTTAGTTACGGGTTCTGTTAAAATTTTAAACCCCAACAACTTGGTTAGTGTTACAGAAACATCCTAGGACTAACTGGACAATCACTGAAAACTGAACTCAAACTGGTGTTTTCCCTTCTATTTTTTTGTTCTTAATCTGATCGCCAGTTTCTTGTGAGTTGCTCACCCATTTAGTCAGGTGTGTTATCCAGCTTTAGAACTTGGGAACAGGCCCAACGTAACAAGGCTACACTTCTAACACTTCTTACATAGAACTGAACAGAACTGCAACCGTGAAAACACCAACTGGTAACCCCTTCTATCTCTTTTCTCCCTGTTACTTATTTCTGTTTTGATATGTTGTCTGATTTTCCCTAGACTGTCTAGCTGTTTAGTTACATATCTTAGTACAGTGTTGACTTGTTTTTCTCTAGCATTCTCAGTCTAGAAATTCTTAGTCATATGTGTTAGTGGGTTGCTAAGCTTAAACTCCAGCTAACAACACCTTTAACTGCTTCTGAAAAACGGTTTCACCAAGGTATAATTTGCCGATTTGGACCAACTACTGCTCTAGTCTTCCCTAGCTGCTTGTACAGGATTTCTCTGAGCCCAGTTAACAGGTTGTGTAACTCTATAGTAGCTGGCACTTAGTCACTTAATGCAATATCATAGGCCTAAGCTAGAACATGTCTAAATCTCAGTTAACTCAGAGCATCACTCGATCCTCACTGAATCTGTCAGTTAATTGTTATGGTGCAGAAATTCCTGATTGTTCAGGTGTTTTTACAGTGTAGAGACTGCAGGGTTATTGTGCTGTATTTGTTGCAAATCAAACAACTCAAGCTTTTCAGACACAGAACACATATCACTCAGCCATGCTGCTAAGATTTCCACTCCGGAACAGCACACTTCAGTACGTTGCTTACCCAGTTTTTTTCTTCTATTGTTTCCTGGTGACTCTTGGGCAGGGTTTAATATTTCTAAACTAGATGTTTGGACCACTGTTTTTTTTTCTTATTTGCCAGTATGTCTACCTCACAACAGATAGCATTTTCCAGCTTGTGTTTACCAGGCTAGTCAATTGATTTCGTACAGAGCTTTACACCATGACAAGCATGGTCTTAAGTACTAGTTTAGGTTACAGTAATACCGAAAGGATAGTCTCTAACTCTAGACAAGCATATGGGTTTGAGGCGTTTTACCTTAGAAGATCTTTCAAAGGTGATTTGCAACTGAGTGTTGCTCTAGAAGATCTACACTTTGGAGCAGCCGCATATCATTTTCAGGCAGAACAACTTGTGATTGTTATTCAGGTGGGTTTTGGAGCTAGTTTCCTGGATACTTCTGGTGCACTCTCTTGACGGGTTTTACCAAAGAGGTTCATGCATGAGGAAGGTTAAATCACAAGGGAGTCAACAACCAACTTCCAGGAATAGCAAGAAACAGAAAATATGAATGGGTTTAAACTACTTGCACTTACCTACAGAAATGTTTGTACTAGCTGGTTGCATGCCTGGTTCTTGCGTGGAAACATGAAGAGAATTAAAGGGAGTGGTGCTTGGGGTCTCAGGCGCCAAACAACCGAAGAGGTTTGAGGCTCATCGTGACTGAAGTAACAAGACAGAAGGCAAGGGAAAGGAAACAAAGATAATGGGAGAAAGCGACAGGGGCTAGTGCTCTCGGTCTGCAAGGGAATTGTGTGGAATTTGAGGAAAAACACTCTGGTGCGTGAGAGACTGCATCTGCCCCTGACTGGATGCCCATGCTGTTTGGATACTTTCTCTGAAAACAAGGTCGCCCTCAGAACAGAACTAGAGGAAACCGTGGGTCTGCGGTTTCTGTTTTTTTTTTCTTTGTAGCTATAGTGATAGTCGAACTACTAGTATGATTAGGTTGGTTTTGGTTATTGAATTCGAGCATAGCTCAACCGGTTAAGACGTTCAGGGGTACAAGAGGTACTGGGTTCAAGTCCCGGTATGAGCACATTTTGTTCCTTTGTACAAATCAATTTATATGCATATTTTGTACACGTATACATATATATACGCGACTATTTTATTTCTTTGTCGCGTTATTAATTATATATATGTGACCGTTTAATTTTGTCACGCTGTTACTTATATCTGTATAGATATATGACTATTTTATTTTGCCCCGTTGTTACTTATATATATAGCGTTGTAATATTGTAACGTTATGTATATGCATATTCATATACGAATATATACGTACGCGTGTGCGACCGTATTAATATGTTATGTTATTATGTTCATACGATTTATTGGGCGCACTAGGGGTATTTATTTTTTTTCTTTGTACCGATATGTACACGCGGTATAAGTATCCGTTTGGATCCATATTTTAAATACCATCATGTTTCATGGTAATTGTTGCACCTAGTTTAATTTAACTTCACTAATTTGAAGTGGTAATTTACTCGGGGTATTTCAGTCTACCCCCCTTAAAGGAACTTCGTCCCGAAGTTATTACTTCCTTAACCGATGTTCTATTCTTGTAAATTCTTGGGATCAAGTCCCGCATTCACTCACGATAACCCAAGGATCAGTCTCGTATATTATAATTCTCAATGTTTATACGCACTGTGCCACCTTAGTGGCTTCACCCAAGTTTTCATAGAGGCACACAAATTCATTCATAACCGAGCGTACATACACACACATAACATCTCATACACGCAATCTCATACACACAACCAACGTGTGGCCCTGAATACGTTCTCTCTAACCAAGGGATCATGTCCCGCAAGTTCCACAGTTTAATTTCACCATTTGTGCTTATAAGCACCACGCCACACCGGTGGCTCAATAATACTGTAATGTACTAATAATATTATGTACTGCACTCGTAGCAGCCAGATGAACAAGTCATTCATTCATGACTTCCATGCATTCAAACCAATCCATACATAGTTCACAAACATAGCAACCAAAATAACACCACAAAACGAGCAATAACCCGTAGAAACGCAACGCGCCTACCCCCCTTAAAAATGGATTACGCCCACGTAATCCCTATTATACCCTCCTAGAGCCTTGGTTCAAGATGTGTAATTCTCATTGAGCATTCTAGTTTCTAAGCAATGTAACTCACAATATATTCTCATCAGAGGTCTTGACCATGTTAAGGGTTTAGTTTTGTATTAAAAGACTCTTATCGGTATCCGTACCGGTCTAGAAATGGATTCGGGTTTAGGCTCTCTAGTTTAAGGTATTGGTCGATAGATCACTAGCTATTCCACTGGCTATTGGGGGATACGGTCCACCAGCTTCTGCTGTGCTACTCTGATTACCTTCGGTTTAGTTTCCCCTTTTTGTACTCAGAGGCCTTCTAGGCTTATATTGATATATTCTCTTTAGTAACGACTTTGTTCTTATTATTTTCCAATGTTATAATCATGTCATTGTTATAACAACATGTTTATTTTATAAAGCTGATCGTAATTGTACGTCGACGGTTAGTTTACTCTTCTGGCATTTTTACTTATCTTATAGCTTGATTTGTACCGCCAACTTAGACTTTCCTTTGTCTTTAGGTAACCTTTATTTCTCAGTCCAATTATGGCATTGACGCTGCTGGTTGACTTCAATTAGTTTCAGTCAAAAGGTTACCGAATTATATGCGTTTAGAATTTCCTATGATTGTAAACTGTTTGACTACTACCGGTTACATATTGCACTTGATTTCGATAGTATGTATTTTATGTGGTAACTTTTAGGTTATTAGTAACCCCACATCATCTCAAGTCTTCCCATAATTGTGTACCCATGTGTTTACCCTCAGAGTTTCGAATTATGTATCAATGGATTTTACATGCTCGTATTATCCACATCAACCTCGCTTTCTTGGTAATTTCTTAATCTTGACTTTTAATATTTCCACCGATCTGTAGTTCATGTGTCCACTTGTAGGAGGTTTCGAGGGTCATCCAACACTAACGTGATCAGCATAAGTGTCGGACTACCTTTTCACCCCAATTTGTGCGTAGTGTTCCTTGACCTGGCCAGGGTCAAGTTCAACCTTGCACGTCCGATTTAGACGATCAAACAATTATTTACATTTGTATTCTTTACTTATTTTAACCCATCAATTACTTCCTCCCTTAAGTCCATTAATCTTGTTTAAAGTTTCCAAATTTCAATACCCAATTATTCCAAATATTTGGTTTCCTCCTGATATTTTTCCTCCTCATAAATATTTGTCTGATTTTTCTTGTTGGCCCGATTAGGCTCCCTTCAATCTGACTTAAGCCTTATTCCGTTTTCCCATTTTAATATATTTTTTTTTCTCTAGGCCTCGTAACCCTTCTGTTACTTTCTCATTATTATTCTTTGTTCACCGGTGGTAGAAACAGAGGTGAATGACCAGTTGTGGTCACCAGTTTCAGCTGTCTGAGATTGAGAGACTTAGAAGAATAACTGAATAGAAGAAGAAGGAAGGAGGTGGTATTGTGTTTCTCAGGTAATGTAGAGAATGAAGAGAAACGTGAGAAGCAGCAGGGAATTTACTGAATTCCGTAATATTATACTTTAGTGTGTAAGATTGTGTCATGCTTCGTTAAGCACTATAGGTTGTACCCATTTTATGGTGTAATTTCGTCTCAACTATATTCTCTTATCTCGTGGTTTCATGAAAGGTTTACTAAAATCAGTCTCTCAAGTGTATGAATTGTATAATTTCTTCCAATCCCATCCTTAGCTTAATTATTTGCTTTTTTTTAGCTTAATTTATTTCATAATTTTTTTTAGGGTATTTCGGTCCTCTTTGCTTGTGAGGTAGGGTCCTATCGACTGCTAAACATGTCGACCCAAGTTGTCGCTAAAATTGGTCCCTCTACGGGTATTATCCTTTTGACAACGTCTATTGTATAGCATAGTCTTTTCTTCTCGGGTTGATAGGATAGCATTAAGTAGATGCCAGACCGGGTTTCCCCGAGTAAGAGGAGGCTTTCTACCTCTCTGGCGTTCTTTCTCTGAATTTAAGAGACAATTAAGGATGTGAAGGTTGGGTGTAAGTGTTTGTTAGGAATCCAGTATTACTGGGGTAGAACCCTAACTAACGCGCCTCACGTACTACCCCAACCCTTGACTCACTGTCAGAATTCCTAATTCCAGGTTTTCCTATACTCGGTATTTCTCTGTTCCAGTCATCAGAGCGTAACTACGCTCTGATACCACTTTCTGTAACACCCCCGAATAAACGTCCAATAGTACAAAGTCAAGCTCCTAGTCATATTACATAATAACTACGCAGCGGATTCTCGATATCATCCGGGTGCTACAGATGCCAACCACCCACGTGGTTGACAGACCACCTCACTAATACTAGTTACGGTCTGCATGACTGGAATCAGCTCTCCACCAAAACTCATATATAATACAAGGTACAATTCCAGAAACCGAGTGTCTACAATACAGTTACTAAATCATAAACCGAAAAGTACAACCCGGGTTTAGTAACAACCCATACACTAACATACTATTCCAAACTCAGAAGTCCTGCCCAGATAGACTACCCCCATGATAGCCATCCCGCCTACGCTCCGTTCGTCCGGCATAATACCTGTAAAAATTTGGTTTGGGAAGGACTCAGCAAACTACGCTGAGTATGAACGTGTGTAGCCCGCATGTTACCGGGCCACACGACTACTTGGTCGAATATTATTAAGTCAATTTACATGCTATAATAAAGCAGTAAAACACACCACAGTACATCATAGTATCATACACACTTAAAGGTAGTAACACATTAGCAACAACAACCAAGCACAACGAGCTGCTAGTATCACAACAGCAATCATGTACATAATAAAAGTGTGCATAGGTATGTAATACCCATGATCCTCACTATGGGCTCGTACGAGCGTTGTGTGTTTTCATTTCTTTTCTCTTGTTCTCATAATGTGTATTTTCTTTCTCTTCCTTTGCACCAGGTCGGGGGTATAGTTTAGATCCCGTGACCATATCAAGTAGGTGCCAATCTTTCCTTGTTTCTTAAATGGTTACTTGTGAATTCTCTTATCACCACAATTTGGAGTACGTCCTGTCCATAGCTAATCCTCCATTCCCGGATAGCTCTTTCTCTCTCTGTTGTTTCTAAATGTTACTGGCCATTGCCCCGGATACCAAGGGTCCGTCTCCCTATTCCTTTTCCATGTTACTAGCCTCTGCTCCGGATTCAAAGGGTCCGTCTCCCTATTCCTTCTCAATGTTACTAGCCTCTGCTCCGGATTCTAAGGGTCCGTCTCCCTATTCCTTCTCAATGTTACTAGCCTCTGCTCCGGATTCTAAGGGTCCGTCTCCCTATTCATTCTCAATGTTACTAGCCTTTGCTCCGGATTCTAAGGGTCCGTCTCCCTATTCCTTCTCAATGTTACTAGCCACTGCTCCGGATTCTAAGGGTCCGTCTCCCTATTCATTCTCAATGTTACTAGCCTTTGCTCCGGATTCAAAGGGTCCGTCTCCCTATTCCTTCTCAATGTTATGGTCTTTACCCCGGATACAAAGGGTCCGTCTCCCTATTCATTCTCAATGTTACTGGCTTATCATCATCTTTGATAACTCGACACCATAGTGGGTGTCTTTAGAGGTCCTCTATAGTTAAGAGGGGTTTTCTCTTTGTATAGTTCTTTTGTTTTGTCTACGTGGTTCGTCATGTCTCACCAAGGAGACTTGCTCTTCATTATGATTAATGAATAGACACCATAGTGGGTGTCATGGTAGTCCTCAATGGTTTAGAGAGGAGTTCCCCTTATTGAGTTTTCTTTGTTTTCATAGTTCGTAGTAGTTCGTCTCAAGTTCCATAAACGAGAAAGGGACTAAACTACTGTGTGCGCGCAATGATATACACAATGATATAGAAATCACACAACATGATAAACAAGCAATCCAATTTCATGCTTTGATCTTAAAGTCTTTTCACACATAGCACACAGCACACAAGCCGTGTAACACGGCAACATACGAACCACACATGTCCATACCTGGATCAGAAGTAAGTGTCGTCCCACACACGGGTTCCTGGTTGGCGTTCGTTACGACCCTATCGTTATTAAAACAACATGTCAGTTTATGATTTCATGTGCGATCCTTGTGACGTTTTCCTAGTTTATCCCATTTTATCGGGAGTTGTTCCCTAGGTGCATTTTCGAATGTTCAACATATACTATTCCCTTAGGAACTTCCTAAGTATCAACCTTGGACTTAATCAAACCCTGGGACGTTTTATATCGTCGGGTTGCTTGTTAACTAAGTCCTTCCCCTAGCTAACGTTTTAAGGTATCCTGAACACCAACATGTAACAAGTTTAACTAAGGTGGATTTTAGTTCCCCTAAGATGTATTCCCTCCTTAGATAAGTGAGTTAGTAATGTCTTAATCTTACTATCATGACAACATAGTCTTAAAAATACCCTCATAGCCTGTTTGTACAGAAGCCACAAAGTTTATAAAACTGTAACATAATCTCGGTGTTTAATCTCACTTAACCTCTTCTTATAGAAACCTATCTTTAATTTCTCCCCCCAAGTGTATTCCCCACTTCATAGTCATGTTAGCTGTGTTTTAAGCTCATTATCAGCACAATAACACCCCTCAAATACTTATGGAACTCACTCATACGGATGCTTAAAGGTTTCAAAATCTGAAATGGAGTCCTCGTATGTAACCTTATTTAATCCCGCTTTTAATATATCTAATGATGTCTAACCTTCCCAAAACGTTCCATCAATTTAGCTAGATGCATTAGATATGCTTTAGGTTAAGTATTAAGCCCATACCACACTTTTAACACCCCTAGAAACCAATCATACATAGACACAAGTTTCAGAAACTGAAACATCAACCTTGTGCGAACTCCCATTCAACTTCTCTTTTTAATGTTTCAAACTGCTTTCTGATTTTTCCCAAATTGTTTACTCTCTGAGGTAGATGTATAAGCAAGGTTCTCAGCTCATTACCAGGCCAAATAAACTCTCTTAATATCCTGTAATTCAGTTATACTGAAACAACTCATCATCGAAAACTGAAACAGAATTTGTATGTTTCTTTCTCACTCCTTCCTTTAGTTAGCAGTTATCTGACTTCCCAAGCTTCCAAATGAGTATACCAACTTACTTCACCCTTTTAGCAATGTCTTAAATTCAAAACAACCCAGAATCACCCTGATAACTCTACTGAAACACCAATATACTGAAACGAAGAACAGCAGAAACTGAGGTTTGGATTCTGCACTCCCTTACTTCCATCCCCCTTTAAAGTGTGCTAACTGGTTTTCTCTAACCTTCCCAAGTCATCTACACTTATTCTATTGTGTTAGTAAGGTCCTAAGTTGATTATCCAACCAATAAAATTCTTATATAACCTCTGAAAAGTTAATATACAGAAACTGTTAAGTATGCAAAACTGAAGCTTGGACTCATATATATATTTTTCTTCTTTCTGTTTCATTCATTGGTTTTGGTATCTACTTCCCCATGTTATCTAACTACTTAGTTACCCTTTTTAATGTAGTAACCCTCAACCCACACAAGGCGTATACCCCTGAAAAGTTAGTAGACAGAAACACAAGAAAGTCCCAGAAACTAAACTGAAACCTCACAACCTGATAACTTCTCTTCTATCTTTTCTTCTGTTTGTTAACGGTTTTGGGTTTCTTTTTTTTTTGTTCTTTCAGTTTAGTGTTTAATCATGACTCTACCCTCACAAGTAGACCCAAGGCAGTCTGCTGTGACTACTGGAACGCCTTAAACTGGAGTAAATTGAAGAATTGAAAATAAGGTTACTGCACTTCATTATACTGAAGTTGAAACATATCAGAACTGAAAGAAACAGAAATTCTTGAACTGATGCATTCCTTTTCTATTGATTATTAATCTGGTTCCTCAGTTTCTCTTTTCCTAAACTAATATGCTTCCTAGGCAGATGTCTTAGTATGATTCTATCCTCAAAACAACCCAAGGCAGCAGGGAAACCTCTCTGATAAGTTCTTTACATACCATCTGTCACACTGAAGAAAAACCAAACTGTAGCCGGTACTTTCTTTTTTTTTCCTGCTTCCGTTTTAATATACCAACTGTTTCTCTAACACTACCAGGTTGCTTACTACTTAGATAAGTTAATTACCCAGCTTTTGAATTCAAGAAAAACAGACCGGAAGTCACCTAGACAAATTCTCTAGAACTCCTTACACAGATCAAGAATCTGTGGAGACTGTGACAAAATCTTATATAGATTTGTTTTCCTGTTGGTGTCTTAAATTTAGAGGTAGCTCACTACTCTAATCTTAGCTGTTTAGTAAATCTTGATACAGGTTTGCCTCTCAGAACAGACCCTAAACAACATCACCAAAGCTACTAACACATCCTAGTACTAACTACAACTGAAACAGAAAACAGAAACACCCATCTGAAATTTTCTATTCCATTTCTCCTCTCTGTTTCATCTCTGGTTGCTCACGCATCAGATTTTCCCACTACTCCCCCATTTATAGTTCACTTAGTTACGGGTTCTGTTAAAATTTTAAACCCCAACAACTTGGTTAGTGTTACAGAAACATCCTAGGACTAACTGGACAATCACTGAAAACTGAACTCAAACTGGTGTTTTCCCTTCTATTTTTTTGTTCTTAATCTGATCGCCAGTTTCTTGTGAGTTGCTCACCCATTTAGTCAGGTGTGTTATCCAGCTTTAGAACTTGGGAACAGGCCCAACGTAACAAGGCTACACTTCTAACACTTCTTACATAGAACTGAACAGAACTGCAACCGTGAAAACACCAACTGGTAACCCCTTCTATCTCTTTTCTCCCTGTTACTTATTTCTGTTTTGATATGTTGTCTGATTTTCCCTAGACTGTCTAGCTGTTTAGTTACATATCTTAGTACAGTGTTGACTTGTTTTTCTCTAGCATTCTCAGTCTAGAAATTCTTAGTCATATGTGTTAGTGGGTTGCTAAGCTTAAACTCCAGCTAACAACACCTTTAACTGCTTCTGAAAAACGGTTTCACCAAGGTATAATTTGCCGATTTGGACCAACTACTGCTCTAGTCTTCCCTAGCTGCTTGTACAGGATTTCTCTGAGCCCAGTTAACAGGTTGTGTAACTCTATAGTAGCTGGCACTTAGTCACTTAATGCAATATCATAGGCCTAAGCTAGAACATGTCTAAATCTCAGTTAACTCAGAGCATCACTCGATCCTCACTGAATCTGTCAGTTAATTGTTATGGTGCAGAAATTCCTGATTGTTCAGGTGTTTTTACAGTGTAGAGACTGCAGGGTTATTGTGCTGTATTTGTTGCAAATCAAACAACGCAAGCTTTTCAGACACAGAACACATATCACTCAGCCATGCTGCTAAGATTTCCACTCCGGAACAGCACACTTCAGTACGTTGCTTACCCAGTTTTTTTTCTTCTATTGTTTCCTGGTGACTCTTGGGCAGGGTTAATATTTCTAAACTAGATGTTTGGACCACTGTTTTTTTTTCTTATTTGCCAGTATGTCTACCTCACAACAGATAGCATTTTCCAGCTTGTGTTTACCAGGCTAGTCAATTGATTTCGTACAGAGCTTTACACCATGACAAGCATGGTCTTAAGTACTAGTTTAGGTTACAGTAATACCGAAAGGATAGTCTCTAACTCTAGACAAGCATATGGGTTTGAGGCGTTTTACCTTAGAAGATCTTTCAAAGGTGATTTGCAACTGAGTGTTGCTCTAGAAGATCTACACTTTGGAGCAGCCGCATATCATTTTCAGGCAGAACAACTTGTGATTGTTATTCAGGTGGGTTTTGGAGCTAGTTTCCTGGATACTTCTGGTGCACTCTCTTGACGGGTTTTACCAAAGAGGTTCATGCATGAGGAAGGTTAAATCACAAGGGAGTCAACAACCAACTTCCAGGAATAGCAAGAAACAGAAAATATGAATGGGTTTAAACTACTTGCACTTACCTACAGAAATGTTTGTACTAGCTGGTTGCATGCCTGGTTCTTGCGTGGAAACATGAAGAGAATTAAAGGGAGTGGTGCTTGGGGTCTCAGGCGCCAAACAACCGAAGAGGTTTGAGGCTCATCGTGACTGAAGTAACAAGACAGAAGGCAAGGGAAAGGAAACAAAGATAATGGGAGAAAGCGACAGGGGCTAGTGCTCTCGGTCTGCAAGGGAATTGTGTGGAATTTGAGGAAAACACTCTGGTGCGTGAGAGACTGCATCTGCCCCTGACTGGATGCCCATGCTGTTTGGATACTTTCTCTGAAAACAAGGTCACCCTCAGAACAGAACTAGAGGAAACCGTGGGTCTGCGGTTTCTGTTTTTTTTTCTTTGTAGCTATAGTGATAGTCGAACTACTAGTATGATTAGGTTGGTTTTGGTTATTGAATTCGAGCATAGCTCAACCGGTTAAGACGTTCTGAGGGGTACAAGAGGTACTGGGTTCAAGTCCCGGTATGAGCACATTTTGTTCCTTTGTACAAATCAATTTATATGCATATTTTGTACACGTATACATATATATACGCGACTATTTTATTTTTTTGTCGCGTTATTAATTATATATATGTGACCGTTTAATTTTGTCACGCTGTTACTTATATCTGTATAGATATATGACTATTTTATTTTGCCCCGTTGTTACTTATACATATAGCGTTGTAATATTGTAACGTTATGTATATGCATATTCATATACGAATATATACGTACGCGTGTGCGACCGTATTAATATGTTATGTTATTATGTTCATACGATTTATTGGGCACACTAGGGGTATTTATTTTTTTTCTTTGTACCGATATGTACACGCGGTATAAGTATCCGTTTGGATCCATATTTTAAATACCATCATGTTTCATGGTAATTGTTGCACCTAGTTTAATTTAACTTCACTAATTTGAAGTGGTAATTTACTCGGGGTAATGCTTATATCTAAGGAAGGGATAATTTGTCCAAATGATAGGAGCTTGCGACAAGGATAGCTTCGAGGTTCGAGAGATTAGACATCTTTCTGAAAGAGATCTCTTAACAATCATGAGAATCTCTTCGAATATTCTTCAGTCTAGACCTATCATTTTAGGCAAATTCTTGCCTACAAGTAGATGTATCTAGGATGACTACATGTGGGGGTAATTTAGTCAAAACAAATAAAAGAGATGAAAGAGACGAGAGATAGCAGAGGAGGGAGAGCGCGCCAGGTAAGTATCGTTTTGGTTTTTTTTTTTTTGCATTTTTCATTTTTAAAAGAAACAGATTTTTATTATTTTTTGTTTTTTTATTATAAAAACTTTAACTTATAGTAACTTTAATATATAAGTCCAAAATGAAAAAAAAATTATATCATTGTTCATCTAAATTCGAGCTCTTCAAAACAAGACCAGTCATGGATATGTTTTGACAACTTTTAAAAAAAATTATTTTTACATGTATAGTGCACAAAACGTAAAAAAAACTTGTACAGATGGTCATACAAACATGTACATCCACACGTAAAAACTTGTACTTCATCGCAATAACTCGACAGATTTTAGGGTTTGTGGTAGCGGGTTTAGGGTCGCGTTAGACCCTAAACCCGCCACTGCAAACCCTAAAAATGCCTTCGACGTTTTTTAGCTATCCTAGGGGGGTTTTGGGGTGTTTGGGGGGGGGGGGGGGTAGGGTAATCTATTTGGAATTTGTTTCGTACTTTATATTGTAGCAACTAACTCGATAGGTTTTTAGGGTTTGTGGTAGCGGGTTTAGGTCTAACGACCCTAAACCCGCCACTGCAAACCCTAAAAATGCCTTCGACGTTTTTAGCTATCCTAGGGTAGTTTTGGGGTGTTTTGGGGGGTAGGATAATCTATTTGGAAACTAAACTGTTCTATACTTTATATTGTAGCAACTAACTCGACAGGTTTTTAGAGTTTGTGGTTGCGGGTTTAGGGTTGTTAGACCCTAAACCCGCCACTACAAACCCTAAAAATGCCTTCGACGTTTTTTACTTCCTAGGGTGGGTTTTAGGGTGCGTGGGGTTAGGGTAATCTATTGGAAGCCGTTCTATACTTTAATGTGAGGATGTATGTACATATTTTAAGTGAGAATGTACATGTTTTAATGTGACGATGTACATGTTCAAATGTGAGAATGTACATTTTCAATTATGAGAATGTATATGTTTTAATGAACATCTGTACATGTTTGTATGACCGTCTGTACAGTGTTCTTCCTTATATGTACATGTTTTAATCTAAGGATGTACATTTTAATGATTCGTACAGGTTTTATGACTATCTATATGTTTTTAATGCGAGGATGTACATGTTTTTACGTGAGGATGTACATGTTTTAGTGAACATTTGTACAGGTTTGTATGACCATATGTACAAGTTTTTTTTACGTTCTGTGTTTCATACATGTAAATTTTTTTTTTTAAAAGTTGTCAAAATATATCCATGACTGGTCTTGTTTTGAAAAGCTTGATTTATGTAAACAATGATATAAGTTTTTTTCATTTTGGACTTATATATTAAAAGTTACAATAATTTCAAGATTTTGTGATAAAAGAAAAAAAAAACAAAATCCAAAAGTAAAACGGGTGACTTAAAAAATTTTAAAAAAAAGAAAATCGAAAGAGGCGCGTGTACTCGGAGGATGTCCACATATGGCTACATGTACATGTAGGTAAGACGCTGATCATTTTATTTGTTCTACTAGATATCACAATCATCTATGTATTGGATCCCTATAATATATTCACTTGTGGAACAAAAATAAAATTCAGATGGTGAATTACTGTCAGATGTCGGTATGCCGCCGAGTCTAGCCCAGATTGAGGGCAAAGATCTCCTTGATCTCACCTATATGGTCCCTAAAAATAGCCTCGCCTTGATCTCACCTATAAAAATAGCCTCAATTCTCCCAGCTCGGATTATCCTGCATTCGGGGAAATGATTGACAGCCTTGGCGAATTTGGAAAAACTCATGATTAAGGAAACCACTGTGCAAACAAACAAGAAAGGCTCAATAGTATCAATATCCCCGCAACTAAGCACTATAGTAAAGTCTTTAATTCTTCGAGCTAGATTGGTTTGGCACGGGAAAACATTTCTCATGGATCTTGGAAGAGGGGCTTATAAGGTGCACTACAAAATGATATGTTAACTGTTTTTAAAGTTGTGGCCAAGTGTTAATAAGGATGAATGACTATATTACACTTAAAGTTAGATAAGTGATAACAAGAACTCTGAAGTATGTGTCGTTCTTGGAAATATGCCACACCTATGAGTTTTATATTGGATGCCAATCAATGGGAATCATCTAATGATATCGATATCATACTAGTTTATATTGCATCATTTCGACATTACTAGATTTTTTTTTTTATAATTTGGGCTTAAAGCCATTATATTAAAATAAGTAGACGGACCGGTGTACGGGCCTCATTAAAACCTCCTCACCTAAAACCCAATAGGAAAAATATTGAGGAGGAAAAGAGTATCCACCATGTCCAAAATACAATCCTAATCACCGGGCTGACTCGAAGTGAGCACAGCTCTCTGACCCAACACAAACAAAACTACTGCACTGTCTGCCAGCACCTAAACTTGGGCCAAAGGCACAGGACATTAACATTAAGTACGGACCAGAACAAACCACAAACCAAGACTAGGCCTCAACCTACATCCCGCTTGAACCATCACTAATACCGAAGGACCCGGACATCTAAACCCCCACTCCTAATAACCTTCTTGAACGTGAGGATCCATATTTGGACCTTAGCTTCTCAAACCTTGAGAAATCCTCATCTTTTACCTCTTTGCCGCTAACTGATCTTGGATTTGGCTAATAATATTCGTTTTGGTTTAAGAGGGGTTCGGCACCTGGCATCCTAGCTGTAACAACAACTTGATGCATTCATCTGCTTCTGCATCCGGGTTAATGATTTTACCGTTTTCATCTCTTGCCGGGAGTGAAGTTCTTGACTGATTTTTTGGTGGGGTGTTATGGAGTAGCTCAACACACAAATCAATTCCTTCATTAATTATCACCGAATGCTCCGCTCTTGTGTCTCTGGTTATTGGGGAGCGAACGTTATGGGACCCACTCCCTTTAATGTCTCCCGATTTATTATGCTCTGAAGGCATTAATAATGGGCTATTATTATACCTGCTGTGTGTGGAGAGAAGAGGAGCCTCGGGCTCCGCGTCATTATCCAATATTCTTCTTGGCTCCTCTAGCCCACCCAAATTCCCGTAATTAGACTCTTGTAGTGGGGACTGCCTAGGAGATTCTTGGAATAGATTATTGAGACAAAGTTAGTCTCCTCCCCCTTTTCTTCATACGACTGAAGCGCCTGGTATGTAGAGGGAACAATATCACGTTTTGTCAGAATGTGTTGCACTTCAACTTCTGAGTGCGGTGATGGGGTGCCCGCCTCCCCACTTTCCACGTGGATAGCACCTCTCTCCAAGCAAGCCGCGATGTCAGCTGTGTCTACCTTCTGCTGCTGTGTTTCTTCTACCAATACCGGCGTGCATGTTGGGAGTGTCTCACTCACACATTCTCCAACGTGTGTTGACCTGCTCAGGGGTTGCGGCTGCCCATTCTCAGCCATATATCCAATTAAATTCTCCGACTCAACACCAACAGGGGTACCTCGCCGGGGCTTATGTGACGGACAGTGATTTTCCGTCCACGACGGAAACAATCAAGACTATCTGTTTCTTTTCTTTTTTTTTAATCTACATCATTCAAATTTTGTTTCTTATTTCACTGTACGTACTGTTTTGGTTTTTTGTTCTACTCTGACTTGATAAGAGAGCATATAAATACAATTACTTTTAACTTATGACGTGGACCGATGTTTTGACAAGAAACATATATGTACAATATGACTCATTTGAATCATTTTAAGTTTTATGATTTTAATTTGTATTTTTAATTTCTTTTCTTTTTTTGTTAATTTTTATTCTTTTTCATTCTTTATCATAAAAACTTTATATTGCTATAACTTTTAATATATAAGTCCAAAATGGAAAAAAATTATATCATTATTCACCTAAATTCAAGCTCTTTAAAACAAGACCAGTCATGGATATGTTTTGACAACTTTTTTAAAACAATATTTCCATTTATACGATGATAAAATAAATTGATAATATGATTCATTAATTTTGTGTTATGAATCATTAAAATTGATATTATGATTCATTAATTAATAAGTGGTGAATTCGACGTTTTTAACTTTACTAGGGTGGGTTTTGGGGTGTTTTGGGGGGTAGGGTAATCTATTTGAAATTTGTTTTGTACTTTATATTGTAGGAACTAACTCGACAGGTTTTTAGGGTTTGTGGTAGCGGGTTTAGGGTTGTTAGACCCTAAACCCGCCACTGCAAACCCTAAAAATGTCTTTGACGTTTTTTAGCTTTCCTATGGTGGGTTTTGGGGTGTTTTGGGGGTAGGGTAATCTATTTGGAATTTGTTTTGTACTTTATTTAGCAACTACCTTGACAGGTTTTTCGACCCTAAACCCGCCATTGCAAACCTTAAAAATGCCTTCGACGTTTTTAGCTATCCTAGGGTGGGATTTGGGGAATTTTGGGGGGGGGGGGGGGGTAGGGTAATCTATTTGGAATTTGTTTCATACTTTATATTGTAGCAACTCACTCGACAGGGTTTTAGGGTTTGTGGTAGCGGGTTTAGGGTCGTTAGACCCTAAACCCGCCACTACAAACCCTAAAAATACCTTTGACGTTTTTAGCTATCCTAGGATGAGTTTTGAAGTGTTTTAGGGGTAGGGTAATCTATTTGGAATTTGTTTCATACTTTATATTGTAGCAACTAACTGGATAGATTTTTAGGGTTTGTGGTAGCGAGTTTAGGGTCGTACCCTAAACCCGCCACTACAAACCCTAAAAATGTTTTCGACGTTTTTAGCTATCCCAGGGTGGGTTTTGGGGTGTTTTGGGGGGTAGGGTAATCTATTTGAAATTTTTTCATACTTTATATGGTAGCAACTAACTCGACAGGTTTTAGGGTTTGTGGTAGCGGGTTTAGGGTCGTTAGACCCTAAACCCGCCACTGCAAACCCTAAAAATGCCTTTGACATTTTTAGCTATCCTAGGGTGGGTTTTGGGTGTTTTTTTTTTTTGGGGGGGGGGGGGTAAGGTAATCTATTTTGAAGTTGTTCTATACTTTAATGTGATGATGTACATATTTTAATGTGAGAATGTACATGTTTTAATGTGACGATGTACGCTCAAATGTTACCACGATTATATATAATTGTTACCACGTCACGACTATATATAAATGTTTCCATGCCACGATTATATACAAACGTTTCCACAATTATATATAAATGTCTCCAGGTCATAAAAACGTTTCCACAATTTTATATAAACGTTTCAACGATTTTATATTAACGTTTCCACAATTTTATATAAATGTTTCGATGATTTTATATTAACGTTTCCATATAAACCTTTCCAGGACATGATTACATATAAACATTTTTCATAATTATATATAAATGTTTCCACGCCACAATTATATAATGTTTCTACGATGGTATAAAGGTTTCCACGATTTCAGACAAAGTGTCCACTTGATAGTATAAACGTTTCCACTTTGTTTTATTACGTTTCCACAATTATATATAAACGTCTCCAGTCATAAAAACGTTTCCACGATTTTATATAAACTTTTCAACGATTTTATATTTACGTTTTCATATTTACACGACATGATTACATATAAACATTTTTCATCATTATATGAATGTTTCCACGCTACAATTATATAATGTTTCCACGATGGTATAAAGGTTTCCACGATTACAGACAAACGTGTCCACCTGATAGTATAAAACGTTTCCACTTTGTTTTATATGTTTCCACATTTTTATAGAACCTGAACAGTTCCATGATTATATATAACGCTTCCACACCATGATTCCAACATTTCCATGCCAAAATTAAGAATAATATTCCCGCTATGCATGAAGGTTTACAACGTTTTATATAAACTTTTACACGTTTTTATATAAACGTTTCCACGTTTTTATATAATGTTTCCACGTTTTTATATAACGTTTCCATTATTATATATTATGGATGATAACTTATAACCTGAAGCCTAATATTTGTACTTCCAATATTTTTTAAAAGTATTATACGCCACTTATAGATTTATAAAAATATAAACATTAGATTAATGTTTTTTATATTACCAACTTTTTATTACAAAAAAATTATTCAATTGATTAAGGCATGTAATTTTGAATTGATATATATTCCATTTATATTATATATTATATAATAATATATATTATATTATATATTAAAAAACTATTACAATAGCTATGTATTTTCAACTTTTTTTCTTTAAAAATATATGAATATTTAACTTAGTGTTTTCCATTAATTCAACTTTTTTAAAATTTATTCAACCTGATTAAACTATGTAATGTATTTGAATTAATATATGTTAATCGGTAAATATTATCACATTAAATAATTAATAATATGTGTATATGAATATAGTCATATAAACTTTTTTTATAAAAGTAGTGAATTATTTTATAATTAACTATATATCTAGGTAAGTATTATGTAGAAGACAAAATAATATTATGACATTTAAAAAATAAAAACAGAAATAGACTGTAGTTTTATCAGACTTGACGTCCAGCAAATGGATATAGATCTACCCCACTACTGTATAACTTTTTTTTAATAAAAAAAAATAAAAAAGTTCCGTCAGGACGGACGGAGAATAAAGGTCCGTCACCTAATCCTCTCCCGGGGTACCTCGGGTATTGGGCGTCGACTCAAAATCTGGACTCGTGGTGGTGCTTTGCACTTTGTCTTGTCCCTCCGTTTCACCTTCACTTTCCCGCCTATTTTGGACCAGATCAACATTGGCATTTTGTTGACATATTCTCTTATTTTTCTCCACATCTCTCATTTGAATGATACTCTCGGAGTGGTCTGAATTTTTGGACTGAAAAGTTTGTTCATTGACTTCGACAATACTAACCGGGAATTCCTGGCCGTCGACTTTAACTGTGATTTTCCAATTGATTAATTGAAGAGTTGAGGTTTCGATTTGAACTCGGATCTCAGCGTTCTCCACAAAATGACTATCTTCTTCTTCAATTTTGACAACCTCTCCAACAGTTTGAGCTATCTTACGGATATTCGTCTTGTTCCACGCATGCAACGGTATCCCGCGGAGGATTACCCATGTGCGCCTCTTTTCCACCTGATCTGATGTGTTCCAGCGACGGATTATCACCCCTTCTTGCTCGTTCCCCTTTTTTTCTGCTTGATCCAATACGGATTCTACCTCCTTTGTCGTGTTGTATATCATGAGGAAACTCTTTCGAGAAAAGACAAGTAATCCTCCCATATTTGGTCATCGGGTTTGCAAAAATTCTATAGCTTCGGCTGGTGTTTTCTCCTCCGGTAGAGTGATAACAGCACATCTATTCAGGCCAGACTTCATCACTTTATCTGATTTGACAGAAAGCGATAATCTTGTCATAGGAGGGGATCTCTCCTTTCGTGTCCCTTGCTCATCTTGATTGCCTCGCTTAACCGGTTTTGCCTTTTTGCTTCGATGATGGTACGAGTCTACCTTTTGGATCTTTGCTCCATACTCTTTGTAACCTTGGAACTCCATCCTAGCCTAAAGTTTGTTTCCATTTATATTCCATCCTCGAATACCTTCGATCAGTCTTCTTGCGTCATGTATATGAGCCACATCCACAAAAGCAAAAGCATTTCGGTTAAACCTTCTGACCTTTCTGCTAATATATATCCTCGTCCAGTTGACGAACTTTCTTACTATCCTGCCCAAGTGATACTCAGATACATCTCTGTCAATATTATCAATAAAGACCGTCGTTGGATGCTTGTGGGATGGTGTTCTCTCTTCACGCCACGTCTTTGCAAACTTTCGGTCATGCTTACTATCGTCTCTTTTCTGCCTGTCTTTCCACCGTGACCTACTTCCTGTTCTTGCTGGACCCTTGCGCTTGCCGTATCCCCCTCGACTGACTTCTCTCCTCATCTGGTGTTTGGTGATGGGTCGCTTCTCTTTTCACGAGCTGCTTCTGTAGTCAAAATGCATGAATACTTCTTGCGTTACAATAAAACGATTGTATGTGCTTGTGACTTGTCCCGCTGTTCTTGACATTCCTATCTTCCTTCACTTGTTGGTACACTTGCTTCACCACGGTTAGTACAACAGCGAGTAAACTCCCGACTGAAACATGGCAATCATCATCACCATCGTATGAAGATCGGAAGACTTTCTTCGGGTCAGAAGGTCCATTCCTAGGTGGTGGAGGTGGAGGTGGTTTTGGGGTGGAGTGAGCTACAGTGGCATTGCTGGATTTGGTGCAGGTGGTGGAGGTGGACTTGGAGGTGGTAGTGGTGGTGGTGGCGGTGGGTGGCAGTGGCGGTTACTTTCATGCAACCAGCGTGTTGCTGTAGAGCGTTACGGTGCCGTCGTCCGACATTTCTTCGCTGTTTGTAATCAGTTTCCCTCTCGGTTCAGAAAGAAAAGTTAATTGTATAAGGTACTAGATGAAGTTCGAATGATTGTGATGAAGGAATAATAAAGTTTGAAAGATCCTCATGAATGAATAATAAAAGAATGAAGAGAGTTAGATCCAAGGGTCAGTCCATACCTGAA
The DNA here is from genome assembly GCA_023374045.1 of Limonium bicolor. Classification (NCBI taxonomy): domain Eukaryota; kingdom Viridiplantae; phylum Streptophyta; class Magnoliopsida; order Caryophyllales; family Plumbaginaceae; genus Limonium; species Limonium bicolor. The sequence continues at coordinate 174,975,064 of CM041777.1, forward strand.
TCATCTTATCATTTACAATCTGACGAACCACTAATGTATTATACAAATATATTTTTGCAACAAGAGATCATGTTGTTCCCTTAAGGAACTACTTTCTAAGTTTTTGTTAACAATGGAATAAGGTTTATTCAAGATGAGCCATAACTGGCTTGCATGAAGAGCTTAAGTTAGAATAGATGCTTAGTTGAAGTGGAGGGTGCTTTTAAAACCCTACCCGTCCATGCTTGGGTGAGCATACATTTCACTCCACTTGACTCGCTTAAGGGATTTCAAATCTTTTTCTACCCCTGGAAGTAAAAAAAAAGATTAAATTCAACTCCTTTGTAACTTAACCTAAAAGCAAAAACAAAGGCATGAAGAAAGTGGGATTGCCTGTAAAATAATCTTAATCAAGATCGACTAGAAGATTTCATCCTTATTGTAGTCTGACAGATTGAAAAAACTAGATCACACTTATTAAAAGGGGAGAAGTTGTTAACCTCAAATGAAGAAGCTCACATATTCTTGATAGAGGGAAGGCACCTCCTACTAACTTCATCTAAGATTTAGTCATATTTATTAAGTGATCATAAGCCTTAAGTTATATTTCTAACAATTTCCAGATAATATTGTCAAATGTCCTTATTGATCTTCATATAAGGCTATAGCTCTACTAATGGTTAGACCACCTTAAGGCTTTTAGAAACACCCAAACTATCTAAAATGTACTAGACAAGCTTCTTAAGAGAATTCTTGAGGGACAAAAGCAAAGAACCAAACAACCTTAACTAAAATCAAGATCCTCGTTGAGTTGATGCAATTCATGAAAGGGGTAACCTAATACAGTGGAGATCCTACATAAATAAGGGTCCGGTGGTTGGAAGACTATTCTAACTGATCATAGGTCTTACTCATATAACTTTAAGAACAACAACTCCATTTCTTTAGCATTACTTATTGAGAGAAGATGATAAACTTCCCCTAGCTAGAATAACATTGTTAGTGAGAAGCCACCTTCTAACAAAACCAAATTGATTTACAAAGATAAGCTTTTGAAAACAAGGCTTAACTCAGTTGGCCAACACCTTGAAAAACTCTTGTTGACTGAATTACAAAGCATATTTGGCCCAAAGGCACCCATATTGAATGCCTAAGATGAGTGACCTAATTAAAGTAGTAACACGATCTTCAACAATGGGCCATAATGACAAAATGATATTAAGCCCATCAACCCCGAGTGCTTTATTATGGTTTAGTTGCTTCATGGCTTAGAATATTTTTTCCACAAAACATTTAATTAGGAGATTAACCCTCAGGTCATAGCGGAGCTTTCCCACAACAACCTTATAAGAGTGAACGTTGTACTTTGGACTTGAAGTAACAAAGAGCCTAAAAGAAACTAAGAATAACAAAGATCAATTGACTCGTCTACCACATTCGACACTCTTAATCCGGTGAAAGGATTTAAACTAAAAGAATCTCACAATTGACATTTGATTTGTATGGTTGTATTAAAATGTGAAGGAGCAAAATATAAAATCTCATCAGGGATGTTTTGTTTAGGCAAGGAAACAAAAATCCCATGATTTTTCCTTTATGTTTGGTCCATGCCATGAAAAGAAATCACCTGTCAGCCTCTGCTAGTCAACATTTGTCAGTCACTGGTTAACAACTGTTGCCACATCAATGACAACATACCACCAATTGATGTGTTGTTAATGAAAGATAATTGTTTGTTTAGGGAGGTGAAGAATCAAGCTAAAAAGATTTGGGAATATGATTCTATTTTCCTTTCTTGAAAGTAGGGTAAAATGATATAACAAAATACATAAACAAAACCATTACCTTTTCCGAATTCCCCTTAGTGAAGACCCGCTTAGATGTGTTTGTCATCGTAAAACGAGTTAAATTTTCTTAAAAAAAAGAACGAGTGATAACATTTTTATTAGTTACGATAAGGTTGGGGGAGAACTTGTATTATATCTATGTTTGGTTTTATAATAAGTCTTGAGTTAAGATAATGTTAGATGGTAATGTAATTTCACAACTATATTATAACCGCTTGACAATAAGTTCAGAATTGATTTAGAAAGATGGGTAGAATATAAATGAGTTATAAAAAGTAAGTTAAACATTTATTTATTATGAAATGTATTTTATTATTTAAGCCATATCATTAACATTTATAATGTACATGATGTAAGTGTGCACAAAAGGATAAATGGAGCCAATCAAAAGCTTACAAATGTTATGACAAATTCTTGCAATTTGTGTGTACAAAACGATATATGAAGCACTACTACACTCTTTCCTTACAAATGTTAGTTTCGTGTAGGACTGAGCATTCGGTTCGATTAATCGAAAACCGATTTGCAAAAACTGTTTGGTTTTTGGTTATGACTGAATTAACCGATTCCTAATTAAAAACCGAAATAACTAAAACCAATTTAAACGAAATAACCTATTTTTTATGAACTTAGAACCGAAAATCAAACTGAAAAATGATGATTAATTTTTCAGTTTTTGGTTAACCGAAGTCTAAAAAAAAACTGAAAATAACCTAGAATCTATATGAATGTTCAAAAACCTGTATTACATAACAATATTCTGTAGAGTTTTAATGTTTAAACTCCGATCACACATACATTACCCAACATAATTCCATAATTTACACTTCAAAAATGCATACACTTCCAACATAATCAAACAAAAATGTAATCATAGTAACGTAAAAGTCTTCATAGCATGTTCTAGCAATGTTGTCTTGTTGTCAATTCCACTAGTAACAACCAGCACCTAGCCAACTAGCCAACCACAACCTGAAATACTAACAAAAACATGCATCAAACATACCATAATCAACCAATTAAACACCCAAAATATAACATAACTAGTATGTGTGAATGCATCTACTACAACATCACACAATGGTGCTACTATGTAGAAGCGAGTGCAAATGATCTTTGTGGCTTCTCATGTCTGGCTAATGGAATAACATTAGGAAAGTAAAAGTGAAAATATGGTATAACACATGTTTAGCAACCTCATGAAAAAGCTATGGTTGATGAGAGTTGTGGAGACAAAAGGGGGAAGATAGCCATTAATGACAGAGCTGGTGCAGCTACAGATGAGAATAACAAAATTGACACTTAAATAAAAAGAGTTTAGGATAAAGCATTGCATGCATGAATAGTACACCCATGGGTGGGGTTGGCAAGCATGCGTTGAAGCATACATATGGGAGAGATTTCCGGATGATTCAAAATGGAATCAACCAAAGCTACAACAAGATGGAGACTGTAGGCATAAGCCTTTCTCGAGCAGGGAAAATAATCTATTTCTAACAAAGAATGAGTCTGAAATGATGGTTGACAGGTTGTAAAAATGATGGTTGGACATCTTACAGAGAGTAATCTCCATGATGATAAGGAGCACAGGAGAGAAATTATTGCACAATCAAAACAAGACCCAGAACCAACATCAGTGGCTGATTCAATATCCAAGTTTTCACTCTTTGATTGCAACTCCTATAGCTATTAATCTCAAGAAAAAAAAACCACTTCTAGAAACGTTTTTGTAGATCATATGTGTAAAATTCCATGTTATATTCAAAGAAACAATTTCAATAAAAAAGAAGCGAAATCGTGAGTGAGGATGCCAACACTTACTACTATAGCAGAAGCACCAATAATACAAACTTACAAAGAGATTTCGCAAGCAACTAAACATGGCAGATAAACAATTACAAAAATAATTAATGCAAAATAAAACAATAGCAGGTGAGCATGAGAGAATGGCAAAGCACCTCTGAAAATTTCCATTAATACTATTGCTTTTTTGGAGAATTCATTAAAAGTATGCTTACCTATATTCATTGCTTGTTTAAGAATCAGTCATATCAATGTATTTCCTCTTTCCCAACACCGTTGATGCAATTGAACATTTAGCCATTTCTTAAACAAAAGAAGATAGTAACAATTAAAACAATGTATAACATACTTCCATATAACTCATAAACCATAGCAAACCAAGTTAATTACAATATATACTTGTTGTCAATTCTTGAATATCTTCTTCACCTTCTTCTACCCCATTCAAGTCAATTTTTTTTCTTATCCATATTTGTCCACAAATGAGGATTTCAACCATCTTAGGAGTTAAAGAACCCTAAAGTCATCTAGAACTCTCCCTGTGGTGCTGAATGCAGATTTAGATACAACAGTGAATATAGGAGAACCAACACATCACGATCATCTCACTTAGAAAAGGATATTGGTCATTGTTTACCTTCCACCATTTCAAAGCATCCAAATCACCCTTGTATGATTCCTCTTTCAAATATTTCTCTAAATCTAACAAGTTTCAATTGGTTCCCATCATGGTTTGCCATTTCTTCTTCCTCTTACTAATAAGCATATTCCCCCTCCTTGAAATTCATAACCAGAAGCACTCGTGTTGAGACTAGTAGCTTCGTTGTTGCTTATGCCAGCAGGTTCAGCTTGGTCTCATACCAACTAAACATCTCAAACAATGATTCTTTCACAAGGCTGCATAACTTTCTCCCCCTTTCCACATCTAACTCATACATGTCTGTGATCATAAACTCGACGAAATTGAACCTAGAGTTTGGGTCGAGTACACAAGAGATATAGATGAACATGTTCATCTTGTCAATATCACCCAATACTTCTCATATTTCTCTCATATGCACATCCATGGATTTGAAAAGAGGGTCTTCACATCTACACCATTCTTCTAATTTCTCAATTATTAGATAGATTTCATCAAAAACATATTGGAAGTGATATACAATGACCCCGAGACTTTCTTAGTCACATCAAAGATTTTTTTTCAGAAATGTGATCAACCTTCTCGTGGTGATCCAATCATCTTCTACAAGAAAACCCCAATCCAATTCCAACAATTCAGTATTGAAGTGGTGGTCTTCTTATGCATAAATCTCAAAAGCTTTTTCAAGCTTCTCAACTGCCCCTAACATCAAATAGGTGGATTTCCACCTAGTAGAAACATCAAGGGTCAATTGTACCTTGATTTCAATTTTGGCTCTTCCAACACACTTCTTAAATGTAGCAAGCCTTTGAGGAGACTTCTTTATATGCTTCAGTGCAAATCTGATCTTCTTTACAACAGCTAGGGCTTCTGGTTGTTTCCAGTGTATCAACAATAATAAGATTAATAATATGAGCTACACATCTCATATGCAACCACTTACAATTCACCACACCAGTCCCCCAGGTTTTTTCTTCAAATAGTCTATTGCGGTGTCATTTGAACTAACATTGTCAATTATAACTATGAAGACTTTGTCCATGTCCTACTCTAACAACCAACTCTCAACCGCCTTACAAATAGTCTCTCCCTTGTGGCTTGTGATTGTAGAAACTTTCCTCATGCAACACCAATTTCCTTGTCTATGTAATGGCCCTTCAGTGACATATAACTCATGTTCTGAATTGATGTCCATGTATATGTGGTGAGGCTAACCCTTTGTTGGTTCATTTTCAAACATTCTTTCAACACTAATTTCTCGTCCAAAAATTGCTGAAGTATGTCCCTAACTACTATGAACCTTGATGGAAGTCTAAATATAGGGTTTAGAACAGAGATAAAGTGTCTAAACCCCTCTTTCTTAACAAACTTGAACGCTAGCTCATCCATCACAATCAAGTAAGCCAATGCTTTCCTCACGATATTCTCATCAAACTTATAAATCTGGATTTCACTCTGTCCTCCTACACTGCCACCAGCGTTCAAAATCAACTTTGTTTGTGAGGATTCAGCATTTGCACGTTGTTGACAAGACAATGCATGTACTCTCAAGCAACTGGTACCATTTTTCTTACTGCCACATGAGAGGTGCTTACCACAATTGTTGCACTTAGCCTTAGGATCTCTATTTTTATCCACAACCTTCTTGAAAGACAACCACACATCTGATATGGCATCCATTGGTTTTCTGTTCTTTCCATGGCTTATCATCCCAGTAGATTGATCTCCCGTTAGCTGAGTTGGAAGTATACTCCATTCCTCAATAGAAGAGGCCACAGACTCATGTAGAGGTTGACTCACAGAAGTAGAAGTCATCTACATGATCAAATTAGTTTTGTCGAACAAATTTCTAATAATAGACATAGTGAAACATAAAACTGTTGCAATTTGGTGTGTAGAAAGATGAAATTTGGTGTGCAGAAGAATACTGTTTCAGTCAAGAGTTGCAGCCATTAGAGAAACTAGCATGGTGCTAGATAATTGAGTTACAACCATAAGAGAAAACTGTTTCAGTCAAGAGTTGCAGCCATAAGAGTTTTAGTCAAGAGTTTCATCCTATAATCACAATATCAGGTTGTTGTTTACCTATGATATATCAGGGAAATGATAATTCTAAAGATAAACAAACATCAGGCACAAAAGTTTCACTTGGTTCACAAAAAAACTAGATTTTCTAGTGGAATCTATTGCAGACACCAATGCATTGACTGGTTGTTAAAAGTTCAAAAATAAAAGTATATTTAGTGTGACAGTTTGCTTGGTTGTTAAAAGTTCAAAAAGAAAAGATTGGAAGATAACTTGGAAAGAATTTTCATGTATATGCTCTAGTATTATATTTATGATCATATCTTTCAGGTAAGAATAGCTCACTTTTTAATTTTGTAACACCTCATATGAGTAACTGTCTAACAACCTAGCTCCCGATGTTGGATGGGGGTATTACATACTCCCCAACTCAAAGAATGTGACCTCCACATCACAAGCCTAACATCCGAGTCTCATGGACCTCCTTGGTAGATGTCAGGTAGTCCATCCCGACACGGTTTCGAGTAAGCCCCAATACCTTTTTGTAACACTCCATATAGGTAACTTTCCAACAACCTAGCTCCCAATCCATTCGGGCTTAAAAACTAGCCACTTTAGGCCATTTAATCCTCACTAGGGGTTAAAAGTGGAAGGCCTTATTTTTTTAATCAACTCATATGTATCCATATAAATCATTCACATTACTACTCATATCCCGATGTGAGATAAAGACATTATAAATTTGGTAAAGTGATTATGCGTATTGACGCTTTGAACATTTCTTTTACAGAAATCAGATGCAAGGGCATGAAACCTGGCATGAATGTCACAACTGTTAGTGTGTTTCTAACTTGACGCATGCAAGGCAAGGATTTATCTAAGATTTTAGTTTTCTTATTATCCACCAAAATGTGATAAGTAGGCCTAGTTGCCTATCTTAGATCTTGTGTTTGTTTTACAGTAAACACCTAATGAATCAGTAGGTATGGAAAATTTCCCGGGAACGGGCCTTTCCCCTACTCATTTCCCATCCCCGGTTGCTATTGTGTGAATTGCCGTAGAACGAGTTTTTTTTGTGTGCAGAAGCCGATAACGGCTCTACCGGCTTCCAGATGCCGATAACTACGGTATCGGCTTCTTCACAAATCAAATTTCGACCGTTGGAGTACTTGCAAAGAAGCCGATAATACTGTTATCGGCTTCCAGATGCCGATAATAGTATTATCGGCTTCTTTGCAAGTACTCCAACGGTCGAAATTTGTAACGGCTAGTGTTGTATTGACTACAAATAAGTTATTTTGTCCCAACATTTGATTGTTGCTTCCTATTTTCTTCTCTAGCTGAATCAAAATTTGTTGTTCAGTTCACACAATTTCACACTATACACTCTTTCCTGTGGGTTATGAAATGGATATTCCATGTACTCTTTATCTCAATGCAGAGCTCAAATACAATCCAGATGGTATATATTTTCATATTCATCCTCATTGGTCTAGATTCATCGACACTCAAATTTCCGAGCATTCCACATTTCAATCCTTCAAAGATAATGTCAAAAATCTTGTCGACTTGGAGTTTGGGGGAGATTATGTTATCACCGACATGGTTTACAGGAAGTTGCAGAATAAATATCCATCTTGTTCCTTCCTTCCACTCAAAATTAATAGCGATTCTCGGGTGAAGCTGATGATATCAAACTTCATCAAGAATTCAGATTTGCTGAACAATGTGGCTGTGCTAATTGAGTTCGAGCATGCAACTACACCTTCTCCGGAGGAAGACAATGAAACCGATGATGATTTTTCCGAGCATCAACAAGCCGAAGATGAAAATCTGTAGAGTTCGGATGATGATTCTGAGATGGAGCCTGAAGATTTACCGGATGACGATGACATAGTTGATGAAGCTGGGCCCTCCACACCGTACACTCCTTCAGCGCCGTACTCATCGCAAGTGGATTTACAGGCCATAAGCCAGATACCATCAGACATTGATCGACGTGGTTTGCCATACTGGAGGCCAGGTCAGGAGTTCGTCGTGGGGCAAGAATTTGCTGATAAAAATGTTCTGTGACTGCAGTAAAACAGTATCACTTGGAGAGAAATAGATTTCGTTGCCCCCGAGAATAACAGGAGAATTTACACCCTAAGGTGCCGACAAGGGTGCAGTTTCAGATTTCGAGCTGCGCTGTTAAAGAATTCCATTGAATGGCGACTACGGAAATTCAGTCCTCACACATGCGCTCCAGTCCTAGATGAGGGTAATGATCGTTTCTTGACTTACAATTTCATTGCTGAAGTCATGATACCAAGGGTCAAAGAGAACCCCGCACTACAAGTGAAGACTGTGATTCAACTTATCCGTTCAGAATATAAAAGGAAGATCAGCTACAAGAAAGCTTGGTTAGGCCGTGCTGAAGCGATAAGAAGGGTCTACGGTGATTGGGAACAGTCATTTACTGAATTACCCAGGTATCTCATAAGTATCAAACATTTTATACCTAATTCGTATATCGACCTAGATTCGACTGTTGTGTTTCAAGATGAAACACAGACTACTCAAGTTAGGCGGTTTAAGCGATGTTTCTGGGCATTTGGGCCTTGCATTAATGCCTTCAAGTATATGAAGCCTCTACTACAAATAGATGCTACTCACCTGTACGGTAAGTACAAAGGTAAACTATTGGTTGCTGTTGCCCAAGATGGTAACAACAAGATAATACCAATGGCCTTTGGTATCGTTGCTAGCGAGTCAAGGGATGACTGGAAATATTTTCTTGACCGTGTTCGTACCGTAGTCATTGGAGCTAGGAATGATGTGGCAGTGATTACGGATCGGGCTGGAGCTATAATGTCGATCATGAGGGAAGAACAGTACTGGCTTCCACCTTATGCCCAACATTTCTTGTGTATGCGTCATATTGCTTCAAACTTTCAGACAAGATTTGGAAACAAGGAGTGGAAAAAGTACCTCATCAACACAGGTAACAACTAGAGAATTGTATGTAGTCGTCTTTTATGATATTGGGTAGGTATCTAATCTGAAGTTATTACTTGTGCAGGTTACTATTTTAGAAGGGATAAAGTTCAAGAAAGATTAAATCACTTACTTGCTCTTCACCCATCAATTGCTCCTTTTTTCAATGAGCTACCCCCCGAGAAATGGTCACGTGCGCATGATGATGGAAAGAGGTGGGGTCATATGACAACTAACCTGGTGGAGTGCATGAATGGTGTGCTGAAGAGGGTCCGTCTCCTACCGGTAACGGCTATTGTTGAAAGCACTTTGTATAAGTTAATTGACTACTTTCGAGATAACCTAGAAACCTATAATGCACAAAGGAATAGTGGGTTATTTTTTACCAAGCACCTCTTAGACAAAGTAGCTGAAAATCAAACCCTTGCCAACTACCACCGTGTGGTTGTTATTGATGCTATGGATTTGGTGTTTGAGGTGGTTGATAATGGGGATGCAAACCTACGGCGAGACAAAGGTAAGTTTACTGTCCAAATCAACTCAAGGGAGTGTGAATGTGGTGAATGGAAGGCGTTTAAGTATCCATGCTCACATGTCATGGCCGTGTGCTCTACTTGCACCCTAGATTGGAGGAATTATGTTCATCAAGTTTACAGACTTGAAACGATGATAACGGCTTATAGCGAGAACAAGTTTGTGCCACTAGGAAATCAAGGGAAGTGGCCTACATATGGTGGGCTTGCAATTATTCCAGATCCAGCTATGATGCGTAATGTCAGAGGCCGGCCAACATTCTCCCGCATTCATAACGAGATGGATGAGAATTATGAGCGTGAAACAAGACATTGTGGGCTATGTCGGCAACGCGGTCATGTTAGGACAAGATGCCCGAATGCAAGTTACAGTTAATTCCCCAGTGTAATTGTATGTTATTGCATTAGCCAATTATGCTCCTGCTCAGACAGGTCGTGCCTTTAGCAAGCACACCAAAAAAATGTAATTTATCCATTGTCTGTTGTAATGAATTGTCTTTAACTTGTATTTGTTAAATATGCAAGGACTAAAGATTGAGTTGATACACCATTCTATTGGCAAAGGAAATAGTCCAAATACATAGATCGATTCAATGACATCCATCATTGTTTTATTACATACCGACACAGTAATACTTAATCATCTTCTTGTACGTGCTTGTTGTATACAAGAACGTCTATCATAGGAGTAGCCACATATCACTTCTGTTGATACCTTACAATGGACGTGATATGTATCATCCACCTACATATTAACCTTCGCTTTCGCTGTCATCTGTACCGTAATCTTCATTATACTCTTGTGCCAAGGATAGGCTCGCTAAATTATCACGTGGTTGTGGGGTAACTTCCCTAAATGCATATACCACATAGAATTCTAATCGAGTGTAAAATTGTTGATTATAAACAAACCGTTCAATCATTGTTCCAACGTCAACATCTCGGTTTATTTGCAATGGCCCCCATACAGGGCGTGGCTGGGCGCACAACAGTAATCGATGAAGTATCGATTCAACCACACAATGGTAACCGTAACGCTCTTTCAACCTAGTCTCTACAACATTTGCAAACTCGCGTACGTAATATCCATTTCGATATCCAAATCGAAATGTTCAGTGGAATATGTTCTGGCAAAATACAAACCTGAATCGTTGGTGATTGGCTCAATGTCAAGCAAGATAGTGCAAGGGATCTCCATTGATGAAATGCGTCGATGAAGTGCAGCAAGAGATATGGATTACTTATGAAATATAGTACTAACAATGGTTGTAGGTAGTTATTCGTGTAAGTGAAAGTAGAACGCTTGCTGTATTTATATCCATAAGATAAGTGAGTATTTATGCATTGAGAATAAAGATTGCTTTGAAAAACCGCAGTTGGTATTCCACACGATAGTCCACATGCAAGGAATAATTAAAGCTTCATTTTTTTGGCAAAGACAATATTCCAAGATAAGGAATTGTATTCTATTGCAATGTGGCAGAAAAAATTCAATTATAAAAGCGCTACACGGTGTACTAATGTCGTCACCTCTCCTTTCCTCGACTGTTCCACGATATTCAATTCATATTACATTTCCTCACCGCTCCTCAACTGGTGAACCATAGATCAGAGTGATGTCTTCGACGAAAATGTGGATGGCTTTGTACCGAGGAGATGATATTATCCTTAAACACTTTCTTAATGTGTACTTGGTCAATGACATCATGCTCAGAAAAGGTGTACAAGTTGTGGTAATTAGTAAGGCTACTAACCTTCCTCTGACTTGCTCTACGGAAGGAGTTCTTGTCAACCACTACTGTAATGTCTACCAGGTAAACAACATCACTTGGAGTGATGATGGCGAAGTTGTGGTGGTTAGTATAACTTGGATGAGGGGTATGTTTTAGTGTATGTTCCCCAACTTGCGCATACATTTTGAAACAGTAGTTGTTGTTCACCTCTCTTTTGTTCCTTTCTTTTAGAAAGATGGGCAGGGTGGCGAATATAAACAACGTTTGAATATGAATAAAATCCTGTCTGCCATCATCTGCATCTAATGCTTCAACAAGTTCTAAAGGGATTGGCTAAGGGGAATATTAAACTGTTGTACGTGGAGCAGCGCATCACCACATACTCTTATAGAAAAATAAAATACAGCCACCCGATTCAGATTGTTGTTACACAGTTACGTAAAACCTAATTGTTCCCCGACCTCTGCCTGTCAAGTTGTTGTGCTATTACGTTACGTCGCATCTCGTATATTGACTCCTGCATCTGGAAATCATCATCGTCTGGTTCAATAGGATCGTAGATAACTAGTAGTGGAATATGTTCCATGAAATCATTGTACTCCATGTAGTTTTCCATCATTCGCTGAACAGATGCATCATTGCGTACGTGTGTAAAATTCCACTCGTAGTCGCCCTCCAACCCCAAATACACCATTGTTGCTATGTTTATTCTGCCAAGGATAGGCCGCAGAGCACGGAGTACTCGTCGATGTAGATCATGAAGATTATTAGGATACGGCATATTTATTTCTATTCTTCTATGCCCCATCCTTCGATCAAACTGCGCTCCATGACGGCCGAAAGTAGCGACATAATTAACGTGCAAACTGAAAGGAAACTCCATTTGATTTTTATAGAAGAGTGTGTTAAGATATGAACAATTCACTACGGATATACAAAGCTTTGGTATAGTGTTGTGAGGTATGCTTGGGTTTGAAACCAGTACTCTGTTTTATAATACTGGAGAACGGTTACTAAAACGGATAGTTCAACGGCTAGTTAAACGGCTAACTCAACGGCTAGTTCAACGGCTAGGTAAATGGCTACTTCAATGCGTAACGGGCAAAAATGGTGGCCAACGGACAGCAGTAACCTAATCAAATGAATGGCTAAAGTAGCCAACAGGCAAAAAACTGCATATTTAAAAACTGCACTACGGTGCTACTTTGCGCTTACAGTTTGGAGTACCAAACGATTCACGTTGTGTGCCAAATTTGGTGTGTATGTAGTATTACATACACAAACATTGTGTCCAAAAATGGTGGCCAACGGACAGCAGCAACCTAATCGAATGAATGGCTAAAGTAGCCAACAGGCAAAAAACTGCATATTTAAAAACTGCACTACGGTGCTACTTTGCGCTTACAGTTTGGAGTACCAAACGATTCACGTTGTGCGCCAAATTTGGTGTGTATGTAGTATTACATACACACAACATTGTGTCTAAAAATGGTGGCCAACGGACAGCAGCAACCTAATCGAATGAATGGCTAAAGTAGCCAACAGGTAAAAAACTGCATATTTAAAAACTGCACTACGGTGCTACTTTGCGCTTACAGTTTGGAGTACCAAACGATTCACGTTGTGCGCCAAATTTGGTGTGTATGTATTATTACATAAACACAATATTGTGTCCAAAAATGGTGGCCAACGGACAGCAGCAACCAATTCAAAAAAATGGTGAAAGTCCTAAACAAATGAAAAAAACTACGTAATTAAAAACTGCCAAATGACATCCATTGTCTATCAAAGTACTTACCACAGAACAATAGTTCAACAACAAAATAAACATAACATAAAACCGAGTACATAAATGTAACAATGGTTCACAGACTAAGGACTGGTGAAATCCGAGTTGTAAATCCTACGGTTCCTATATCGCGAGTTTGATCCTCTCAGCCATATACCCTAACTTCATCATTCTGTGGATCAGCATCAGGTGTACTTGCATCCACTGGTGTAGATGGCGCGGGGGTAGCCTGCTGCAACGGAGCTGAAGGAGCAACCTCGATCAAAGATGATGGATCAAATGATGGGGCAGTAACCGTTTGTATTTCTTGTGAGGAGGTACCAGCTAGCGTTTCCCATGCCACTCCCCCAAGGAGACCATCGTCGTATACTATTTGATTGCATAAATCGAGCAGCTCCTGATTTTCCTGCTCAGTCAGTGATCTAGTAGGCGCAGGCTCAAAAGAAGGTCTATAAGGTGTAGAAGGTGTAGCATGTGAAGGAGCTGCAGCAGGTTAGGGTTTGAAGAACCAGAACCTACATCGAACTGTGTACCAAAATCATGTGGTACCTGACCAAATGTAGAGTGCTGGAACCCAGGAAATGTACTAGGTGGTTGCTGTCCACGCTGTTCAGCTGCAGTAAAAGGAACCAGCGCAAAAGTAGCTTGTGATGAAGCTTGATTTGTTTGGGGTGGTGGGGGTGCACAGTCACGCGGCCCTCTTCGTCTCTGACTGTACGGCCGGTTTCTGGCTGCTCTTGGAGCAGAGTTGTCGTTGATTACATACTGAGGGTACTGCAACTCTACCCTTTCAGGCGCCTGCTGTGAGAAGTCTTGGGAGAAATACCCAGTTCGATGGTAATCATCTGCATCTATCGTCTGAGACAGCTGTGAGGCATATTCTCTTACACCCTGATCACCGGGAATCCGTTGAAGCTGCTCCAAACCTGACGCCTGATAAACCAAATGAAACAAGAGATTAAATAAAGTAAAACAATATTATATATCAAACAAATACAAAAACGAAATTAGAATGTGCTTACCACAATAACATTCCTCCTGCTCTGCTCGGTGAACCATGACACAGTATGCTGCAGGTACCATACCATATATGCACTCATCCTGTCCAGGGGAACCCTTCTTGGTAATTGTGAGATTTGGATCTGGTAAAGTGTTTGTTATTCCACATCTGGATGTGGTCACAAAAATCTCACACCATGGTGCATCTGTCCTGCCAGTTCTTGTGACTACATGCAGCATGTCACAGTCGAGTGGTGGGGCAGGGATGGGCTGATCGACCCCAAACTGGCGAAGTACGCGGTCCGGTTGATGACCCTCGATCACGTTGAAGTGGATTATAATTAAATACCACTACAACGAAGGGCTGAGGGTCTGGTGATCGATCACCATATGGCTGCCATATCCACTACATATATTCCAAATAAATATTAAAATTTAGAATACAAATTATGAAAAATGAAATTGTAATAAACTTTAGTGGCAACTTACCTCTCCATCAGTGGGAGAAATGCTAATTGAATCCAGCGTTTGTCGGCCATGGTTACAGAAATGGTATTCAGCTTACCATTGTATCTGTAACACAATTCAGGTGAGGTTTGTACCACAGTTCAACAATTTTTTAAATTATATACCATATGGCACATTATTGTTACCTGTGGGCAAGAGAAAGGTGGGGTGACAGATTTATTCGATCGGGGGAGAGTCGTGGTCTGAACGCAGGAAACCGCTAATACGTCCACACTGTAAGCAGCTTACTACAGCCATTCAGATATTTCGTATCAAATTTCATAGCATTGCACATCTCCCTATAGAAATGTGCAAGTAGTGCAGACCCCCAGCTCAGGGAACCGCTGTAGTCGAAGTCCTGTAGCAGCCTCAAATAGGAGACATCGACTTTGTCCCCATTAGAGTTGGGGAAGAGTAGCCCTCCAATGAGTCTGAGAATGTACGCTCTGGCATGCTGCTGATGTATGATCTCATCTCGCTGACCAAAATCAGCATCTGTCTCTACGAATCTCTCAGCTAGCCAAGCCATAGGTATCTGGTTCCCCTTCCGAGAAGGGGGGCATCACCCAGAAGCTGCCGACATACAGCATCCACGTCCACAGCACTAGTATATGCACAAACGGGGATCCCATTAGTAGAGAGCCCAAATAACACATTCACATCCTCCAACGTAATACTGACCTCTCCAAAGGGCATCAAAAAGGTATGCGTCTCAGGACGCCATCTATCAACCAAGGCACTAATGATACCCGTGCAGTTGTTCAACCTCAGACTCGCTGGCCCAAAGAAACCAGCTCTAACAACATATGGTAAGATAGAATCATGAAGCTCTGTCGCACCCTTCCAACAAGATCTGGTTTTCAAGATCCTATTTCTGTACTGTGCATATCTCTACATTTCATACACATACATGTTACCGTTAATAATATAAATAACTAATTCAACTACATTTGCAAAGTTGACAAGGACTATAAGATAATCATAAAAACAGTCAGTGGATATTAATAAATTAAACGTAGCACAATCATCTATTAAAATATAGCATTTTATTAATAATGTATATATTGTGTGTTACATAACTTAAAAATAAAATAAACTAATTACCATTAATCATCCTACGGTAATTAACAATTAGTTACACAACTATTAATTAAATAATGTACCAAATATATCTGTTACAAATAAACCATTTGCAAATGACTAAACTTTGCATATAATAATTACAAAGATTTATTAATGTGCAAGAAGTGACGGTTAGTTTAACAAATATTACCTACAAAAATAATGTATATATATTGTGTGTTACATAATTTAAAATAAAATTGACTAATTACCCTAAATCTTCCTACTGTAATTAACATTTAGTTGGACAACTATTAATTAAATAATGTACCAAATCTATGTGTTATAAATAAACCATTCACAAATGACTAAACTTTTGAATATAATAATTACTAAGATTTATTAATGTGCAACAGTACAAAAACTATTACTAACTAACCTAGCCAAACCGTCAACTGTACAATTATTACTACTATTATTAACACATTAATAAAACAATGTACAGGTTTATAATTATTGAATGTACTAACCGGATCATTAGAAGCATATGCTGCAGATATATGGGTCGTCTGCAGGCTGAAAGGCGTCGACTCCAATGGACCTTGTTGGCTAATCTGGTATTCGTCTCTGCTCATTTTGGTCCAGGGGAAAAGAGAGGATTTGTTGGTTTAGAAAGGTTGGGAGATAGTGGAATTTTAAGAAATGAGAATGAGGTAGTGGGAGTATCGGCATGTGTGTTGCTTTATAGATTTCGGTTTTGGGAGGAATTGCAAAGAAGCCGATACCACCGATATCGGCATCTGTGTCGATGTGTGAAGAAGCCGATACCCTCGTTATCGGCATCCGGAAGCCGCTACTGCCGTTATCGGCTTCTGTACAGACAAAAAAAAAAAACTCGTTCTACGGCAATTCACACAATAGCAACCGGGGATGGGAAATGAGTAGGGGAAAGGCCCGTTCCCGGGAAATTTCCCAGTAGGTATTATCCTCCATATACAGAGATGTGGAGCTTAGAAATTTAATTGTTGTATTAGAAATTTAGCGCTTTTTTTAAGTCTTGTTGCTCATTTGCTTAAAAGTTATTCCGTACTCTATTGTGATAAATTTGAAGGAAGTAAAGTAATATCGAAAGTTACCTATGAATTCCAGTTCTCACTGATTGATTTCATTTAATAGAGCAACCATATTGTTTATGAACTGTAAAGTGATATGCAACTACAAATTTTTACGGCAGCAATTTTGTTTCATAATTATTGTTATCTTATATTTTCTGAACCTTTTTTCACGTTTGGTCAGTAGCAATATGTTTTTGTAAGTGATTTTTTTTGCATTGTATGCTATCAAATACTATAGATGTGAGATAAGGGAAACCTATTATTAGAGCCTCTAGGTCTCTAATTAAGTTGGATGAACAACATTAGAAAGAAATTAAATTATTTTGGTTATATGCTATCAAATACTATTAGGGTGTGTTCACTTGGGGTATTTAAGAAAGAGAAAGGGAATCATTCCCTTTGTGTTGGTTTGTTTAAAACTTTTAATGATTAAATTTATCCATTCTCAGCTTGGAAAACCCCTACCCTTCTTACCCATTCCCCTAAAATCATGGGAATAGTTTTCTCTTTCCTTCATTTTCCATCATTATCCCTACCACTTAATTATAATTAATTAACAATAAATATATTAAACTATAAATTAATTATGAGTAACATATACTTCAATAAAAATTAAAAGTGAACCATTTACTTATGAGCAAATTTGTTAGATGTGGTATATATTAAATAAAATATTTACGATGATTTATTTAGTTCTATATGTTATATACTAAATACTTCTATTTAATATAAATATATGTATATATAAATACTACATATAATAATATTTAAAAACAAATTTTTTAAATTATTAGATTTAAAACTATACCATAAAACTTTTGAAAAACTTACATACTATGAAATAAATGACTATATTATAAGTACTAAAAACTAAGTATAGTCGTTATTAATTATTCTTTATCGTAAACAGTTCATTTCAATAAAAAAAAGTTATTATATTTTTTTAATAACCATTATTTTGAAAATATTAATAATTAAATTAAATATTATTTAAATAAGTGTGAGATAAAATATTGTAGTTGATACCAAAAGATATTGAAAAATATAAACAAGATATTTACATACAAACTTATTCATAAAATATCAAACATTATCTAATGTATGTATTAGATAAATATTTATAATATATTGCAAATATTTTTGGATTATAACATAATATGATATAATTAATAATTAATTTTTTTTTGATTAAAGTGTGTATAGTTTTACTGAATATATAATTAAGATTATTTTTACTTTATATTTTTATCGCTATTAATATGTTTATCAAATGAATGAACATAGATGATCATTTTGAGATTCAGAAACAAAAATTATTACATTATGTTAATATTGAATAAAACAAGTATAACTTTTTTCAAAGAAAATGGTGATTCTCTTATATTCAAAACCAAACAACAACAAAGGGAATGATACATAATTCTATTCCATTAGGGAAATCCCTTTCCTTTCCCCTTCATTCTCTTTCCTTGTAACACCCCTAATCTAATCTCGTAAAATCGTCAGTCGTAGCATAATTAAAAACGTAAGTCACAACGGAAATCACATTTAACTTCTACAATTCGGGTGCTACACGCCATCACTCCCCCATGTGAGTAACAAGGTTTCCAATTACCAGACATATATAACCGTAGTGATGACTAGATAGTTTAAACCTTAACATAACAACATCAAATCCGAAATCCTAACAAGTGAACGACTACGTAATTCAACCCCCGTACAACCGTAACATAACAAAAATGAAGTCTAGAAGTGCGATAATCAAAATGGATGTCGGCTACCCAAACGTCCCGCACTTCAGCTTCAAGTCTTGATCAATGTCCTGTAATGTGTTATTGTATAGGCTTTGCAAAACGCTGAATATGCTAAAGTGTAATCTTAGATCTTTAGATCACTTAAGTCATTTAGTCATCTTAACATGTGGTTTCTTACATGCAATTCCTTGTTACATGGATATAATTGATAAGCCGCAGACTTATCATATTTTATAAGCAAGATTTGTAGTAATATTAGTTAAAATAAGATTAGAATAGGTAGTAATTACATTATTTTGTATGAAAAGTATTTTATATGTTCAGACTTATGCTTTGAGTGTTTTCCATGCAAGGGGCAAAGTTCTGCATCAAAAACTAAGCCTTGCCGGATGGGGAGCCAGGTTCCTCGTACACGGCATATGTGTGCAGCGGAAAAGAATCTTGCCAGGCATGGTGCCTAGTGTCCTGTAGCCGACACAAGTAAAAGACGCTCCGTTTTGCTAAGAGTTAGCGGTTGTTTACCGTTAACCAAATACCCAGTGCCGGGTATGGTGCCGGACATCCCTGTCCGACACAAGTGACTTTTCACGCCCTGGCAGTTTTGACCGTTACTGGAAAGCACGTGTTTAATTCATATGCCGGATGACTTTTACCCGGCATGAGACCCGGCACCTGAAGAATTTTCAAGTCTATAAAAGGCCGTGAGTTTGTACTTGAAGAACACAACTTTTGCACCATTTTACATTCCAAAACCACTCAAAATCACGACGAACTGCTGTCAAGGAGTCCTGCAATTCCAACCCACAAGAATAAGACATTATCAAGTTCGGGGGAATTCTCGTCAAGTTGTACTCTCGTTCTTCCTTGTATCTCTTCTTAATGGTCTGGTTGGTTGAGTAGATTCCTTGGCTGCTTTGGTTAGGATGATTATCTTTGTAAACACTCATTGATCATTAATGGAATGTGCAAGTTTCTTAACCGGAATTCTAATCTTCATAAAATTAGAATAAGGATCTTCTCTTGTTCTCTTATTTCTAAGTTCTATTTAAGGTTTACAAAACAAGAGTAGAACAGATTAGGATTTCGGTAATTTTAAATTTTGTTGTTCTAAAAAATGAGCAACAAAGACTTAGGTTTAGGATTAATCTCTTATTTTTCCATTGTTCTGTTTGTATTCGCGGTATTAACTATGCACGATGCGAATAAGGATATTGAGTTCTTTTTGTCATACCTTGAAACGGGAAATGGTATTTACGAAATGAAGATGCCGGACGTAGTGCCAGATGGAAGATGTCCAGCACATTCAAAGTCCTTGAATGTGCCAGGAATCCGAGGTCCGGCATGACATCCGGCACATTCATTTTGCAAGAAAAAAATCCTTTTCGAGACGTGCCACATTTGACCCTTGATCATATGAGTTCTTACGCTGATAATTGGCCTTAATCAAGGATAGTTCGTTGTGAATAGTTAGTTTAATTAGTTTTAGTTAGGATTTGAAATACTTTCACACTTTCCCCCATTTTATTTAGTAAGAATTAGTAATTACCATGGCTAGGACTAATTTTCTATACAAGTCCCTAGGGTTCGATATTCTTGGTCTTAATATGCTTCCTTACTACTTTGACCTGGATTTTTGCTACCCGTATAGAGTTGTAGGTTATTTATTCTTTTCATTACTTTATTCTTTCATTCTTTTTTTTATATAATTTTACCCTACAAATCATTAGTTTGCAAAATGGCGCAATTGCCGGGACTTGGAATTAGTCCAAGTCCTAAAATGGGTAATCACCTTATTCTCTATATTTTATTCTTTATTCTTTAAATTTCAATCGTTCATTTGTATTTCATTTAATTTTTGAACATGCCAGACAGGATGCCGGGTAAGTCCAACCCGGCATTATCGGAGGAAGTCCGCGTCGGGTATTCTGTTCCTGGTAATATGTCTGGTATATGCTTTTCTGCATTTAGTGTCCGTTATATTTTTCTTGTTTTGTTTGTTTCGATTATTTTCTATCTTATTTGAACGGGCCGTGTCTGATACCGGGTATTGTGATCCGGCACATTCGGAATAAGTTTGATGCCGGACACTGCGCTTCCGGCACTTCACCCGGCATGTTCTACAATTTTGTAAATTAGTTCCCACTGAATGTTAATTATGAGTTGTTTCGCTATTCATTATTTCGAACGTGCCGTGCAGCATGCCGGATGCCGTGATCCAGCACATTCAGAGGAAGTCTGACGCCGGACACTACGTCTTCGGCATGCTACCTGACACATTCAACTTATCATTTTTTTCTTTTATATGATTTCCTTCCTTTTATAATTTTCTCACCCTTTGTCCAACTTTGTACTCAGGATGCCTAGAAACATTTGGATGGCTAAGTTGCAAAGTGGGGAGTCTAGGCTTTTTCATTTTCTGCATATTCATGTGGTGAATGAACTGAACCCCCGTACAGGGGTAGAGATTTTTATTAAGAGGAAGAAGTTAAAACCAGCCCTCGCCTACCACCGCCTTACAACCATAGCGGGCATGAGGGTTCTGCCTGTGGAAGAGTTTAGGAGGAGATTCCCATATATGGGCATCTTCACCAATAGAATTCACAGAAGGGACCCCTCATATGCGATTTTTACTAGTAGAGTTAGGCGTACTAGGTTTAGGGCTATCTTTTAGTTTTACTTTAGTATCTTTTATATGTTATTATGTAATGACAATGATATTTTCTTTTTTTTTTAATAAAAGCATATATTATTGATTACATATTCTCTTCATGTTACATAAAAACATTTCCTTTTGTCATCTCTTAGGTACTTGCCTTCCTTAAAGTGAATGCTTCTTAGATCACAAAGTCTTTCTGACGAAGTAGTAAACTACGATCCTGAGATCGAGCGAACACTCCTTTGAGCCTTAAGACAAACAAAGACACTGACCTTACACACAAGGAGATCCAAGTACCTCAAGCGAGATGACAACAGTGCGCAACATCAATAGGCCCTCTGACCAAGGCCAAAAGCCGGCCATCAATCTCCCTCATCTTCCTCAAGCCGATTATGATGAATGGCAGAAGTTGAAGCCGTATCATCAAATATGTTGTGTCAAGGAGTTGGGAATGTTTGATGGTTCTAGCCCAGATGAAGCATTGCTCCACATAACAAAATTCCTACAGCATGTCAATAGTCTCACCGCTACTGACACGGTTCTACAATATTCTCGCCTCTCCCTCTTCCCACATAACCTTACAGGGATCGCCAACAAATGGTACCACAGCCTGACGCCTAGTACCATTTCCACGTCGGATGACATAGCAACTAAGTTCTATGACAAGTTGCTACCGTCGAGTCGCACTTTGGAGATGATCACTGAAATCTACAACTTCAAGCAACCCGGATCGAAGAGCATTTATGAAACTTGGGTTAGATTCAACGGGTTGCTCCTGACGTGTCCCCACCATGGACTCACAAAAGAACAACTTTCCCAGTTGTTCTATAAAGGGCTGGTGAATCAATGCAAGACAATGGTGTTGTCCTCCCTCGGCGCTGACATCCTGAAGAAACCAGGGGAACAATTTCTGGACGGGAATGAATCCCTTTGCGAGGAGATTCGCGACTGGGCCACATGTGGATCAAGAGGCAACACACCAGGTTTGTACCATACTGGGGAGAATGATAACAAATTCAACAAATTAATGAAGAGTTATGAGCAGTTGCTGGAGAGCAATGCTCAATAGTCCACAAAGGTAAGTGCTCTACAAAAAGTCATGGAGCAATTGGCTATGAGTTCGCTTCATCAACATGCAAAGATGGCTAGTACAAGGCCACCCACTCAGGTAACTTGTTCTTCTATGTTTTCTTTACCACCTTCTGACGTGTCCTGTACATAGTGTGGTGGACCACATGATTTCGAGCAATGCCCTGAGTTACAAGATCTGAAAGCACCCAAGGAGGTGAACTATGTCACCAACAATCAAGGGTACCGACAACCTTGGCAAAGAGGTGCCCAACCACCCCAAAACTTTCAAAACAATTTCGGCTATCAAGGAGGCCAGAGGCAATTCGCCCAACCTCCTTATAACAGAATGCCCTCTCACCAATCACCCCAACTCCCATCCAATTCAGAGCAGAGATGGCAGAGATGAGGGATATGATGATAGCACTCATGAATAAATCCAGAGATACGCAAGGACCAAAAATCCTTGCATCCTCAACTTCAACAAATCCTTACCCAATCTAGGCCTCCTGGCCAATTCCCTTCCCAATAGGGGTGAGCATTCAGTTTGGATAATTCGGATTTATCCGAAATCCAAAATAACCGAATTTTTATTTTGGATTTTTAACCGAAATTTGAAACCGAATTTAAAATTTCGGTTATTCGGATATCCAAATTATAATTCAGTTCGGATTTCGGTTTTCACTTTGGAAAATTCGGTTAACCGAATTATCCAAAAAAAATTTAAAAGAAAATTTCAAATTTTACATTCACTTAATACTTTTATTTTCAATTACCGCTCAAAGTGAAAAGATTGAACAAATACAAAACCCTAAAAATCTAACGCAGTCCGCCAGTTCTCGTTTTCCCCCGCAGTACCGCACGCACCCGCTTCGCTTTCTCCTTCCTTCCTTCGACAAAACACAAAAGCTCTAGTCTGCAGACTCCAATGGCACTCCATAAACAGTAGGCACACCTTCCTCAGAGTCTCAGTCACGCGGCGCCGTCACCGTGCGCGGTGCGCCTCTGTATTTTGCCATTTCGGTAGTCCACGGCTTCACGCAGACCGCAGACGCAGTGCAGCCACGCAGGTATGCAATTCTGATTCCTGGATCTATTTGTATAATTGTATTATGGTCTACACTGCATAACTGCATAATTCGATTTGTGCCTCTGTGGAAATGGAATTGCATTTTGGTTGTTGTTCTATACAAGCTTACGAGTTACGAAGATAGATTCAATAGGAATCAAGATTGTTTTTCATAATTTCCAGTTGCCTTCTTAATTAGTTAGTCATTTGGAATCGCTTTAGTCAATGTTCACATTGCCTCTGGTTGATGTCTCCTGTGGAACTGCATTCTGGTTGATGTCTCCTTTCCAGTCTACGTGGAACTGCATTCACAGTTGCCTTCTTAATTAGTTAGTCATGTGGAACTGCATTCTGGTAATTTGAATGGTTAGTGTAAATTTTAGGATCTTCGTTTTGTCAAACTAGAATGTTAATTTGAATGGAGTTCAAAAAAAGACTAGTCTCGATGATCTAAGTATGTCATTTCCCATTTCTCTTTATTTAAATAGACAGATAGTACTAGATACATATATTATATGTAGGTCTACAAAATCTAAACTTGCTGTAACAGGATCAAATCTTAACATATATTTCCATTTCCGCCAGTAAAAGTATACTATCATAAATTAGTTCACCCTGCTGATATTCACCTCTATATCTTTCTGAATATGATAATATTTTTTATTATGATCTGAATAGATTAACATTGAAATGTCTTTTAGATTTTTTATTAAGGATACGCCAGTATTCATTCAAGTATGCTATTGAAAATTTACTTTCCTCATAATTACAACTCCTTCGTCTTTTATTACTCCTCCCCCTTTTTTCTTTGGTGGCTGCATTATTATTATTCACTGACTGTTGCCATACACTACTACCGCCTTACTACTCCTGTTGATTTGTTTTTGTTTGTGAATTAGGTGCAATGAACATGTGTTTTGTCCTCTCAGCTAGGAATGCTTTCTCTCTACTCTACAGTACAGATGAGGATAATTGAAGCGGTGGACTCTTGTCGTGAAGGCTTGAAGAAGAAAATTGAAGTTGTTTGTGCCAAACTTTAGGCTGTAGCATTTGAAGAAGAAATTCCAAACTCTTTCTAGTTGATCTTTCCCTTTTTTGATATTTTTTTTTTGGGTTAGACTTAGTTGTTTGTGCTAGCCATTTTGGTGATGGTAGAGAAATAACTATAATGTTGTTACTATGTGGATTCTCTTTGTGGACTGTATTTTGATAATTGTAGATCTGTCCTCTGTTTGGATATTCTTTTCTGCTGTTAGGTTTTTTTTTATTAAAAAAATTCGGTTAATTGAAAAACCAAATAAAAATTCAATTTTCGGTTTTTTTTTTTAAATTTCGGTTAACTGAAATCCGAACTGATGAAAATTTGGATTTCAATTCGGTTTTCGGTTTTTAATCTAAAAAAATTTCGGTTTATGGATAATTCGGATTTCGGTTAATTCGGTTTTGACCATAATTCGGTTATTTCGGTTTTTAACCGAATTAACCGAAATCCAATTTTTTTCAGCAATTTGGATTTCGGTTAACCGAATTATCCAAATGCTCACCCCTACTTCCCAAACCCAATTAAACCCGAGAGAGCAGGCGAAATCAGTTACCCTTGGAAGCAAAAATGCAAGCACCGTTACTCTCAGAAGTAGAAGGGAGGTGGGTAAAGATCAAGAAAAAGAAAAGCAAGTGACATATGATGATGTAGAGGAGACAATTCCTTTTCTACCATCACATGAGACACAGGCTCCTACCTCTCTTCCCTCTACTTCTAAATCTCCTTCTACTGTCTCCGCTTCTCTCAATAATCAAACAAAAGAGAAGTTACCATTTCCAAATAGGCTCAAGAAAAAGCATATGGATGAGCAATTTAAGAAATTCTTAGGAATATTTCAACGCTTAACTATTGACATTCCTTTGATAGATGCTTTAAAACAGATGCCTCCCTATGCTAAATTCCTCAAGGAGCTAATGAGAAACAAGAGACAAATGGAAGATTTGGAGATGGTCACTCTGACAGAGGAGTATTCGGCGGCCCTAGTGAGAGCAATGCCACCCAAACAGAAGGACCCAGGACTGCCGATCGTGCCTTGCTGTATTGGAAACGTTGATTGTGGCCATGGGTTATGTGACCTTGGCACAAGTATTAATATCATGCCATACTCCATTTTCACAAGGATCCACATCAGTCAATTGAAGCCCGTTTCCTTCTCCCTCCAATTGGTAGATAGATCCTCCATCAAACCAATGGGAATGGTAGAAAATTTGGTGGTGGGAGTTGACAAATTCATCTTCCCCGCCGATTTCGTCGTCTTGGATATTAGTGAGGATAATGAGGTTCCCCTGATCCTCGGGCGACCATTCTTAAGCACCGCCAGAGCGGTCATTGACGTTTATGATGGCAAGGTCACCTTCCGATTCGAGGATGAGAAGATTGAATTTAACATGGCACATATGGTAAGAAAAAGTGTTTCTGCTCATACCGCTTGTTGTGTTGGTCTACTAACAGACAATGGGAAGAACGAATTCGTTGATGATGAAGAGGCTTTCTCCATTCCCTTGGTTGAACTTCACGAGTTGGAGGCCTTGGAGCAAGTGTTGGTATCTTTTATCGAAAAATCTCCACAAAAAGAGATCATTGCAGTCGTTGAGCAACTTGACCTGGGCAAAAGGAAAAGTTATCAACCACCACTGGAGAGGTTCGAACGCCCGCCTCAAAAAGCTATACCCTTCATCGAACAACCACCAAAGGTAAAACTGAAGGAACTTCCTTCTGATCTAAAGTATGCCTTCCTATCAGGTACAAACTCTCTTCCTATAATTATTTCCTCCCTTCTCTCTCCTGAACAAGAAGTCAAATTGTTAGAAGTCCTAGGAAATCACAAGAGAGCCATAGGTTGGTGTCTGGCAGATTTAAAAGGTATTGATCCTAGTTTTTGCACCCACCGTATTTGAATGGAGGAAAACCATTAAGCCCATGAGGCAAGCTCAAAGGTGGTTGAATCCCAACCTAAAAGAAGTTGTCAAAAATGAGGTTCTCAAATTATTAGACGCTGGTATCATATACCCTATTTCTGATAGCCCTTGGGTAAGTCCTGTCCAGGTGGTACCCAAGAAGGGTGGGATAGAAGCAGTTCCAAATGAAAAAGGGGAGTTGATCCCCCAAAGAAAAACAATGGGGTGGCGTATGTGCATTGATTATAGGAAGTTAAATTCAGCCACCCGAAAAAATCACTTCCCCTTACCTTTTATAGATCAAATGTTGGAAAGGCTAGCAGGACAAGAATTTTATTGTTTCCTCGATGGGTATTCGAGGTATTTTCAGATCCCAATTGCACCTGAGGATCAGGAGAAGACCACCTTCACTTGTCCTTACGGTACCTTTGCATATACTCGAATGCCTTTTAGGCTTTGCAATGCACCTGCTACTTTCCAACGTTGCATGCAGGCAATTTTCGCTGATTTTATTGAAAAAGGTATTGAAGTATTTATGGATGATTTAAGTGTTTATGGCCCTAATTTTGATGAATGTTTGCAGCTACTAGATCTAATCTTATCCAGGTGCGAAGAAATCAACTTGGTGCTGAGTTGGGAAAAATGCCACTTAATGGTAAAGGTGGGCATTATTTTGGGGCATCGAGTATCCAAAGCAGGTATTGAAGTTGACCAGGCCAAGGTCGAGGTCATCAAGAAGCTCCCTCCCCCTACCTCAGTCAAAGAAGTAAGAGCATTTTTGGGTCATGCCGGCTTCTATCGAAAGTTTATTGTTGACTTCTCGAAGATAGCAAAGCCCTTAAGTGATCTGTTGGCCAAGGATACGGAATTCAACTTTACAAAAGAATGTTTGGAGGCCTTCGGGATCATCAAGGAGAAGCTTGTTTCAGCCCCTGTTGTCATCGCCCCGGATTGGTCTCTCCCCTTTGAGATCTTGTGCGATGCAAGTGACTACGCTGTGGGGGCGGCCCTGTGTCAAAAGAAGGACAAGGTATTGCGGATTATAACTTATGAGAGTAAGACTCTTGTGGATGCTCAAAAGAATTATACAACTACAGAGAAAGAGCTTCTTGTTGTTGTCTTCGCCCTTGATAAGTTCCGTTCTTATCTATGGAGAAGTGAAGTTATAGTGCACTCCGACCACTCCGCCCTGAAATACTTGTTCACCAAAGCAGACACTAAGCCAAGATTGTTGCGTTGGATTCTCCTGCTGCAAGAATTTGATGTTCTAGTTGTGGACAATAAAGAGTGTCACAACGGAGTAGCTGATCACCTGTTCCGTATCACAAGACCATATGATGGAGTTCTTATTCAAGAATATTTTTTGGACGAGACAGTGTTTAGCATCCAGCAAGTAGAGGATTTGGCTGAAAAGAGAAATTTTCCAAATTGGGTTGAGTTATTCTCTGCCTTGAAAGTAAGCAATGAAGAGCCATGGTATGCTGCCATCGCCAGCTACCTAGCCTCCGGAGTAGTACCTCATGGACTCTCTTCTCAGTAAAAGAAGAGATTTCTCTCCCAGATTTAACACTTCTTCTGGGATGACCCTAACCTTTTTAAGGTATGTGCTGATGGGGTCATCCGGAGGTGTATTCCTGAAAATGAGGCAACCTCAGTTCTATACATGTGTCACTCTAAAGAGGATGGAGGACATCATGGTTCCACCTGGACTGCTGCTAAAGTTCTGGAATCAGGATTGTTTTGTCCTACACTACATAAAGACGCCCACAAGTTTGTCTCACAGTGTGACATTTGTCAAAGGATAGAAAATATCTCCAGGTGCCACGAGATGTCTTTGAACAACATCTTGGAAGTTGAGTTGTTTGATGTTTGGGGCATCGATTTCATGGGTGAAATACCCCTAACCTTAAAAACTTAATTAAATGATCTATTAATGATCTAAGAGGGTTAATAAACATCTAAATATTATTGGGGAACAATCTAAGAGATCTCAACAAGGCAAAACATGCCTTAAGATCGGTAAAGCCAAAAAATGTGCTTTAAAGCACCATAAAGATTGTATGACCTCAAATAGGATCCAAAGTGGATTCCTAAGTATTATAATGAAGTAAGGAACACAATAAAACTATTCTCAAAGAAAACTAAGCTCAGAAGCACCTTGCGACACAAAATGTGCACTAAAACACCTTAAAGCACGTTTTTGTGAAATTGCCTTCTAAATTGGCTTTTAATGGGCTTAAAGGTTATAATTACCTTTAAATATGATAATATATCACATTATATCATATTAGGAATTTAATTCCACAAATTTACAATTTTTTACAAATTTAATATTAAAATATTAATAAAACCCTAAAAGGGGGCCCGTTTGAGTCAACATTGAATAAGAATGGTCAAGAGGTCAAAGTTGACCCCTTGGACCACATGGAATCGGCAGCCACAAGCAAGAGGAGGCTGGATTGACCATTTGCACATACAAGGGACAAGTCTCCAACACCACTCCTTAATTTAAGGAGACCACCTTTTACCTTTCTAAAATTATGGATTAAACAATACACTCTTGCTCCATGATTGATTCAATCAGCCTCCAAAACCGTGTGAGCCAGCCCTTTCCCCTCCATTAACCGATGCTCTTATCCCTTTGATGAGTCATTAGCCATTACAAATCATTAAATAAGCAAAAGTTGCTTTTTCAATTAATTAAGCTCATTTCAATCATTCTCTTGCTCCTTGCTCCATTCCAGCCAATGCAGCAGCTCTTCCAAACCCTCTCAAGCTCTGTTCTTGAGCATGGAAGACAGATCTAACTCTTAAGCTCCTAAGGTAATGGTTTAAGGCTTATTTTAGCTCTTTTTCTTCATCTCTTCACTACCAACACTTAGATCTCGTGGCTCATCACTTCCTATGGCTCATTCTCAGTGTTTTAAGGTTAGAACACCAACCAATTTCGGCTGAAGCAAGTATAGGGACCAAGGTTTCCCAAATTTGCATTTTAAGGTAAAAACATACCTTAAGCTTCTCTACTCTCCATCCGATTTTCTTACTTTGATTTTTATGAGTTTATACACTCATAATCTTTATATTTACATGTTCATTCAGTTGGTTAGCCTTTTGGAGCAAGGGTGGCCGAGATCTAAAGGAAATACCCTTCCTTAAGGCATTTTTCCAAGGTAAAACCTAATACCAAGACAGCTTGTTGTTGTCTAGCTATTTCCTATGTCTATATGGTGAATTTAACACCTTGTGGTGTGTTTAATTCAGGCCGAATTCCTTTGGAAGTTCCCTTGCATTTTTAAGGTGATTTTTGCCTTAAATCTTACATTAATTGTTCCTTATGCACTACTACAAAAAAGGTAATAGACAACAGTTAAAAAGGTAATAGACAACAGTTAAAAATTGTTGTATCAGTTCCTGTTGTCTAATGGGGTTAGAGGTAAGACAACAGTTATCTAACTGTTGTCTTATTTAGCCAAATAACAACAGCTTGGATCACATAAGACAACACTGATTAACTATTGTCATAGAGTTGGTATATACAACACATAATAACTATTGTCTAAGGGCATACACTTTTGAAAACACTAATT
Organism: Limonium bicolor; assembly: GCA_023374045.1. NCBI lineage: Eukaryota > Viridiplantae > Streptophyta > Magnoliopsida > Caryophyllales > Plumbaginaceae > Limonium > Limonium bicolor. The sequence continues at coordinate 175,005,146 of CM041777.1, forward strand.
TGTTACAACAGTTATAACTATTGTCTGACATCTATATAACTGTTGTCTATGATCATTAATTTTTTATATTTAGTACCTTTCACAACATCATTTAACTATTGTGTATGATATCTTCCTTGGACAATACTAATTTCTACTACGATTGATAACTATTGTCTAAAGCATTTGTAGATGTTGTCTTTGATCTTATATTGAACTAAATTAAGTATCCTTTCACAAAATCAATCATACTAGATTTTAGCTATTGTGGTTGAGCCCATTTGAAAACTGGTTTTAGACCTTTGATAACAGCATTCAAGTGTTGTGTGTGATTTAAGTTTACACCATTTTACAATAGTTATATACTATCTAACTAACCACACATTTTAACCTGTGAATGAAAATAAGAACAAATTAACATTATATACAATTGCACACACATATTCAACTCTGCACCACAAAAATTCTCAAAAACTCTGTATAACTAAAATGCTCAAATCTGTACTAACATCCAACTTCGTGTCTTAACCTCTATATATTCCAACTCCACCAACACACTTCTACTTAATACGTAGTGTGTCAAATAAAAGCAAATGACCCCCTAATTTGCTTTGCAACTATTACTAAATTATTCTCTAACTAACGTAGTAATAATTAAACCTCTAAAAGCCACTAAAAACACCTGAAAGAACAATCTGCTCCACTTCCTACAAAGTTGCCTCACGTAGAGTATAAGCTACCCATTCTTCTTGAATTTCATCAATCTCATCTTGATTGTATGTCCGCGTCCTTCAAAGTTAAGAGAAGTTATTAAAGGATGGTATTATAGATCCACGAAAGTATCTATACCAGCATGCAGATACTATTTTGAAATTTGACTCCCAACTCCGTCATTAGAACTAGAATTGTTCCAGCAACATATTCCGCCCACCTGTAATTATCTAACCGTTAATTGGGTAACAGAGGCAGAACTTATTCAATTAGGATAGTTGAGCCAAGAAGAATGATGACTAACTTTTGTGAAGAATCTTGAGCAAAATATTTCTGTGACTTCTCATATGATATTGGCTTATCACCCTCCACGAAGTCTGATAAATGCATGTCAAAAGTGGGACCACGATTGCTTAACTCCGCCCCATAAGATACCTTCTTCAGTAGAAGATTAGGCTACTAAGGACTGCTTATGTGGATGTACTTTAGGAGCAAGAGTAGTAAAACAATAATCATAAATTATGTACTAATTTTTACATACTCCAACGCATATATGCAATATCCAAAGCACTTACAATTTGCAGAACTGGCATAGGTCCTTGTCCCTTGTCCTGTTGCCTGGCTTGGGCATGCTTCCACCATCTCTGTTTGCTAAGATGATTTATTTGAACTGCAACATGGCATGTTTCCCTGATAGGCATCTACAATAATAAAAAAAGGCAGAAATGACAAAATAATATTTACTTAATGAACCTACAAAGTTTTTGGATTAAGCGGGAGGTGAAGATTATTAAGGGAAAGCAGTAAGAATTCAGTATTGGGATTCTTCCACCTACCAAATAAGAGCATGACGATATGCTTTAGCCAAGGATCTTATATAAATTCATTTGTTGACTGAATCCTTGCTCAAATCTTTTCAACACAAACAAAAGTGTATTTACAAGCTCACCTGCAAGACAAGACTTCCAGAATAGTCTGCAATGCCTCCCATGACATCTAACCTCCCTGGTGCTCTAGCCACAAAAATCTCCACCTGTCAAAACAATTCTCATACTTTGGCAAATTACTCATTGAAGTTTCAGCAAGTCTCTCAGTAACAGAGAAAATTCCAATACTACTTCAGTGCTTCCACACTAAAGAGAACTGTGGGCGGCTGGCTGGCTGGGGTTATTTCCCTTAAGTTTCAGTTATATGTGTAATGTTCTCTGACAAAACTCAAACCTATGACAAACACGATTTCGAAATGCAATAATCAATGTAGACCAACTTAGTGAGCATACCTACATGCAAGCAGATAATTTCAAATTAATCGCTTTACAAAGTAACACCAGAACCACAGCTGTATTAAGTACTTACTAACTCTTAAGAAAATATAGTCAGAAAAAATACCTCCCAGTTGAACATTGTTGCTGCAGCTTTATGTCTCTCAACTGAAGCTTCTCAGGGTTCGGAATTGCTAATTCAGCCAAGCCCTTCAAAAAATTCTTCGTATCCGGCAGATCTTGAGGATCCCCATAAAGAATTTCAAAATCAAGGGTACTTCTGAACATAGAAAGAAAACAGAGAGCAAAAGGTAATGTTACTGAAGCATAATTCAACAATTAACGAAGACGAGATAACAGGCTATAAACTCACACGTTATCAGAGTCCACTACTGCACCATTATCTCCCACCTTGGGAGACCCTGAGCGAAGCCCAAGTTCAGTTTGAGCACTAGTATACCATCCAGGAATGCTGAGGTCTCTACCAGGTATCCGCCGAAGTTGGAAACCTTGCACTGTTGCATCTCGTAATCTCCTAGCTTCACTAAGTTGTTTAGAGTCAAACAAGAATCAACTCATTTTTCAGCATGTTAAATGCAAGTACTACAATTTTTAGATTTATAGAATACTTTGTAGACTAATACAAGAGATCTTACTTCTGTTTCAACTTGCATATCCATTCTAATGGGTGGAACAACTAGACACTACAACTGTAATAGTAGATGCTACGCAAGTGCATACAGCTAAACCTACTATCTACCCTGGCTCCTTTTCAACTGAAAGTGAGAAACAAAAAACAGAGAACTGATATGCATAATTCCTAGGAAAATTACAAAGAGTACACAACTCCCAAAGCCAATGTTTATTTTCTGAAATAAAATTCTTAATACCAGCTGTGTGATGATGCAAAATGTCTCATAGTTGCTTTGAAGTATGTTCTGAAAGCAAAATATCTTAATATAGGGAACTCCGTTAACTTCTATTATCTGATGTTGCCTAAAACCTAAAGTTGCCTGATAGTTTTTATTTTTTGAAACAAGAAATTCACCACAATAAAAAAGCAAGCATTCTTAATGGCATAACAAGAAAACCTTCACCTGAAGAGAAACTCCTAAGTCTTTATAAGTAGATTCATGAGTAACCAAGATTTCGTGTAATCGTCACATACTGTTCACACAGAAGTGTAACAGTTCCTTTCCATTAATGCGGTGAGGGGTAATCAATTTCGGGTAATCTTAATTAACCCTAATAAAATTGGTTTCATTAGATGTAGAGAAAAGAAGAAGATGCACACTTTGAAAAACGAGAAGAAGAAAAAACCCCAGAATTTCAAACGATCTAACAGCGAGACAAAACTTCAATGACAGTCGATTGGTTGCTCAGGTACAGGGAAAAATATGAATAGAACTACGAAGACAACCGCGAGCCGCACCAACTGCTGCTGTTGGGAAAACTTCAAAGAAAGAAAAGAGAGCGAAGCGAATGGAAGAGAGCGGCATAGTGAGGTTGAGCGATCGAGTTTGTCGGGTCTGTGATGGCGCTTATGGTGAGAATCAGGAGAGTAATTTGTATAATCGGCAATGTTAGGTTATGGGGTTATTTGTATAATTTATCTGGGGTAATATAGTAATCTGAAAGCATTTTTTTAAAGAAAAGGGCCGGAACTGTTGTCTTTCAATAAGTGATACAGTTAATAAATTAACTGTTGTCTGATGCGTCAATTTTGTAGCTTAAATTCTCTTTTTTATCAAACACAACACAACACACTAACTGTTTGCATTTTAAGGTAAAAACATACCTTAAGCTTCTCTACTCTCCATCCGAGTTTCTTCCTTTGATTTTTATGAGTTTATACACTCATAATCTTCATATTTACATGTTCATTCAGTTGGTTAGCCTTTTGGAGCAAGGGTGGCCGAGATCTAAAGGAAATACCCTTCCTTAAGGCATTTTTCCAAGGTAAAACCTAATACCAAGGCAGCTTGTTGTTGTCTAGCTATTTCCTATGTCTATATGGTGAATTTAACACCTTGTGGTGTGTTTAATTCAGGCCGAATTCCTTTGGAAGTTCCCTTGCATTTTTAAGGTGATTTTTTGCCTTAAATCTTACATTAATTGTTCCTTATGGTTAAGCTCAAGCTTGGAGTATAACCATATCTTATTTTGGTGTATTAAACATGTCTAAATGATGTGGTGAATTTTCCTCTAAGTGGCCGAGCTCATACAAGGAGAAATCAAGGTATAAACACCTTAAAACTTATGATTTTATGAATTCTTAGTATATATATTAATTATGCCGAGAGTGGACTTAATAATATGGGTTATATTAACCTAAAAATGGAAAAAAAATGACTAAGATAAATTAAGCTAGTCATTTAAGAGATTTAATTAACATAATGGTCAAAGTATGACATTATGTGGAAAAATAAATAAACTATGGTGAGGCCGTGAGTTTATTGTAAAAATTGAGCAATTTATGTGTAATTTTATGTTATAAAGCAAAGTTGTAATAAGGCCATGTCATTAGGCCATTTTAATTTAAGTTTACAAGCTTATTTAGTTAGATTTATGCTTATATAATTAAGTTTGGGGCCAAACCGTAATTATTGGTAAAATATAAAGCCGTGGGCTTAATTTAGAGGAATTTAGGGTTTTTAAATGAATTTAATAAAAATTATAACATTTTATAAAGTTTTGGGTCAAAATTGTAAAAATAGAAAACTATGGGGTATTATTGGTGATTACCGAAAGTTTGGTTCCAATTTGGTATTAGAAGTCAAAGTTGACTATATAGGAGACTTTGACCAAGTTTGGAGAATTTTAGAAATTAAAATACTACCTTATATTAAGATAGTTATTAAATTATAAAAGATTTATAAGAGATGGGGCTAGAATGTAATTTCCGAAACTTTGGGGTACTAAATGGGATTTAGTATAGCCCTTGAGTTATTAGGAACTTTTAGAAGTTTATTTGGTTAAATTTGGAGTTTATATGAATTATATAAGTATAATATATGATATTTTATAACATTGTTACAAATGGGTAACAAATGGGTAAAAATAGAGATTTATGGAAAGTATAAGGTTAGGAATAATATTTATAACCTTTTGGTATAGTTTGATAATTTATGGAGTTATATATAAGATTTTATAAAGACATATGTATAAAATATAGTTTTAATGGCATCAGAAAACTATGTATTATAAATTGGGAAGATTTGGTAAATATACAAAGTTTGGTGGTGGGAATTTAATTAAAACAGTCCTAGGGTCTGTTCGAAAATTATAGCCTTTAAAAACTATAGGTTATAAGTATATTAAGGTTTAAGGATTATAATATAAGGTATATATTATAAGTGTAACAATGAAATATAATTTGGGTTTGATTTGTGATTTATAGAAGTTTAGTGGTGTATAGTGACAGCCGAATAATATAAGGGCTGTTTGGTATTTTATAACAAAATATAACTATAGGTTATAATTGTTTTAATGACTTAAATGTCATAATATATGTTATATAGTTAATACAACATTATAATAATTATGTGGTGGATTTTGTAAATATTTAAGAACATAGGTGCTGTTCGGAAATATTAACATTTTTGAATGTAATTTATAATATGGCTTTTAATGTTTTAGGAATTATAACATTTATAATATAAGAGGTATTCATTAAAAAGAATGAATATATATTATGAGACTTACCATATAATAAATAGTTCCACAATACATGTAAATAAATAAATAAATGCTATGGTGTAGAAAATATAATATGGTTCAATAACCATGTACTTTCATAATTAAAATGATATAAGATAAAGGGAAAAGAATTACAAACATTGGATGTGGAATTCTAATGTTAAGAGTATACATAAGATAATAAGGATTTATATAATCCAAAGTATTGTTTACATATGAGTGATACCACATTGAACTTGGAAGAGAAAAAAAAAACATAAACCTTAGAAAAGTAAATACTAAAGTGAGATGTATAATACATGATAAAGAATCATACATGCAATATAGAAACAAACTATATGATATACAAATATGCATTAAGTTACATGCGATAACAAAGTTCAATAAAAGTATATAAATATACGAGACAAGACTGCGCATGTAATGTAACGTTTTTTCCAAATCTCGAGTTAAGCCGAAAACCCGACTAACGTTGACAGTTAATAACGGGGGATTAACCGGGAGGTGTTAGTGACGGTACGGGGTATCGTAGAATTATGTTGTTATACGGGATGCTAATCAGTAGCATTATGTATTGTTTAGACTGTTAGAGGTGACGCACGGAGCATAGGATCTTGCTGATTCATACTCCACCGTAATACAATCAGGGTGAACGGTATGTTGTTATGTGTCTCTGATTGTCTCTGAGGGCTTCCTCAGTTCAGACTTCTGTGTGATTTGTGATAAGATTGTTTGTCTTAATGTGTTAATTAATATGCAGAACTGTATATTTATAGCTGCTTATTATTTACTGTTGTTGAGTTAACAGTATTGGTTCGTATATATGAACCTATATATAAAACGAACTAGCGGCTATGGTGCTATCTTATATGAAATATAAGGATCGTCAGAAAAATGATGTAGCACTAGGATAATAAGATATATATATATTATCCGAGACTTTTATACGGAGCATTGGCCTTTTTAAACGCCGCTCTCGTATCTAACACTGGACCCCGAGTTTACAAACTCCGGATTGGACTAATGACCTTAGTCTGCTGTGTTAGAAATTTTGGTAATGTGATGCGATGGTATAATTAATTAATGAAAGATAGTAAAGCCAAGAGGATGTGGCTCTTGGTGCGCGCTGTGATCACAAAAACGATACCAGGATGTCCGCGTACGGGTCCGTAAGTATCAAGAAAATTTCCCATGAGCTAGAATGGCTCGTTGGTCGGAGACTCTACCGCTGGAGTGGCTACTGCCGTGGGTGACCTGCCATAATATATGGGTAATTTAGAGACACGTCGTTTTAACGAGACGTTGTCACTAGGTATAACTGAACACTTAATACAGTTGAGACTTGTACAGTGGCGAACAGTATTGGTTGCTACACTATGGACGAGAATTAATACTTGTTTGTTATTCTCGTTGTTTCGCTTTGTTGTTTATCGGTTATACTTGTGGTATATTATGTGTGTAGATGGTTGTGTTATTGTATGGATGTTACTGTTATTTGTTTTTACAGTTTAAATATTAAAACGGTATTGCATGTAACGAATTCCATGCTCTCGACCAATTAATTGAGGGGTTTGAGGGGGCATAACGGGGCATGTGATGACATACTCAGCAGGGGCTGATTCCACATCACAAACCATTTTTATTTCAGGTGATTAGCTGGTGGGTCGACGCGGGGCGCGACGGTTGTGATATTACTGTTGGTTAAAACTCGGTACGGTTTGATATTGATGTTGTTTTGGACTCGGGTTGTGTAAACCGAGGTGTATTTTGGTTAGATGCTCACGAGTATGGTCTGTAATAATTGGTTGTTGTTGGGTTTGTTTTAAAATGTTTAAGTACTACTATCTATCTCTTGTGGTCACTGCGGGAATATGTTTCGCAAGTTGATTATCAGGTAATTCGTTATCACCCGTATGGGCGAGTGATGACAGTGACACCATTAGGGCGACAGTCTGTTATTTACCGCTGCGATTTATTAATTATGCGCGACATTTATAGGATAATTAGGAGCCGAACTAGTAGGGGTGTTACAAAAGTGGTATCAGAGCGGAGTACCGCTCTGATTACAAGAGATAGTAGTTTAAGTACCGTGAGCTTAGGTTATTCACACACCAGTACCAAGGAGATAGTTGTAAATGATATGAGTTAGGAGATTGTCGGGGACAATGTGTTTTATGCCTTTCAGGGCTATGTGAACTTATGGTCGGGAAAAATACAGTATTTATAGCAAGAGCTGACTTGGATTCTGAATTCTTCAGATGTCTTCTGGAAGACGTTCGACTGGCAGAGGCAGAGGAGGTGGTGGAAGAGGCGGCGGGCCTGGAGGGGGTCCTCCTGAGGCCCCAGCCGTGGGCGTTGCTGAGACGGTAGTTGCCGTCTTTGCTCAGCTAGCCCTGATAGGGGGTGTCCAGATAGGAGCACCACCTGTAGTCCCACCCGTACCCGCACCAAGAGAGCCGAATTGGCTAAAGAGCGTTGCTGACACGCGAGTACCTACCTATGACGGAGTTGCTGACCCCACCGTCCTGGAGAGATACATTGTTGAGCACGAGAAGGCTTTTGATGTCATTCATGTGCCTGCTGAGCACCGGGTCGGTATAGCAGCCTTCCATCTGAGGGACGCCGCCAGCACTTGGTGGAGGTCCATGAAGGCACACTACACTGCTATATAGGGTTTTGGTTGGACAGGCTTTGTGGAATTGCTGAGAGAGAAGTACTATCCTGCTCATTTGAAGCAGAGGAAGCGGGAAGAGTTTGAGGCCCTGAAGCAGGGTAGTATGACAGTAGATCAGTACTACTCCTCTTTTATTGGGCTCTTGGACTTTGTCCCAGGAGTTGTTTATTCTGATACTGTGAAAGTGGAGAAATTTGGAGGCGGGTTGCGATATGCTATCAAGGCCGCAATGGGTGCTGCCTTATACCCTACGATCCAGGTAAAATTAGCTGACAGATTATACCTTGTAACTCAGTTTGATTTATTACAAGTTCGGGAACTCATTGATGCATTATGGGAATGCTACGAGGCTGCTTCTCGGACCGAGCTGTTGGTGAACAGCCGGGAGGACAACCAAGGGCAGAAGCGTAAGGCCCCCGAGAAGGCGACGGAGGTTGAGGCTGGAAGCGGAAGTAGCAAGGGTTGGAAGTAAGAACCACCTTTAAGTTATTTAATCCATTTAAATTACTTACTTGCTGCCTGTTTTATACCTGCTATTCCTGACACTTTGACGATCACAGGAAGAAAAAGTTCTCCTGGAAGGAGAAGAAGAAGGAGCAGGCCAGCCAGAAGGGCAAAGAGAAGGTCCCGATGCTGACCGGGCCTACCTACGACGTCCAGCCTCTTAGATCTGTACCCCCTAAGGGTAAGCGATCTAACCTTGTGAATGAATTGTGTATTATACTATCCATTACCATCCTTGTATTAATCTGAGTGTGATATGATAATAGGTTCTGCACCCCCGCACCACTTTCACTGCAAGCGCTGTGGTAAAGACCACTCGGGTGTTGACTGCACCGGACAAGCGGTGGACTACCACCATTGTGGAAAGAAAGGCCACAGGTCGTTCGAGTGCTTTGCTAATCCAGAGAGCCGAGCGTACCGCCCGCCGAAGGGGACTCAGAGCGCACCTACTGGAGGAGGTGGAGCTCGAGGTGGCCAGAGGGGGCCGGCGCCCCAAGCCCAGAGGGGGCAGCAGCAGCAGCAGCCGCAGCAGCAGAACCAGAACCAGAGGAACCCGCCGGGCAACCGTGTGCTGAATGCAGCGGGAGCTTCGGGCGCTGGCACTAGTACCCAGCGCGGTGAAGGTTAGCACTTGAAACCTTAACCATTGTATGAGATCATGACTAAGTGTTAAACGCTTTACCTTAGCATGAATGCGTGTCTTAATTACCGCTTTAGATAAACAACTTATCTAGGAAACCTGTTACCTCTTAGGAGACTTCGACATCTGCTATCCCACACTTACAAGACAGAGATCACCTAGACCCGTGGAAGAAAGACGGGAGTACCCTAGTGAGTTGTGTCATGTGGTCAGACTGGGCATGATACTGCTCAGAGAGTTCCTAACCCTAGATGAGCAAATCGCCATAGTGAATGAGTGTAGAGCTTTGGGTAAGGGCATAGGAGGATTTTATACCCCTGTATTTAATAGTGGTTCTAAAATGAAACTACACATGATGTGCTTAGGGAAAGATTGGGATCCACAAGCTAGGGTTTATCGAGAGGTGAGGATGGTAGGTGGCGTATCTATACCTAGGATACCTGAGAGTTTCCTAACCTTGGTGAGAAACACAATGGATATTGCTCAAGACTGTGAGACTTTTCCGTTACCCAACATGACACCTGATGTTTGCATCATCAACTACTACGAGCAGGGAGGAAAGCTTGGGATGCACCAGGACCGTGATGAGACGACCGAGTCCATCACCAGAGGAATACCGGTTGTGTCATTCTCCATCGGCGATGATGCTGAGTTCATCTATGGAGACCAGAAGAGGATGGATCTAGCAAGCAAGATCATCCTCAAGTCTGGGGATGTGTTGGTATTTGGTGGAGAGGTGAGGCTTGTATACCATGGTATTAAGAGCATTAAGCTCAATACCGCCCCACCAGCTCTAGTAAATGACACCCACATCCGACCTGGCCGTTTAAATTTGACTTTCAGACAGTACTGATGTAATAACAGTGGCTAAGTGTGTAACCTTGTATAAAACAGTTGAATGAATGAAATAAGAGTCTTGTACTTTCAAGTATATGTGTTCAGTTTGTTGATACCGTTAATTCATAACTTCAGGCTACGGAAATGGAAAGGAGGGTACCATCTGCATCCTAGATATGGCGCAAGCCAAGGAGTCCGGTAATGTCATCACAGGTATGACAATTACAACCGACAGTTAGTTAGTGATTTATTGGGACTCAATGCTAATACGAGAGGTAATCTCAGGTACCTTTCCTGTTGATGGTGTTAGTGCTTCCGTATTGTTCGACTTAGGGGCTTCACATTCTTTTATTTCCTCGGCATTTGCTAAGAAGCTGGGGGCTGCCCCTGAACAGCTTTCTGACTTTTCAGTCACCCTTCCATCGAAGGAGAAAGTAGGTTGCACCAGGCAGTACTTAGGGTCGGAGATCAGCATTATGAATGAGACTTTTCCCATCGATTTGATTGAGTTTAAGAACTTGGGCTTTGACATTATAGTGGGCATGGATTGGCTGTAGAAGCATAAGGGCCGCCTTCACTGTGCAGAGCATCGACTACTACTGAAGGGGCCGAGCGGCAAGATAGTGTCATACCGCAGTGTGAGGAGAGAGCCGACTGTCAAGATCGTGTCAGCATTGTCCCTGATGAAGGACGTTAGGAAGGGCCGACAAGCCTTCCTCTGTTATGTACAGGACACGAGACAGTGCAACGAGATGGATATAGACATTCCAGTCGTGGCAGACTTTCCCGATTTGTTTCCTGATGAGTTGCCAGGTGTTATACCCAAAATTTCAACCCCCTCGGAGTAGTCTCTAAGGCATACGTGTTACAAAGGGCAAAATGGTCAAAATGCACCGATGCAGGATTTTCCAGGGACATTCTCGGGATTTTCTATTTTCATATGACTTGTTCATTATCTCCAAACACTTCCAGATATCATAGTCATTATGAAAGGTATGTCATGATTTTCTGATAATATTTATTCTGGAAATTAAGCTTTTAATAAGCTAGTTTCTTTAATAATTAACACATGAAATAACCTCAAAATAGAAATAAAAGGGTTTTCAAAATTAAAATAAAATTGTCACATGGTTAGCATGACTACACACAGTCATAAACCTGAAATTATTTTATTTGGAACCTTATCCCAAAATTTAAAAGAGAAATTCAATCATTTTTGCAATTTTCTCTCTCCTCTGGAAAATACCGAAATCAAAACAAAATGTCATGAAATTTTAACACAGGGTAGAGGATGATTATTAGAGACTAATGCCGTTGGAATTTCGTAATTTCGACTATCCAATAATAAGTTATGAATTTTGGGAGATTCCAGATTGTGATATTTTTATCTAATAGGTTATTTATCAAAATAACCCGATTCCAACTCTCAAAATTCCTAAAAATCATTCTTTACCTTCAGTTAAATTTTCATAATTTTTACCGGCCTGCAACATATTTTAAAAAATCAGATTCTCTTAGAGCACAAAATTAAGGTTTTAGATAAAAATTTTGTTCTATCAACTTGGCCATGATCTTTCTATAAAAGGCCTTCCAAAAAACGACCTAGGGCAAGGTAGATGATCCCCATAGTCAGAAAACACAGCCGTCTACTTGCCTCCCACGTTTTCAACACTCCCAACACCGAAACTCTACCGAAATCATCCCAAAATCACCAAAAACACATTCTTTCTTCTCTCATTGAACTTTCAAGCATCAAAACACCACAAATATAGAACCAAAACGTGCTTAACAACACAAGGAAGAAGAGGTCAGAAGCTCGGGTCAAAGTCGAACCGGATCGGCCACCAACGAAGCTTTCAGAGATTCCCGACGTGAAGGAACAACAAGTTTTCGAAATCAAAACAGGGTAAAAACCAAATTCTCTAACCCTTCTGGTCAAAATACAATTCTGGTTGAAATTGCTAACCGAATTGATTTTTCCTTGCTTCTGAATTAAGGTTTGTTTGTGTTTCTGCCTTCTAACTTGTTCGTTAAGTTTCGCATTAAATTCGATTTCAAATTGAAAACTTTCAATCACTAACGTCTTGTACAACTTTCAGGCTACGCACCCATAAAATTTGAGCCAAAAACACCTTCGGGAACAGCCTCAACGCCGCCGTCCGAGGGCTGTCCGCACCCACGGACGTCATGTCCGGGGTCCCGGACTCACTGTCCGTAAGCCCGGACGCCCACGGACGGCGGCGGGATTTTTTTTAAATTTTAAGAATTTAGGTTTTCTGATAATGTACGGGCCCACGGACGACCTGTCCGTGGCCCCGGACTTTACAATTTTCTGTTTTCTGTTTAATTCGACTTTATTTTCATATAGGTTAACTGGGGTCCGTGGTTTCGGACATTAGGTCCGTGGCTACGGACGGAAACAAAATTTGACCTAATTCTGCCTCCGAAACCCTAGTTTATGTAATCTTAATTTCCACTTTAATTTTCTGTCAAAAAATGCTAAAAAACACAAAAAAACAGAAGCTCGCGCACTTAGGTTAAAACGACTCGTAATAAGCCGTAATTAAACCAAGTAGAGGAAAAACGACTTCGAAGGGTAATGAAAGTAATTGAACCCTAATTAAGTCGAATATCAAGCCCCCGAACCCGAACTCTCCTTTCCTAATTTAATCTAGGTCAAAATTAGGTGGCGACTCATAATAGGTTCCAGTGAGCTAGCTTAGGTTTTAATAATTATTGTTATATGACGTAGTTATTAATCTTAGGTTATAAGTGGACCTAAAACCCGATTAGATCCTAATCAACTTAATCCACATAGGATAGGGTTTAAAATCGAGGCTTACAGACTGGCGACTCTGCTGGGGACAAACTTCTTAATTTTAACTTGTTTTAATTTTAAGAAAGAGGGCTTAACTCGAAAATGTTTATTTATGGCTTTATTACTCTGTTTGTTTACTTTCATGCGCACTTTAATTTTCTGCACCTTTGCATCATATGAGAGCGCGGGTCCACACAAACCGATTTCACCCTGGGACCCGTTTGAGGGTCCCCTGTCAGGGACTCACACCTTTTAGGTGATGTGAATAAGCGGGGGAAAAGAGGAGGGTGTCGTCTAACCACACCCCCTTAATACCTGGGCCTTAGCCCCAAGCGTTTTCCTGGCAGTGCCCTTACCTAGCCCTTTGTTTGGTCAGTCAAAGACCCGACCGTAGACGCACACCTTCAGGTGATGTGGAAAAAGTGGGGAAGCCCAAAGAGAATAGCGTGCAAGCCCTAGTCCTTTGTGGTGACCTGGGCTCGCGCCCCAAGCACCTCTCCGGATCGATCCATACCCGGTTTGATTTAAACGTCTAGTGAGGACATGTTGAATTTGTGTGGGCCTTGTTTGCTTGTATGATCGGCCCACTACCCAGCCTAGAGATTGATAGGAACTTCTCCTACATCAACCTAGCCCAACACGAATTGGCAGCTCTATTTGTTTGCGGCCTAGAGGCCCTGTTTGGTTTAACATGTGAGTCGTTTGGGTCTCGGCCCAAAAGTTTAGATTTAGGTAATTTCTCTTCTGGCCCAATTTGAATTATCCAATTAGTTCTAGGCCCATAAAAAAGAAATTCACCTGAACTTGAAATAACTCACAAGTCCTTGAAATAAAATCTTTTTTAGAAACCACCTTCTCTGACCCAAAGAAAGTTAGGCCCATTTGTGATTTAGGGAGCATTCTGGCTCATGTGCTTTACTTCAGGCCCAAACACATTCTGGCCCAAGGGCTCACTCTAGTCCAGGTAGACTTCTTATCATGACCCCAACCCAAAACCCTAGATCTAGGTGTCATCTTTTAGGCCCAACCAAAATCACTCGGCCCAAATTCCAGCTCACATATTGAGCAGTCATTCTGGCCCAAGTACCACACTCATGACTCATTTCATCTAGGCCCATAGACCAATTCATAGTTTTTGCCCATAGGCTTCGCTCTCAATTCAGAATTTCGGCCCATAAAACATTTGAATCCAAGATAGTTTGCATAATTCATTCATTCCAGTTTCCGGCTTCAAGGCCCAACAAGAACATCAAACAAATCTTAGACTTGAAGGCTTATCTCTCGACCCAGTGGCCCATTCACGGTCCATGTGACTTCCTTCAACTTGTTTGCTTGGTTTCAAGATTAGGGGATTCAGGTCCACATGTCCGTTCTAGTCTAGGAGTCACTATAATCTGTGCACTCCACTCTCAGTTTGGAGAAGACTCAGGCCCAGTTACTTCCTACATAACCCATAGGCATTACTAGTTCAAACATTTTACAGGGCCTACTCGGAAGTTGGAAGGAAGACAATCACGGTCATCTCAATGGCGTCCCGACGGCCCAAAGCTCGAGTCTTCAGTATGTTGGCATCAGACAGCCCAACATCACTATTTTAGAAGTTTTCTCGATTTGGTAGTTTTCTTTTTCGTTCTTCCAGCTTTTATGGTAGCTAGCTTCCTTTATCATACTAGGTAGTTTTCTTAAGATTTCAATTTTCGATGTTGTCTTTCCATTCATGAATTAGAGCATAGTTCCATTTTCATAATTTGTGTGCATTTAAGAACACCAAAATAAATAAGTCATCACGTCATTTCACCCACATCCACTACCTTGAACACATACATCCCATGTATCTCACCACACTCCCCTCTCCACATGAAACTCATTCTTGCGTAGGGAATATCTCACCACCTTGTCAGCTTCCACCACTTGTCACCTCTCAATAGAAAGTTTCACCGTACACTGAAAGCATCCCACTACCATGTTTTACTTTCATCACTACATCACTCCATCAAAACAGCAAGACTTCATCACCACGTACCACCACACATACAACCACCTCCAACAAATAACTTGGGTTTTCAAAAGGCTTGTAAAAAAAAAACCCCACAATAATACTGGGGGCAATCTGAGTTAAGGGTCGATAATGTTTATTTCATTGGTTTAAAGCGCGTGAACAAGTCTCTGAGTGAACATTTCGCGAGAGTGCCTTGAGCGGTAAAACCATGAGTGAAAGAGCATGTCATTTTTACGTGACTCTAGAGAGATCACATTCAAAGGTAAGGTAAACGGCATAACTCCGACCGAAGGAGACACTTTGTAAATTTACGCTTAAACCTGTGAAAAGTAACAAAGAACGGATACACAACTATTAGGGATGACGAAGCACCTAGGTACAGCACCACACAGCCAAAAGCTTGTGAACCCTGACATTACACCCTAGGCACCCCCGCTGAGCTCTTCATATACGTTCCCCTTTTACAACACTACAAACTCCACAAACAAGCCAGCCAATGATGAATAACCGACCTGGTGACCAAAGGAAGCAAGGAGCCCGACTTCCGAACAGCAACTTCACAAGTCCAAAGAAGCAAAACTGCTACCAGCATGACGAAACGATCCGCAAATGGTCCCAAAGTGACACAGGATCCAAATGAGCTAACATCAAAAATAGCTCTCAAAGTTCAAAGCCGGGAAACACAAGAACCCCGAAGGAAAGGAAAATTCAAAGAAAGGCAAACCTGAAAAGCTTCGAAGAAATCCAAAATCGGAAAGAAGATAGAAGTGCAGGAACAACCCAAAAGTCCCAAGTTCCAAACTCACATGCGAAATCATCACGAAGTAGCCAAACGACTTCAAGGCAAAGAAGACAAGTCCGAGAGACGGTGCAAGTTGCAGCTTTGGTCACCCTTATAGCTCCACATATCCTAAACATTCCTCCTTTGTCCTGTTATCATTCATCACAGCCCATAGCCACGATATAAGCTTAAAAGACTTCCGACCTAGTAGTTGTGTATCCAATCACGTGAAAGTAACAGGTTGAACACGTAAATCTAACAAATGTCAAATTCAATGGTTGAGAAGTTGTGACCGTAGGTGAGAAACGAGTGCAAGAATCAAACACTTTGAGTGTAAAGCACCACATCAAGACACAATCCTTGACCATGTGAGGATAAGACTTGTTCGCATGTTTAATCAAAGAAAATACTGGGGGCAATCGATCGTTCCGATCGATTGCCATGAACTCTAGCTCAGATTGCCTTAAGGAACAATACTGGGGGCAATTGTTGGTTCCAACAATTGCCATGACAACACCAACGGAAACCCAAAGCGTGGGCACCACAAACACTACCACGTAGGCCCACATAAGCCCTTACCCTCACGTCATACCACACATGCCCACATAAGCCTTAACCTCCACACAAACACTCTCAGGCCCGTCACTGTCTTACCTCCACAAAACATCAGCTCATCTTAATCCAAATCACCATCCAAAATCACACCCCAACCCCAGGCTTGTCATAAATCCTGAACACTAGCAAAGCACTTTCAGCACCACAATGAACACCACACATTTCCATTAGTATCGTGTTCATCCTCTGAGAAACAAATTGCAGGTCTGGAACTCTTAGTCAGGAAATGATTATTTCGCTTTCCTTTCTTAACAGTGTTTTTCTCAAGCATTGCCATGTTTGGCACATTTTCAGCTATTTCTTGCTTTGTGCAAATTTTCGGTTTTTGCAAGCACTTCAATTTCACTTTGCAATACTCGGGTAAACCTTGTCATCTCCATGTTTGGAACCTTAACAATTTGATCACAATGACAATCATTTGCATAAAACGTGTTTTGCATCCTCACATCATCAAGCATACTGCATTTGCCTGGTCAAGTTTAGATGGATCTCAGTCTCCATAAGCAACTGAGTTAGATGGATCTCGGTCTCCATAAGCAACCGAGTAGAATGGATCTCAGTCTCCATAAGCAACTGAGTTAGATGGATCTCGGTCTCCATAAGCAACCGAGTAGATTGATCTCGGTCTCCATAAGCAACCGAGTAGATTGGGTCTCGGTCTCCATAAGCAACCGAGTAGATTGGGTCTCGGTCTCCATAAGCAACCGAGTAGAATGGATCTCAGTCTCCATAAGCAACTGAGTTAGATGGATCTCGGTCTCCATAAGCAACCGAGTAGATTGGGTCTCAGTCTCCATAAGCAACTGAGTTAGATGGGTCTCGGTCTCCATAAGCAACCGAGTAGAGTGGGTCTCGGTCTCCGTAAGCAACCGAGTAGGATGGATCTCAGTCTCCATAAGCAACTGAGTTAAGATGAGTCTCATCCCTAAACCTTAGGCACACATAAGACCTACCCTACATTCAATCCTTTTAGGCACACATAAGACCTACCCTACATTCAATCCTTTTAGGCACACGTAAGACCTACCCTACATTCAAATCCTTTCAGGCACCCATAAGGCCTACCCTACAGGCACCCATAAGACCTCCCTTATTCATTCACTTTAGGCTCGTCATAAGACCTAGCACCATCCTTAGGTTCGTCATAAGACCTGGAGTCATCCCTTTAGGCTCGTAGTAAGACCTAACACCACTCCTTAGCTTACTTGCTTCCATTAAACACATTGCATTCATTTCATTCATTATAGGTAGTCAACGCCTTAGAATAGCTTGACATCATTTCATTCATTATAGGTAGTCAACGCCTTAGAATAGCTTGACATCATTTCCATATTTTAGGTTGTCAACGCCTTAGAATCGCTTGACATTATCTCATTTCCACATTTTAGGTTGTCAACGCCTTAGAATCGCTTGACATTATCTCATTTCCACATTTTAGGTTGTCACGCCTTAGAACCGCTTGACATTGCTTCATTTCACTTTACTTGCAGGCAGTCAACATCTTAGAATAGTTTGACATCAATCATCATTATAGGTAGTCAACGCCTTAGAATTGCTTGACATTACTTCATTTTACTTATAGGTAGTCAGCGCCTTAGAATAGCTCGACACAATTTATCAGTTTTCGATAACATGCAGGGTCTTGGAAACATTTGAAATTTTGGGGTATCACTCAAGCATCAACTAGCCTTCTCACTTTCATTACAAAGTCCAGTTGACGGGGGGCAATCTGTTATACCCAAAATTTCAACCCCCGGAGTAGTCTCTAAGGCATACGTGTTACAAAGGGCAAAATGGTCAAAATGCACCGATGCAGGATTTTCCAGGGACATTCTCGGGATTTTCTATTTTCATATGACTTGTTCATTATCTCCAAACACTTCCAGATATCATAGTCATTATGAAAGGTATGTCATGATTTTCTGATAATATTTATTCTGGAAATTAAGCTTTTAATAAGCTAGTTTCTTTTAATTAACACATGAAATAACCTCAAAATAGAAATAAAAGGGTTTTCAAAATTAAAATAAATTGTCACATGGTTAGCATGACTACACAGTCATAAACCTGAAATTATTTTATTTGGAACCTTATCCCAAAATTTAAAAGAGAAATTCAATCATTTTTGCAATTTTCTCTCTCCTCTGGAAAATACCGAAATCAAAACAAAATGTCATGAAATTTTAACACAGGGTAGAGGATGATTATTAGAGACTAATGCCGTTGGAATTTCGTAATTTCGACTATCCAATAATAAGTTATGAATTTTGGGAGATTCCAGATTGTGATATTTTTATCTAATAGGTTATTTATCAAAATAACCCGATTCCAACTCTAAAAATTCCTAAAAATCATTCTTTACCTTCAGTTAAATTTTCATAATTTTTATCGGCCTGCAACATATTTTAAAAAATCAGATTCTCTTAGAGCACAAAATCAAGGTTTTAGATAAAAATTTTGTTCTATCAACTTGGCCATGCTCTTTCTATAAAAGGCCTTCCAAAAAACGACCTAGGGCAAGGTAGATGATCCCCATAGTCAGAAAACACAGCCGTCTACTTGCCTCCCACGTTTTCAACACTCCCAACACCGAAACTCTACCGAAATCATCCCAAAATCACCAAAAACACATTCTTTCTTCTCTCATTGAACTTCCAAGCATCAAAACACCACAAATACAGAACCAAAACGTGCTTAACAACACAAGGAAGAGAGGTCAGAAGCTCGGGTCAAAGTCGAACCGGATCGGCCACCAACGAAGCTTTCAGAGATTCCCGACGTGAAGGAACAACAAGTTTTCGAAATCAAAACAGGGTAAAAACCAAATTCTCTAACCCTTCTGGTCAAAATACAATTCTGGTTGAAATTGCTAACCGAATTGATTTTTCCTTGCTTCTGAATTAAGGTTTGTTTGTGTTTCTGCCTTCTAACTTGTTCGTTAAGTTTCGCATTAAATTCGATTTCAAATTGAAAACTTTCAATCACTAACGTCTTGTACATCTTTCAGGCTACGCACCCATAAAATTTGAGCCAAAAACACCTTCGGGAACAGCCTCAACGCCGCCGTCCGAGGGCTGTCCGCACCCACGGACGTCATGTCCGGGGTCCCGGACTCACTGTCCGTAAGCCCGGACGCCCACGGACGGCGGCGGGATTTTTTTTAAATTTTAAGAATTTAGGTTTTCTGATAATGTACGGGCCCACGGACGACCTGTCCGTGGCCCCGGACTTTACAATTTTCTGTTTTCTGTTTAATTCGACTTTATTTTCATATAGGTTAACTGGGGTCCGTGGTTTCGGACATTAGGTCCGTGGCTACGGACGGAAACAAAATTTGACCTAATTCTGCCTCCGAAACCCTAGTTTATGTAATCTTAATTTCCACTTTAATTTTCTGTCAAAAAATGCTAAAAAACACAAAAAAAAACAGAAGCTCGCGCACTTAGGTTAAAACGACTCGTAATAAGCCGTAATTAAACCAAGTAGAGGAAAAACGACTTCGAAGGGTAATGAAAGTAATTGAACCCTAATTAAGTCGAATATCAAGCCCCCGAACCCGAACTCTCCTTTCCTAATTTAATCTAGGTCAAAATTAGGTGGCGACTCATAATAGGTTCCAATGAGCTAGCTTAGGTTTTAATAATTATTGTTATATGACGTAGTTATTAATCTTAGGTTATAAGTGGACCTAAAACCCGATTAGATCCTAATCAACTTAATCCACATAGGATAGGGTTTAAAATCGAGGCTCACACCAGGCATGCCGCCTGTGCGTGAGGTTGATTTCGCCGTCGACTTATTGCCAGGTACGGGCCCTATTGCTAAGGCACCCTACCGTATGACACCGGCTGAGATGAGGGAGCTGAAAGTACAGCTGGAGGACCTCCTCGACAAGGGATTCATTCGACCTAGTGTTTCTCCTTGGGGTGCTCCAGTATTATTCGTCAAGAAGAAGGACGACAGTATGCGACTCTGCATCGACTACCGCGAGCTTAATGCAGTCACGGTCAAGAACAAGTACCCATTGCCACGGATTGATGACTTATTTGACCAGCTGAGAGGGGCCAGTGTGTTCTCAAAGATAGACCTCAGATCTGGCTACCATCAGATTAGGATTGCAGAGGGGTGACATAGAAAAGACAGCTTTCAGGACACGGTATGGACACTACGAGTTCACCGTTATGCCATTCGGACTGACGAATGCGCCAGCCATATTCATGGACTTAATGAACCGTCTCTTTAGGGAGCAGCTTGATAGTTCAGTTGTAGTCTTCTTCGACGATATTCTGATCTATTCAAAAACCAAGGAAGATCATGAGTTACATTTGAGACAGGTGTTGAATATTATGAGAGAGAACCAGCTGTATGCCTAGCTCTCGAAGTGTGAGTTCTGGTTAGACAGCGTGTCATTTCTAGGACACATCATATCAGTAGACGGGATATCTGTAGACCCTACTAAGATTGAGGCAGTGAAGAGTTGGCCAAGGCCAAAGACAGTTACAGACGTCCGCAGCTTTCTAGGTTTGGCTGGTTATTATCGAAGGTTCGTGAGGGACTTCTCCAAGGTGGCCAAACCAATGACTAATCTCATGAAGAAGGAGTCCCAGTTCTTATGGTCTGCAGAGTGTGAGCAGTCCTTTCAGACACTGAAGGATCTCCTGACATCGGCACCCGTTCTTACTATTCTGGAGGACACCGATGGGTTCGAGGTATATTGTGATGCCTCTGGAACCGGTCTAGGCTGTGTGCTTATGCAGCACGGAAAGGTAGTTGCCTACGCATCCCGACAGCTGAAAAAGCATGAGGTGAATTACCCCACACACGACCTTGAGTTATGCGCAGTAGTCTTCACTTTAAAGATCTGGCGACATTATCTTTACGGTGTGACAGTCACTATCTACTCTGATCACAAGAGTTTACAACATCTCTTCTCTCAGAAGGAGCTGAATATGCGACAGAGAAGATGGGTCGAGTTCTTGAAGGACTACGACATAGACCTGAAGTATAAGGAGGGTAAGGCGAATGTAGTAGCCGACGCCCTGAGCCGTAGAGCTCATTCTTTATTTACACTATTGGCGAGCAGCAGTATGATTGATGAGATACAAGCTGCATAGGAGAGTGACCAGTACATGGAGAGTATCAGGCAGAAAATGCTAGAGGGTTGCTTCGAGAGTCAGAAGTATGACTTCGAACTGTGTGATGATGGCATGATTCGACTAAATGGCCGGTTATGTATCCCAGAGTCTTCTCTATATTTGAAGGAGAAGATACTCCAGGAGGCTCATTGCTCGTCCTTATTCGTCCACCCCGGTTCTTCGAAGATGTACAAGGACTTAAAGGTCCATTTCTGGTGGAGCGGGATGAAGAAGGATGTAGCTGACTACGTGACTAGATGCTTGACCTGCCAGAAGGTTAAGTTTGAGCATAGGAGACCCGACGGTTTAGTGCAGTCTATGCCTGTTCCTTGCTGGAAGTTCGAGGACATCTCGATGGATTTCGTTGTCGGTCTCCACCGACTAAGGGAGGACTGAATACGATTTGGGTCATTGTGGACCCTGACGAAGGTGGCAAAGTTTGTGGCTATGAAGGATACCTGGAAGGTCCCGAAGTTAGCGGACTTGTTCCAGAAGGAAGTAATCCGGCACCATGGGGTGCCAAAGACCATTGTGTCTGATAGGGACCCTCGATTTTTGTCTAGATTTTGGGGTCAGGTTCAGGAAGCCTTGGGTACAAAGTTGAAGCTTAGTACGGCGTTCCATCCGCAGACCGACGGTCAGAGTGAGAGGATCCAGACAGGAGGAGGCTAAAGCATGTGCCTTAGATTTTCAGGGGAGTTGGTTAGAGCGACTACATCTGATAGAGTTCGCCTACAACAACAGCTACCACTCCTCGATACAGATGCCACCGTTTCAGGCACTATACGGTAGACCATGTAGGACTCCGCTATGCTGGGATGAGGCTAGCGAGAATACGCTTCTAGGACCTGAGTACCTAGAGCAGATTAAGGAGGATGTCCTACAGATTCGTAAGAACATGAGGGCAGCTCAGGACCGACAGAAATCATATGCAGACACCAGAAGGAGGGACATTAAGTTCACTACCGACGATATGGTATTCCTTAGAGTGTCACCCATGAAGGGGATATTCCGGTTCGGGCAAAAAGGCAAGTTGAGCCCAAAGTATGTTGGACCTTATGCGATTAGGGAGTGAGTGGGCCCGTTAGCCTACAGGCTGGATTTGCCAGCAGAGCTCGGGAGGGTGCACGACGTCTTTCACGTTTCACAGTTGAATAAGTATGTGCCCCACCCATCGCACGTGTTACAGGCAGAGACTTTAGAGTTGAACCCCGCTCTACGATATGAGGAAGTACCACTCCTCATTCTCGATACGAAGACGAGGCAGACTAGGAACAAGACCGTTAGCATGGTCAAGGTTCTCTGGTCGAACCATGAGGTGGAGGAGGCTACATGGGAGTTAGAGGACTCCATGAGAGCGAAGTATCCCACACTCTTCAAGTAGTAGCTGATACTTGTACGGGTTCGTGGTCGAACCCTTTTAAGGGGGGTAGACACCACTTGGCTTGCGCATAGGTTATGCATTAGGTCTTGTTTTGGTGGGGGTGTTTGTTGGATGCTACGTCATACATGTTGTTTGGAGAATTGTATGTTTAATACATCTTATGTATGTGCCTTAGTGCACCTGTTTGAGAATATATATATATATAGTACCGTTGAGTACTTTTGTTAATGAGTTGGATGTGCACCTTGTTTAGTGCTGTGATATGAATGAGTTTATACCATGAGTTTGGCTATTTGATTTATGCTGTATGTATAGACTAGGTCTGAACCTAGTGGGAGTTACTCCCTAGCGATGGACTGTTTGGTTACTTAGTGGAGCTTGATTCCTTAGGTGAACTGTAGATGATTAAGGACTTCGGGACGAAGCCTTTTTAAGGGGGGTAGACTGAAATACCCCTAACCTTAAAAACTTAATTAAATGATATATTAATGATCTAAAAGGGTTAATAAACATCTAAATATTATTGGGGAACAATCTAAGAGATCTCAACAAGGCAAAACATGCCTTAAGATCGGTAAAGCCAAAAAATGTGCTTTAAAGCACCATAAAGATTGTATGACCTCAAATAGGATCCAAAGTGGATTCCTAAGTATTATAATGAAGTAAGGAACACAACAAAACTATTCTCAAATAAAACTAAGCTCAGAAGCACCTTGCGACACAGAATGTGCACTAAAACACCTTAAAGCACGTTTTTGTGAAATTCCCTTCTAAATTGGCTTTTAATGGGCTTAAAGGTTATAATTACCTTTAAATATGATAATATATCACATTATATCATATTAGGAATTTAATTCCACAAATTTAATATTAAAATATTAGTAAAACCCTAAACGGGGGCCCGTTTGAGTCAACATTGAATAAGAATGGTCAAGAGGTCAAATTTGACCCCTTGGACCACATGGAATCGGCAGCCACAAGCAAGAGGAGGCTGGATTCACCACTTGCACATACAAGGGACAAGTCTCCAACACCACTCCTTAATTTAAGGAGACCACCTTTTACCTTTCTAAAATTATGGATTAAACAATACACTCTTGCTCCATGATTGATTCAATCAGCCTCCAAAACCGCATGAGCCAGCCCTTTCCCCTCCATTAACCGATGCTCTTATCCCTTTGATGAGTCATTAGCCATTACAAATCATTAAATAAGCAAAAGTTGCTTTTTCAATTAATTAAGCTCATTTCAATCATTCTCTTGCTCCTTGCTCCATTCCAGCTGATGCAGAAGCTCTTCCAAACCCTCTCAAGCTCTTTTCTTGAGCATGGAAGACAGATCTAACTCTTAAGCTCCTAAGGTAATGGTTAAGGCTTATTTTAGCTTTTTTCTTCATCTTCACTACCAACACTTAGATCTCGTGGCTCATCACTTCCTATGGCTCATTCTCAGTGTTTTAAGGTTAGAACACCAACCAATTTCGGCTGAAGCAAGTATAGGGACCAAGGTTTCCCAAATTTGCATTTTAAGGTAAAAACATACCTTAAGCTTCTCTACTCTCCATCCGATTTTCTTCCTTTGATTTTTATGAGTTTATACACTCATAATCTTCATATTTACATGTTCATTCAGTTGGTTAGCCTTTTGGAGCAAGGGTGGCCGAGATCTAAAGGAAATACCCTTCCTTAAGGCATTTTTCCAAGGTAAAACCTAATACCAAGGCAGCTTGTTGTTGTCTAGCTATTTCCTATGTATATATGGTGAATGTAACACCTTGTGGTGTGTTTAATTCAGGCCAAATTCCTTTGGAAGTTCCCTTGCATTTTTAAGGTGATTTTTGCCTTAAATCTTACATTAATTGTTCCTTATGGTTAAGCTCAAGCTTGGAGTATAACCATATCTTATTTTGGTGTATTAAACATGTCTAAATGATGTGGTGAATTTTCCTCTAAGTGGCCGAGCTCATACAAGGAGAAATCAAGGTATAAACACCTTAAAACTTATGATTTTATGAATTCTTAGTATATATATTAATTATGCCGAGAGTGGACTTAATAATATGGGTTATATTAACCTAAAAATGGGAAAAAATGACTAAGATAAATTAAGCTAGTCATTTAAGAGATTTAATTAACATAATGGTCAAATTATGACATTATGTGGAAAAATAAATAAACTATGGTGAGGCCGTGAGTTTATTGTAAAAATTGAGCAATTTATGTGTAATTTTATGTTATAAAGCAAAGTTGTAATAAGGCCATGTCATTAGGCCATTTTAATTTAAGTTTACAAGCTTATTTAGTTAGATTTATGCTTATATAATTAAGTTTGGGGCCAAACCGTAATTATTGGTAAAATATAAAGTCGTGGGCTTAATTTAGAGGAATTTAGGGTTTTTAAATGAATTTAATAAAAATTATAACTTTTATAAAGTTTTGGGTCAAAATTGTAAAAATAGAAAACTATGGGGTATTATTGGTGATTACCGAAAGTTTGGTTCCAATTTGGTATTAGAAGTCAAAGTTGACTATATAGGAGACTTTGACCAAGTTTGGAGAATTTTAGAAATTAAAATACTACCTTATATTAAGATAGTTATTAAATTATAAAAGATTTATAAGAGATGGGGCTATAATGTAATTTCCGAAACTTTGGGGTACTAAATGGGATTTAGGACAGCCCTTGAGTTATTAGGAACTTTTAGAAGTTTATTTGGTTAAATTTGGAGTTTATATGAATTATATAAGTATAATATATGATATTTTATAACATTGTTACAAATGGGTAACAAATGGGTAAAAACCGAGATTTATGGAAAGTATAAGGTTAGGAATAATAATTATAACCTTTTTGTAACACCCCATCCAACAACATACACACTTAACAACAAACTGCAGCGGAAAACAACTTCAACACATTACTTAACTTCTTGGTGTTACACGCCGTTAGCCACCCACGTGGCTAACAAGGCTAATACATGTACCTTGTACCGGTCTGATGGGCTAAATTCCCGAGCGACTACACATTACTATCCCTTTCCATTAACAACAACAACAACATACACCTTTCAACTGTACCGAGTATTTACAAACTGATGCCGATAACAACTTCGGTCTTACTACACCTACTGTATATATATTTAACTTACATGATTACCCATGTACAATGTCTACCCCGTCCTACTCTCGAACGGCCTCCAGCTCTCTGTACCTGAAATAGGAAAAGAAGAGAAAGGGTGGCCCCCAAGGGGCTCAGCACCTTTGCTGGTATGGTAATCCCGCAGCCCACATGCTACCGGGCCACGCACAACTAATTGTCGTCTTAGCATGCGGTTGATTATATTTAAATCGTGCATGCAACTGTAAACACACAACACACAACATCTTGCCTCAATGGGCTCAATAAACGGACAATACATCCTTATTTGATAAGTCACTCATGGTATTCATTGTCCCTAGAGTGTTTCTCCTCTAATGGAGCTACTTCCTTAATAGACGACACTTACCCTTAAATCGGGTTATCCTTAAACGCCTCTTATCACAAACTGGGATTCATATCCATGATCCACATACTCCACATTTTACAACATATAACATGCATCCCATAACAACACATAACAACACTTTCACGTTTCAACGTGCACATAATAACATCGCAATAAAAATTGCATTACAACAACATCACATAATATAACGGGAATGGTTCTCTTAGGAACCGACCCAAACATTGTTAATACACTGGTGAGCCTAGAGAATGTTGCCAGTCTCATGATAAGCTCGTTAAACTCGTTACCGTCTCGTTAAATGAACGGATAACTTAACACAAGGTGTCTCGGATATAGTGATCCAAGCACACCGAACAAACATAACATAGTATGCCCCTGTGGCCCGACGTGAGTCAGTAATAGCCTTGGTTAAGCTAAAGGGAAGGTTGGGAACCAAATTGGGAAACAACCATAACATACAGAGAGGATCGAACCTGATATGACAACGACCCCCATACTCACACGCGTGGCCGGAACAGACCGGACTCCTCACTTCCCCCGTTAGCACTTGTTAGAAGTTCATCATTGAACTTAGTTAAACAATCACAACATTGGGTTAAGTCTTGTTAGACACACACAAGGGAAGGGAGAGTCATACATTCACACACAAACATCACACACAACATCACATAACTAACTCACGCATAGCCGTGGTTAGAACGTTCCTTAGGTCGGAAACGTTATCACCGGATACCGTTCTCCTATGTTTACCTAATAGTGGTTAACTAGCCCTTCAAGCGCATTCGAGGTTACCGGTATCGGCACGTAAACATACAACAACAATAACGAATGTAAACTCGTTTCATGATTTATCTTATAACGTGGCAAACACACAGAAAAACACATTGGCATACAAGCCGGTGTAATCCGGTAGGACACAAGTTGCAAGAAAACCATACCTGTCACCGGAGTCCACTTTATCATGTCCACTTATGTTCCTCGAGCAATTCTTGAACAACTGATAACATTACATGTATTTTTTATTAACATCGGGGTAACATGATTGTTTAAAGTCTAATGCTTATAACTTTTCCCCGTTAGCTTAGTTACATAACTTCACTTTTTAACTTGTTTTACTTTTATTTTAATACAACTTTTCCCCCACTAAATTGTCATTATAACTCACTTAACATGTCTTTAACAACCTTATAACATCATTACTAATCAATCCCCATCATTACATATCATTTTATAACCTTAAACAATGTTTTTGGTCCGACCGACCTTACCGACCGACCTTGCACAAGGTCGGTCCATTCCAGAACACATTACCGTCAAAATTTCTACTCCGACCGACCTTGTAAGTTCGGTCGCATGTTCGGTCCATTCCCGAGAGTTTCTTCCCTTTGAAAATTCAAGCCCGACCGAACTTACCAAGTCCGGTCCCATGTTCGGTCGATTCCAGAAACTTAATCCGTACACAAAATACAAGCACGACCGATGTTGCAAGTCCGGTCCCTAAGGTCGGTCCATTCCAGAAACCAATTCTCGCCGGGTAAACTGGGCTCGACCGACCTTGGCAAGTTCGGTCGCAAGGTCGGTCTGCCCCAGACCTTTATTTTCCATTGCCCATTTGACTCCAAACTTCACCTCATATATCCTAATATGTCCTAACCTCATTTGGGCACTTCAAACCCATCTTTAGCCATGTACTAAACTCTTTAAATCACACACCAAAACCATCTTATCATTCACAAATTTCTTACAAAATTCTTAGCACTTGGAATGTTTCCTCCTTAAGATTTCTAAGTGGTATTTCACCAATAATGACCACTATACCAAGGTGTTTCCTCTACACCTTAACATCATCTCTCAAAATTCTTTTCTTACTAACTAAATCTCCTTTTTCACATCTTACCTAAACATCACTTCTTCCTTGTACATCAACATTCCTAAACCTTAAACAAACTTCTCCAAGACTTAAATACATTCTTAGAAACACACATTGAATTCCTAGAACTTCCAAGATAACACCTAAATCCTTGCATCACTCTAAATCACCTTAATACATGTTTTCTTCCCAAGTAAAACATTTGTTCACCTTTAACACTTCTAGTTCACCAAAACTTACTTAAAACACTTAGAACTTCTTACACATTTTCCAAATTTGGCCATAGCTTCTCTTGTATATACTCACATCCAAACACTTAGGTTTTTACCTTATTTCATTCAAGAACACCTAAAATCCATCAAACACATTTTTATACACAAACTTCACACATTTAGCACTACGTCACAATATAGTGCATAAGCTTAAATTGCTTGGCACTTAGGCCCTTAAATAACATGGCTCTTAGGCCCTTAAATTGCATAAACCTTAAACACTGAATTTCCACATAGTATATTGCCTTTAACCTGCAAATACACTCAACATCACATATGCCCCTTAATAGTTTCCTTGAGAGCATTTTCTAGGTCATTCACCTTTGGCTCCTTAGGTATTTTATTAAGCAAATCAAGCTCATTTTCCTAAGGCATTTAAACTACATTGAGATAGCTTGTTTACCTCTTTTTCCTCACAAACTTCTTTCTTGTTTCCTTGTAAAACCGGTAGGGTGTTTGGTTGTTTGTCAACTTCTAAACAATGTACAAATAATAGAATGAGTATTCAAGCATCGTGCTTCATCTCATTGTAAACCCTAGGCACATATATTGTCTTAACACATTAAGGTAATTATTTTACCTTGGAATTGGAAGAGAACTTGAATAAGTATCAAGAGAGGACTCCTCCTAGCCCTTGCAAGGTTCAAATGGAGCTAAAACAAGCAAGGTAAAGACACCATTGTGAGGTGAATTTTTGGACAACACAAAACATGAAGGAAACATCATTTTTCTTTGAGTTTCCTTACCTTGAAGCAAAGGAGAACAATAATATGTGAAAAGGTGAGCTCAAGCTCCATCAATGGTGAATCTCCTTGGCACCGAAATGAGGCTTTTGAAGATTTGAAAAGATAGAAGTGTAGAGCTTGCTCCAACTAGAAGAATGGTGGTCTTGAAATTGAATTTGGACCATGGAGCTAGAAGTTACAAGTGAAAGAAGATTGAGAATTGTATATGGCTGTAGCAACCGTAGAAGAGAGCATGAAGGGAGGAAGGAGACGTGTGAAATGAAAGGAAATGAAAGAATGAAGATGAGTTCTACTTTTGGAAGATATTTATGTTAAAGTAAATAGTTCTTTTGCTTTATTACATTCCTTAGTTATTTGATTGGCCAAGTGTGGTGAGTCACACATGGAGAAACCGGCCCCTTAATGTTTTAGGCCTAGTCATGGTCTTTGTTGACCAATTTAATTACTTATAACAACATATGTTACAACTAGCTTATTTTAGTTACTATTCACTAAAACAAGGCACATAGATGTGAAATTTTTTATTTCTCATTTATATAGACTTCCAAATGTGATACTATATAGTACACATGTTAATTAAAGAGTAATGATGGACATTTAGCCATTCAAAACTCATTTACAAGACAATTTTTCAAAAAATGTGCTTTAAGACTCCTTAAAGCACTTTTTGTGTCTTAACTTGTTTTCAAGCTTGGTTTTCTTTGGTAATTGATTTAATATGTTCATTAACATATTTATATGATATAGGTATGACCATTAGGTCTTATACAAATTTATCCCAAGCTTAGAGCACTTTTAGCCCATATTGACCTTAAGGTATTTATTTATGTTTTGTTTGGTTCCAATGTCTACCAAGGTTTCCTAAGGACTTAATTAGCCCTATTAAATCATAATTGAATATTATTAAGTCTTGGTAGGCTCTTTGGGTCCTAACCAAGTTCACTCATAGCTTAGAGCATGTTTTTGCTCAAACCGTGTCTTAGTGTTTTATTGTGTTTTACCATGGTTTAAATGGTTCATTGATGTCTCTAAGGCACTTTTTAGCCTTTACATACCATAGTTTAATCTTTAAACTACATATCAAGGTTTGGGGTATTTCACTTTTGGTATAGTTTGGTAATTTATGGAGTTATATATAAGATTTTATAAAGACATATGTATAAAATAGAGTTTTAATGGCATCAGAAAACTATGTATTATAAATTGGGAAGATTTGGTAAATATACAAAGTTTGGTGGTGGGAATTTAATTAAAACGGTCCTAGGGTCTGTTCAAAAATTATAGCCTTTAAAAACTATAGGTTATAAGTATATTAAGGTTTAAGGATTATAATATAAGGTATATATTATAAGTGTAACAATGAAATATAATTTGGGTTTGATTTGTGATTTATAGAAGTTTAGTGGTGTATAGTGAAAGCCGAATAATATAAGGGCTGTTTGGTATTTTATAACAAAATATAACTATAGGTTATAATTGTTTTAATGACTTAAATGTCATAATATATGTTATATAGTTATAATACAACATTATAATAATTATGTGGTGGATTTTGTAAATATTTAAGAACATAGGTGCTGTTCGGAAATATTAACATTTTTTAATGTAATTTATAATATGGCTTTTAATGTTTTAGGAATTATAACATTTATAATATAAGAGGTATTCATTAAAAAGAATGAATATATATTATGAGACTTACCATATAATAAATAGTTCCACAATACATGTAAATAAATAAATAAATGCTATGGTGTAGAAAATATAATATGGTTCAATAACCATGTACTTTCATAATTAAAATGATATAAGATAAAGGGAAAAGAATTACAAACATTGGATATGGAATTCTAATGTTAAGAGTATACATGGGATAATAAGGATTTATATAATCCAAAGTATTGTTTACATATGAGTGATACCACATTGAACTTGGAAGAGAAAAAAAACACAAACCTTAGAAAAGTAAATACTAAGGTGAGATGTATAATACATGATAAAGAATCATACATGCAATATAGAAACAAACTATATGATATACAAATATGCATTAAGTTACATGCGATAACAAAGTTCAATAAAAGTATATAAATATACGAGACAAGACTACGCATGTAATATAACGTTTTTTCCAAATCTCGAGTTAAGCCGAAAACCCGACTAATGTTGACAGTTAATAACGGGGGATTGACCGGGAGGTGTTAGTGACGGTACGGGGTATCGTAGAATTATGTTGTTATACGGGATGCTAATCAGTAGCATTATGTATTGTTTAGACTGTTAGAGGCGACGCACGGAGCATAGGATCTTGCTGATTCATACTCCACCGTAATACAATCAGGGTGAACGGTATGTTGTTATGTGTCTCTGATTGTCTCTGAGGGCTTCCTCAGTTCAGACTTCTGTGTGATTTGTGATAAGATTGTTTGTCTTAATGTGTTAATTAATATGCAGGAACTGTATATTTATAGCTGCTTATTATTTACTGTTGTTGAGTTAACAGTATTGGTTCGTATATATGAACCTATATATAAAACGAACTAGCGGCTATGGTGCTATCTTATATGAAATATAAGGATCGTCAGAAAAATGATGTAGCACTAGGATAATAAGATATATATATTATCCGAGACTTTTATACGGAGCATTGGCCTTTTTAAACGCCGCTCTCGTATCTAACACTGGACCCCGAGTTTTCAAACTCCGGATTGGACTAATGACCTTAGTCTGCTGTGTTAGAAAATTTGGTAATGCGATGCGATGGTATAATTAATTAATGAAAGATAGTAAAGCCAAGAGGATGTGGCTCTTGGTGCGCGCTGTGATCACAAAAACGATACCAAGATGTCCGCGTACGGGTCCGTAAGTATCAACAAAATTTCCCGTGAGCTAGAATGACTCGTTGGTCGGAGACTCTACCGCTGGAGTGGCTACTGCCGTGGGTGACCCGCCATAATATATGGGTAATTTAGAGACACGTCGTTTTAACGAGACGTTGTCACTAGGTATAACTGAACACTTAATACAGTTGAGAGTTGTACAGTTGCGAACAGTATTGGTTGCTACACCATGGACGAGAATTAATACTTGTTTGTTATTCTCATTGTTTCGCTTTGTTATTTATTGTTGGATTGCAGGGAGAATGAGAGCGAGATACAGATGTGAAAAAGGAAGAAAGAGCAGAGTCGAGAGCGAAGAGAAGAAGAACAAACTGTAAACATGCTTAAGCAGAAGAAGACGTTGTTATTATTGCTAACCAAAGAGAGAGAGCGATTACAATATATATCCCAAGGGATATAACCGTTGTGAGGCAAAGAGGGGTAAAAGAGGAAACAAGGAAATACAATTATATAATCCTAACACCCCCCCCCCCCCCCCTCAAACTTAGGAAAAGAGAGTTTTTCCTAGATTTGTAGAAACATCTAGCATGCCCATGGAATGAAGTTGAGTCCGATAATCCTTGCCCGGTAAGGCCTTGGTGAGCATATCAGCCTTTTGATGAGTGTTGGGAATATGAGAGACGTTGATGAGACCGGCCTTGATCTGGTCACATACGTAGTGTACATCAATCTCGATGTGCTTCGTACGTTCATGAAGAACGGGGTTGTGAACAATGAAGACTGCTGATCGATTATCACACTTCAGCGGAATGGGTGTGATGTCATCAACCCCAAGTTCATGAAGAAGGCGAGAGAGCCATGATAACTCTGTAGTGACGCGACGTAATGCACTGTACTCAGCCTTGGCGGAAGAGAGGGAGATGCAAGCTTGCTTCTTGGACTTCCAAGAGATGGGAGCGCCTCCAAAGAGAATGTAGTATCCGCTAACAGACCTGCGAGAATTAGGACACGAAGCCCAATCAGAATCGCAATAGGCAAGAAGAGAAAAATCATCAGAATTATTGAAGAAAATGCCATATCCAAGGGTCCCCTTAATGTATTGAAGAACTCTAATGGCAGCGTCCCAATGCTTCTGACATGGTTGTTGGTTGAATTGGCTGAGAAGTTGAACACTGAAATTGAGATCAGGGCGAGTGTTGAGAAGGTAGTTGAGTTTTCCAATGAGCCGCCTATACTCGGTGGCATCGGACAAGAGATGCCCATCGTGTAAGAGAAGTTTGGTGCCAGGAGAAAGGGGGCTGACAACGGGATTATCGGAATTGATATGATACTCGGTAAGAAGATCTGTGGCAAATTTGGTTTGAGTAACGGCGACACCATCGGGTGTGTGATGGAATTCCATACCGAGAAAGAGGTTGAGAATGCCAAGGTCTTTTATCTTGAATAGACGATGGAGGGTGTTTTTGACAGAGGAGATTTTGTCGTCGTCATTGCCACAAATAATAATATCATCCACGTAAACACCAAGAAAAATGATGGATGTGCCGGAGCTCCATTTGAAAAGCGAGTGATCATTGTCTGATATAGTGAAGCCCAAGTTTATGAGGGTGACGGACAGCTTGGCATACCACTGACGGGAAGCTTGTTTGAGACCGTATAATGACTTCTGCAGTTTGCAAACCAAGCCATTGGTTTTAGTGGTAAGGCCGTCAGGAACTTTCATATATATTTCCTCATGAAGATCACCGTGGATGAAAGCATTGTTGACGTCGAGTTGGTGAATCTTCCCTCGTCGTTTAGTGGCAACGGAAACCAAGGTACGAATGGTGGTCATCTTGACCACCGGGGAAAAAGTCTCGTGGAAATCTTCTCCTTCCCTTTGAGTAAACCCACGAACAACCAAACGCGCCTTATAACGTTCAATGTTTCAGTCACCTTTGTATTTGATGCGATAAACCCATCGGCATGTGATGCATCTCTTCCCTTTAGGAAGTTTCACCAAGCTCCAAGTTTGATTATCTTCAAGAGCTTTAAGTTCGGTAGCCATGGCATCACGCCATTCAGGAAATTGAGAAGCAATGTGATAAGAGGAAGGTTCAGGGGGACACCGACATAAAACCTGAGAACATATGACACGAGAAGGAGTAATATCAGTTAAAGTTTGAACATCAGGCATGAGATTCGGATGATTATAATTGATCCTGGTAGACAGAAGACAAGTAAAAGGATCAGAAATCATGTGATTGCACTCATAATCGTGCAACTTGGCAGGAGGATTCTGAACACGTGTAGATCTACGAGGAGCATCAGCCATGATGTCATCGATATTGTCAGTGATGGGCGAATTGTCGGTCACATGGCAATGATCTCTGGGAATGGAATATTCGCCAGCAGTGTCTTGATTTGAGGAACGAGAAGAGTGAGCCTCATCTGTAGTCTCTTGACAGTTGGTGTCCAGCCCAAGATGAGAACCGTCACTTTGGGTGCCAGCATCTTCGATAATGCGAGGATGTTGTTGGGCCATATGACTTGGATCATGATGGTTTTGGGTGGTATGCTGATGATCGTCATGGTCGTCATTTGTATAAATTGGAAACGTAAAAGGGGCGGAATCGTCATGAATATCTTCAGTGGGTTGGGCCTGCAAAGGAAAAATGTGCTCAAAAAATGTTAAGTCTCTACTTGTAATAACACGTTTTTCATTAATGAGCAAAACCCGGTGACCCTTTTTGCATAGGCCTGGGCCCAAATAAACTCCACGATGTCCACGATCGCTGAACTTGGATTGAGAAACTGAAGGCCCGGTGTGATAAACGAGGGAACCAAAAGTTTTGATATTACTGAGATTGGGAGGAAGCCCATATAAGTATTCATGAGGAGAGAGACCATTCAAGGTGGAGGAAGGCAATCTGTTTATGAGAAATGTAGCCATTAGAACACTCTCGCCCCAATAACATGACTCAAGACCGGATTGAAAGAAGAGAGTCCGGGCTGTTTCAAGAAGATAACGGTGTTTCTGTTCGACCACACCGTTTTGTTGCGGTGTGTAGACACACGTGGTTTGATGAATGATGCCCTTATCATGAAAGAATTCCCGCAGAGTTTTGCATGACCCTAATTCATAGGCGTTGTCGGATCGAACAATTTTCACAATCTTGCTAAACTGACGTTCTGTCATATGGATGAAATTTCTGATATGTTGTGGTGCTTCTGATTTATGTCTCATCAGAATCACCCACGTTCTCCTACTAGCGTCATCGACTATGGTGAGAAAGAAACGACTACCGTCATGATTAGCGGTTGAACAAGGACCCCAAATGTCGATGTGTATGAGCTGAAAGCAATGCTCAAACTTATTGCTAGAAAGAGGAAAGGACAATCGGTGCCCTTTGGCCCTAAAACAAACATCGCACACAAAATCGGCAGGAACATCTTGTTTATTTATAAGACCCTTGTGAATCATCTTGCTGATGGGGGGATGCCCCATTTTCTTATGCCAAAACCAGAGTTTAGAAACAGAAAGATTATTAGAGAGGGCATGGGTGAATCTATCACGAGAAATATCACAAGCATTATTACAGACATCAAAACTTTTATCTAAAGACTCAACATCCAAAAAGTAAAGACCATCATCTCTGTGTCCAATCTTCTTTTTATTCGTCCAAGTAGGGACCTGCATGAAGCAGCTGTTAGCATCAAAGGTAATAGCACAACCAATCTGAGAGATTAACTTGCTAACTGAGATTAAGGCAAGTTTAAAACTGGGAACGCAAAGAACATCATCTAATTGAAAACTTTCAGTAATCTGCACCGAACCAACAGTATTGATCATTTCATTATTCCCATTCGGCAAGGTCACATAATGATTATCAGCAAGTTTTCTTTTGTTGATCAGCAAATTTTCATCACCAATAAGGTGATCGCTAGCACCAGAATCAAGGAGCCAACGAGATTTACAGTATTTGTGATGAATAGCCAAAGATTGAGTATAGACAGTACCTGAAAAGTTGGAGAAATTTTTAGCACTAGAGGTGCTGCTACCTACGGTGACCTTCTCTGGAATGCATCCGGATTTCTCAAAAAAATCGCATAACCTATTGAGTTTCTCAATATTCAGACCGGAGGTATTGGCACTTCCTGTAGATCGTTGCTCAGCGTTGTTGACAGAGGCAGTAACTCTCGGCCCTTTCCACCACTCAG
Organism: Limonium bicolor; assembly: GCA_023374045.1. NCBI lineage: Eukaryota > Viridiplantae > Streptophyta > Magnoliopsida > Caryophyllales > Plumbaginaceae > Limonium > Limonium bicolor. Next base: position 175,041,617 of record CM041777.1, read on the forward strand.
GGTAGCCACGAAGCTCAAAACAGTCGCGCTTCAAATGTCCAGTTTTGCCGCAATGTCCACAGACGCCAGTGCAATTCTTTCCGGTACTGTCTTTATCACGACGAATCTTTGGTTTGTCGCCACGATTTTGTTCGCCTCTACTTGCATTGTTGGCAAAGGAAGTTTCTGTACTATCCTTTGTAGTTCTTCCAGTGGATCTTTGTCGCTCTTCTTGTAATATAATAGCGTACGCATCGTCAACATTTGGAAGGGGTTTCTTCATCGATTGCCCCTAATGTTGACAAATTCTTCGCGCAGCCCAAGAAGAAAAGCAAAGAGCTTCTGGTTCTCAGTGTGTTTAGTCATCTTACGACTATACCCGCAACAGCAAGGAGGAACATTCATCATCGCAGAAATATCGTCCCAGAGGCTAGTTAATCTTGTGAAATACTCCGTAACAGTGGAGTTTCCTTGCTCAATTTTAGACAAGTCTCGAATTAATTCGAACATTCTAGTTCCATCGACTTGATCGTACCTTTTCGTGAGCCTTTTCCACATCTCGTGAGAGGTAGCACTGGAGACGACACTATCCGCAATTGAAGAATCCAGACTGGCGAGAATCCAAGATTGGACAAGACCATCACATCGATCCCACGCATCGCGTCGATGTTTAGCGACATTTGATCTCCTCAAGGTGTCGTCGATGAGTTTAATTTTGTTCTTCGCTAACAGGCATATCTCGACTTTCTTCTTCCAGATCTGGAATCCAGCTCCATTAAATTTGACCGAGGTAAGTTGAATCCCTGGATTTTCCGAATTGGAAACAACTAGAGGATCGGAGCTTATGTGATTTCTCCTCTTCTCCTCTTCTCCTCTTCGTCGCTTTCTGCTTCAGTTTCCGAAGATTCAAGACCTTCGCCTTCAGACGCGCTCTCCACTGAATCTGTCATCATTTGGATTTTGCAACGAATCAGGCGTAGATCGCCTGCTCTGATACCATGTTGGATTGCAGGGAGAATGAGAGCGAGATGCAGATGTGAAAAAGGAAGAAAGAGCATAGTCGAGAGCGAAGAGAAGAAGAACAAACTGTAAACATGCTTAAGCAGAAGAAGACGTTGTTATTATTGCTAACCAAAGAGAGAGAGAGCGATTACAATATATATCCCAAGGGATATAACCGTTGTGAGGCAAAGAGGGGTAAAAGAGGAAACAAGGAAATACAATTATATAATCCTAACATTTATCGGTTATACCTGTGGTATATTATGTGTGTTGATGGTTGTGTTATTGTATGGATGTTACTGTTATTTGTTTTTACAGTTTAAATATTAAAACGGTATTGCATGTAACGAATTCCATGCTCTCGACCAATTAATTGAGGGGTTTGAGGGGGCATGACGGGGCATGTGATGACATACTCAGCAGGGGCTGATTCCATACCACAAACCATTTTTATTTCAGGTGATTAGCTGGTGGGTCGACGCGGGGCGCGACGGTTGTGATATTACTGTTGGTTAAAACTCGGTACGGTTTGATATTGATGTTGTTTTGGACTCGGGTTGTGTAAACCGAGGTGTATTTTGGTTAGATGCTCACGAGTACGGTCTATAATAATCGGTTGTTGTTGGGTTTGTTTTAAAATGTTTAAGTACTACTATCTATCTCTTGTGGTCACTGCGGGAATATGTTTCGCAAGTTGATTATCAGGTAATTCGTTATCACCCGTATGGGAGAGTGATGACAGTGACACCATTAGGGCGACAGTCTGTTATTTACCGCTGCGATTTATTAATTATGCGCGACATTTATAGGATAATTAGGAGCCGAACTAGTAGGGGTGTTACAATGGGTCCATTTCCCCCATCTTTCGGCCATCAGTGCATATTAGTCGATGTGGACTATGTTTCCAAGTGGGTAGAAGCTGTTTCCTGCTCTTCTGCAGATGCCAAAACAGTCCTTAAGTTTATGAAGAAAAACATCTTCACCAGATTTGGGGTGCCCCGGGCAATCATTTCTGATGGCGGTTCCCATTTCTATAATCACCAATTTGATGCCCTACTACATAAATATGGAGTTCATCACAAATTAGCACTCCCCTATCATCCACAAAGCAATGGACAGGCTGAAGTCTCAAAACGAGAGTTAAAATGGATTTTACAGAAAACAATCAGTTCATCCAGGTGAGATGGGTCACAAAAACTCAACGATGCTTTGTGGGCCTATAGGACTGCCTTCAAAACTCCTATTGGGACCACTCCTTTCCATCTGGTGTTTGGTAAAGCATGTCATTTACCAGTAGAGCTTGAACACAAAGCTTACTGGGCACTACAATCTCTGAATTTTGACATGAAGGCTGCAGGGGTAAAAAGGCACTTCCAGCTCTCTGAACTTGAGGAGTTGTGCCACAACGCTTACGAGAATGCCCGCCTTTACAAAGAGAGAACCAAAAAGTTGCATGATCAAGCCATCCTTCCGCACCATTTTCAAATTGGTGATAAAGTCCTCCTTTATAATTCTCGTCTAAGACTTTTTTCCTGGGAAGTTGAAATCGCATTGGTTTGGACCTTTCACCATCACCTCCATGAATGCATCTGGCGCTTTCGAAATTGAGAATGCCAACGGTGAGCGCTTTAAAGTCAATGGTTCTCGGTTGAAGAAGTATTTATGCAGTGAACCCGCCACAACACATTCAATCTACTTAGATGACATCAACTTGCATTCATCCGACATGGCCAAAGGTCAAGTGTAGGGCCTTCTCCCTTCACGCATCTACATTCCAGGGGAGTCCTTCTTTCTTTACTATGCTTTATTTTTTATTTATTCCGTTATTTTTTTCCATTAATTCTCTCTTTAGAACACTGAGGACAGTGTTCCTTCCTAGTGTAGGGCAGGGGGACCCCCCTTACAAAAAAAACAAAAGAGAAAAAAAAAGAAAAAACATTTATATACATATAGCTTATCTTGTTTATTCAATAGAATAAGTTTTAAGTTTATTAACCTTCTACTCAGCTTTTTGCATGTCTTTGATTAAGTTGACAGTAGGGAAGGCTAAAGATTTGTTCTCTCAAGAGGTAAGATTTCTAATGACTTCTAGATGTTGATTTTCATATCGTGATTCTTTTTGTTAACATGAGTACATGACCTTACTTCTATTTTTGTCCTTGATCTACTTTTGGGTAATATTTTTCCTTCCTTTTCAAGATAGTTCAATTATTGTGGGTGAATAATGTGTCGTATTCCCCACGTCATTAATTGATGTGCACCTGCGATGTATGTAAGTCCATGAATAAAGTAATGGTGGCCATCGGGTCCGGTTCTACCCGGAACCGGCGGTTCTACCCGGAACCAATTGGAACCGGAACCGGCCGGGAACCGGTGGGAATCGGAACCGGAACCAAACCGCCTCAGCCGGTTCCGAATACGAATACATGTTTTGAGATTCGGGCCTTAACCGGAACCGGAACCGCCTGGAACCGCCTGGAACCGTCGTCGGATTCGGAACCGGAACCGCCCCGGAACCGGTTGAAGTTACCGTTGGGTTTTTAAAATGTAACCTCTTAGTAGTTGTACTCTTTTTCCTTATTAGGGTTTTCCCAATGGATTTTTACCTAATAAGGTTTTAATGAGGCAGTGAATCATATAATAAAATTCTCTTTGTTCCTTATTTTTTGTAAATTCAATAAAAATTCCTAAGTCTTTGTTTCTTACACATTTAAGATTATAAACTTGAAGAATAACCTATCTAGGAGTAAAGTGGATGAAAAGAGCAACGTGTGCACTCAAACGGATCTCAAATCGGAGCTAAAACGAAGCAACTGGAGCCGATCGAATCTTTCCAGAACCGGTCGGAACCGATCAGAACTAAAACCGGAACCGGCTGGAACCGGCCGGAACCGGTTTTTTGACCGAATCCGAAGCAAATCCAGATTTCAGAACCGGAACCGGAACCGGAACCGTAACCGGAACTGCCCAGACCGGTTCCGAATACGAATACACATTTTTTGGAACCGTAACCGGTGGAACCGGAACCGGAACCGGTGGAACCGGACCCGTGGCCACCATTAGAATAAAGCCATAATTGGATTGTAAAAGCCCACTCGTCCTGGCCTTTCGGTCTCATGTACATGTGGGCCTATCTGTTGACTTGTGCCTATGTCTCCCACGTGCAGCTCGTGGTGAGAATGGCCATCTCGTGCATGATTTATGTACATAACTGATTTCTATTTTCCCACTCAAATATAATATGGTGCTTGAGTATGTCGGTCCACACTGCAGTATGATGGACTCAATTTGTTGGAAGCACCACGTCAGCCCATGAGTCCCCCGTCAAATGTGAACACCAATGAATGTCTGCGCCTCTGAATTTGATGACGTGCATGGCCCATGTGGTCCAGCCCAATGCAAGTTATATATATCGTCTCAGCCACGAGTGTGTATGCATGTGATTTCATGAGCTTGGTCCGGGAGTACAAGTAAAGTAAAACTTATTCGGTCCCGTCTTGATTGTTAAGCTCTTAACATGTGTTTCTAGACCCTTTTCTTCAGAGTTTTTCACCTGTTTAACATAAAAACCACATGTGAGTCATAATCTAAACATTTAACAAAATTAATCATATAAGTAAGGAATTTATCATATAAACCAATAAAATATTAATCACATTAAGCATAGAAATGTAGATAAATTCCGCACTTATCAGTGAATATCTTAGATAGGGGTGATGTATGAAAAAGGAAAAGAAAAAAAAAGCTTCAAGAAGAAAAAAAGAGAAAAAAATCTTCTTACAGAAAAAAAGATGAAGCATTATGAGGTTGCAAGATTGCCTCAGAATAAAGGCTATAAACGTGAGTTTTTCCTTTTATTTTTAATTCCCCGTTCTTTAATGAAAAAAAAACCATTGTTAGATTCAGAAACCCTTGAAAAATAGGGCTGAACCATAAAAACCATTTATGAGAGTCTTGGCCACATTCAGAAACTCTTGAGAAATAGAGCTGAATGCTGGAAACCGGAAAAAGGAGAGATGCAAAATGCCTTATGCAAAATAGCCCATGAGTCTCTGATCCATTTTTGGGATTGAATGTTTTACCTTATACCCACTAGTATATTTTGATGGAATAAGAAAGATTAAGTGATGCTTATGAATCAGAGTCGGGTAGTTGAGAAAGAACTCTAATTGTCATTATTATGATTATCTGTTTTGTGCACAAGTAGTTACTCTTTTCTGATTTGATTTTGCTCGAGGACTAGCAAAAGGTAAGTGTAGGGCCTTGATAAGCCGTAGACTTATCATATTTTATAAGCTAGATTTGTAGTAATAGTAGTTAAAATAAGTTTAGAATAGGTAGTATTTACATTATTTTGTATGAAAAGCCATTTTATATGTTCAGACTTATGTTTTGAGTGTTTCCATGCAAGGGGCAAAGTTCTGCATAAAAAACTGAGCCTTGTCGGATGGGGAGATGGGTTCCTCGTACACGGCATATGTTCGCAGCGAAAAAGAATCTTGCCGGGCATGGTACCGGGTGTCCTATAGCCGGCACAAGTAAAAGACGCTCCGATTCGCCAAGAGTTAGCGGTTATTTACCGTTAACCAAATACCCAGTGCCGGGTATGGTGCCGGACATCCCTGTCCAGCACAAGTGACTTTTCGCGCCCTAGCGGTTTCGACCGTTACTAGAAAGTACGTGTTTAATTCATATGTCGGATGACTTTTACCCGGCATGGGACCCGACACTTGAAGAGTTTTCAAGTCAATAAAAGGCCATGAGTCTGCACTTGAAGAACACAACTTTTGCACCATTTTACATTCTAGAACCACTCAAAATTACGACGAACAACTATCAAGGAGTCCTGCAATTCCAACCTGCAAAAATAAGACATTATCAAGTTTGGGGGAATTCTCATCAAGTTGTACTCTCGTTCTTCCTTGTATCTCTTCTTAATGGTCTGGTTGGTTTAGTAGATTCCTTGGCTGCTTTGGTTAGGATGATTATCTTTGTAAACACTCATTGATCATTAATGGAATTTGCAAGTTTCTTAACCGGAATTCTAATCTTCATAAAAGTAAAATAAGGATCTTCTCTTGTTCTCTTATTTCTAAGTTCTATTTAAGGTTTACAAAACAAGAGTAGAACATATTAGGATTTCGATAATCTTAAATTTGTTGTTCTGAAAAATGAGCAACAAAGACTTAGGTTTAGGATTAATCTCTTATTTTTCCATTGTTCTGTTTGTATTCGCGGCATTAACTATGCACGATGTGAATAAGGATATTGAGTTCTTTTTGTCATACCTTGAAATGGGAAATGGTATTTACGAAATGAAGATGCCGAACGTAGTGCCGGATGGAAGATGTCCAGCACATTCAAAGTCCTTGAATGTGCCAGGAATCCGAGGTCCGGCATGACATCCGGCGCATTCATTTTGCGAGAAAAAATCCTTTTCGATACTTGCCACGTTTGACCCTTGATCATATGAGTTCTTACGCTGATAATTGGCCTTAATCAAGGTTAGTTCGTTGTGAATAGTTAGTTTAATTAGTTTTAGTTAGGATTAGAAATACTTTCACACTTTCCCCCCTTTTATTTAGTAAGAATTAGTAATTACCAAGGCTAGGACTAATTTTCTATACAATTCCCTAGGGTTCGATATTCTTGGTCTTAATATGCTTCATTGCTACTTTGATCGGGATTTTTGCTACCCGTATAGAGTTGTAGGTTATTTATTCTTTTCATTACTTTATTCTTTCTTTCTTTTTATATATAATTTTACCCTACAAATCATTAGTTAGAAATAATACAAACCATAAATGCTATAAGTAAACACTCAGCAGTCCAACCAATGCAAACACAACATTGTACAAGTATTCATTTACATAAGTAAAATGATAAACAAGTAGATGCGATAAAACATGAAAGTTGATTTCTTGCGAACGGTGCTCGTTATTTGGCCTTCACGGCCCTTTTATTCATTTCCATACTCACGCTAGTTAATTGAGTCTCGTATTATTGATTGACAGTGTCTATCTGTTTAACTCACTTAATTCTTATCCACTGAGAGTTGTCATGTTAGTAGACAACATGTCCTCAATACTTACCCCTATAATGGCAGGTCATCAACGACAGTAGTCATCCCCTTAATGTGGGGACTCAGAATCCTCCTTATGTCACCTCTTATATGGCGGGACACCAACTGTCGAAGACATTCCCTTTACATGGGAACTTCGTTCAATGATTAGTCTGATCAAATGGAATAACATACGAGTGGACCTGTAACAGTCATCCGCTCTATTATGATCACTATGTGCAACCAGTTAGACTGAGACTACCCTGGATTTTCTCCTCATATACAAATCCTCCACTATATGATTAAGTGACTCAATCAGTTCACCTAAGATCTACTCTTAGGTTGTAGAGAATACATTATTATTTATTGCCATTTAGGTCTTACATAATACCTAGAAATCGTCTAGGTCATATTCATGTTCGAGTCCATGTTCTAGAGATGGTTATCACCGAATCTTTTAATTAGGAATATTATAGTAGCCATTGCACTTTAATAAGTAGTGATACTTCCTAATCTTGCTCGTATCTTAAGTCGAGTTTCAATCGGTATTTCTAGTTTGAAAGACGTACACGCACAATTAATAACGTGTGAATGTCAAGCAATTAAATTAGATAGTCACATGCATATAACAAGCATATCGCTCTTAACAATTAAAGCACACAAACACGTCTGAATCCAAGGAAACCCTCAGGATGTTCAGACCACACAGTAACCTACCGTACACCGTCGGTAAGCAAGAAGAGTAGACGCCGACCCCGCGATCATCACCCCGCACCGTCCTCTACACACTATGATCTGGAACGTATAACACTAGGTGTCAATTCCTATGATCTCGAGTTAATTCGATATTCCCGATTAACGCTAATCCCCTCAATAATTAACCCCTTAATCAGTTTGTCGTTATTACTCGGGTGTTCGAATGTATTTGGGATTAGTTTAGACCACACTTCATTTATGTTATAAGTAGCATGTAATATTTATTTTCTACTTATGATTTTAATTCAAGTAACCTATCTCATTCATTCATAGGTTATAATATATACATATATATAACTATATAGTTTGTTACTATATGTTACATTTTACCTATGGTATTATTTAACCTTAAACTCTCATTTAAGTTATGAGTTGGTCAACTTGACCCTCTTTGGTCAATTAAGTTGACTTGGTCAATTGAGTCGATATATCAGAGTCAACATGTTCCTCTAATTCATAATAAAACCCTAGAATGATATAACTCATAATTTTACTTAATTCTTTATAACCTTACATTAGATCTTTGCACCTAATGTTTATAATTGATTTCTCCACTTATTTTATGCTACACTTTATCTTTATATGGTTATCCAATCATACTATATAAACCACCTCACTCCCAATATTCATATTAATCTATATGAATTATAAAATCTATTATATAATGATAATCTTTATTATTTTATGTGAAACTTTACTCTTATACTATTCCCCACTTTAAATAGTATTAAGACCTTATACTTGATGTAATTTATGACATTTCCCACCATATACTATAATCCATTCTTAACTTCTGTTATGCACCCATTATAACCACAATTTCCATAAATTACATTATTTCCACATAATCTTTTCTAATGTTACACTTATACTCCTAATATCATGTCTTATAAGCTTATACTCTTATTTAATTTTAAACTATGGTTTTCAACTATAGTTTATAAATACCGAATAGACCCAAGGTTTGTCCAATTTTCTAATCCCTTTCCCCATTACATTTCCTTATTTAGAAAATGACTCACATTATTTTATAAACCTTAAAATATCATACTTAATCTATATGCTATAAAATCTTATCAGTTAAATTCCAAATTCAACCCTAAAAATTCCAGTAATTCTCTAACAGACCTTAGGGCAATTTTAATTCCATTTTGCCCCAAACTTTTAGAATTTACACTTTAACCCCAATAGTTTTATAAACCTTAAGGCATAAAAATGAGCCTAATGAGATTAGATTTTACCCGTGTTTTAAAAGTGATTTAACCTCCAAGATCTGGACTATTAAGAGGAAAATAAGAGGAGGTTTAGCTCTCTTGTAGGTATATGAGTAGAACATGATGTAAACAGTTACAACTCAATTTTTGAAGGATTTACCTTAAGTAGCAAATCTTGCTATAGTTCGGTCATAAAGGGGATTGAAGCACACCAAGTTTTGTGTGGAAAGAGTGAAGAAAAATATGTTAGAAGTAGCTAGAGATTCGGCTATGTATGGAACAAAAGAAAGGATGGAAGCTTAGAACACATTTTTACCTTTGTGTTGTTGAACTTGGTCTAGAACTCTTTCCCCACGTTTTGTACATATTTTTGGCACTAAACACTTCACATTTTTGAACCTAGAAGGAGGAGAATGAGTGGGTGGAGTTCTTGCTTTGTTAATGAGGAAATGAAGGAGTTTAGGACATTTTCTTACCTTAACTTGGGTGAACTTTGATTAGCCTTTCACCATTGTTTATCTTCTGATTATTAGCCCATGCTTGGCTATTTTCAAACAGGAAATGAAGAGGTTGGGATGTGTGGCGTTTTTTTAGCAAGAAAAATGAAGGTTTAAGAGTAAAGAAGTGAAAGAAAGTTAGTTCACCATTATTTTCCTTCAATGGAGGTTGAAGAGAAGAAGAAGGAAGGAGATGACACTTAAACTCGGCTGGGAGGAGAAGAGAGGATGGCTATCGACAGCATGGGCAAGGAGGAATGATGAAGTGAGGGAGTGTAAGAGCAACTACAATAGTGATAATTTTTTAATGATCCCTCTTACAAGTTTACCTCTCCTTTAAGTTCTTAGCTAAGACACCCGCACCTAATTCTCTCTCCTCAACATATTCAGTTCTCTTTTCTTTTACATTTTTTAGAGTGGATTCCACTCTGCTGTAGTTGCTCTAAGTAAGGTTAGAGTGGTTGAGTTCCCTAGGAGAAGACTTTATGAAGGAAGCTTCTTTAAGGTACAATCTACTTTTTACTTTTGCTTTTTGGTTCCCTCTCTCCTTCCTTGTTGTCGGCTGCTATGTGTTTTTGGGGGGAGTTTTGAAAATTTTGTGACTTAATATGATGACTCCAAAGTTGTACATTTTGGACTTGTTTGATGTGTTAGGTTGTAACATGTTTTGTTACCTTGTTCTAAGGTGTATTCCTAAGTGGTTGTTGCACTTATAAATTATTTTGACTATATGAAATATTGTATATAGTATTATCACATTGTTTGTGATCTTAATTCATGTATTAATGTGTTACATATATGCTGCATTAATCTTAGGAGTTGTTTTCTCCTTATTAATCTTTAGTCCATTATTTTATGTGAGACTTAGTGCTTATTTTGGACTATACATATTTGTTTATATGCGTATGTTTAGAGGTTATAAAATACCATGGTGAATTTGGCTCATTAGTCTTTCCTTTAATGATTAAACATTGGTGTAAACCCTTTAATTAAATTAATACTTCATTAATTAAAGTGATTACTTGGGGTATTTCATTCCTGATTCATTTCGTTCCCGTTGCGCGAAGTGAACACTTTCTTAGTGACCATTCCCTTTTTTCCTTTCAAGGTTTGTGTATCAATAAATAAGGGGGTGTTGGGTTCAAAGGGAGGAAATGGAATGGAATCAGGAAAGGGAATGGAGAGTAATGGAAAAGAATTCCCTTTGATTTTCCTGGTTGTTTGTTTAAGCTGGGGGAAATGAAATAAATAATCGGCCAACGGCCACCGGTCAATGGTCAACGGCTGTCGGCTGCCGGTCAACGACCATTAATTACTGGTCAACATTCACCGGTCACCGGTCAATGCTCATTAGTCATCGGTCAATGGTCATATGTTGTCGGTCAAAGTGTACTGGGGAAAGGGAATCTCATTCCCTCGTAGGGGGTGGGGAATCAGAAAAAAGGGTTTTGGGGTAATCCCGTTCCCTTTCCTGAAAATAGGAAAAACTGGCAAGAAAAACAGTAGGAAAGGGAATCATTCCGATTCCCTTAATTTCCTGATTACCCCAAAACAAACGCCCCCTAAGTTCTTCCCTTGATATTCTCCCCTTGGAAGGGGAGATTGAATGCAACTTGAATCGGGTTTTTCATACACTTCATTGAAGAGATTTTTGGTCCCTATTTTTTTCAAAGATGAATATAACAGTTTTAAAGCAAACGCGTGTAAGGGAGACAACAAAATCGTTAAACATCAGTTCAGAAGTAACCCAATTCATATAAAACTTATTTTCATGGAACCTCATGTATCTGTTTCGTAGCTTCTTTACTGGGTACATCATAAAACTAGCAGTTACTTACTGGACCACATACATATCTCAATAGCTTCACTTAATTGAGGAAATGGTGAAAGGATGTAACTCTCGTCCCATAGAAGAAAAAACTTGGTGATATAAACATCAAGCAGAGTTGGGTTGGGTTTGCAGTTAGGATCCTTAAATTGAGTGATAATATAACAGTTCTTTCTATTCAATCTAGTTTATATTGCATGGGGTAGTACTAAATAAATACAACATAGTAATATAATACCAAAATGAAGACAATATAACTATGTTTGCCAGTTAGAGTTGCAAGCAAAATTAGCAGAATGTTACTATGTTCACCAATTAAGGTTACAAACAAAATTACCTTGAATGAAACCAAACGAGTATCTCTAGTTAGGACACAATAAGAAAATGAAGACATGATCAACTCAAAGCCAGATTAGGGTGCAAAATAGAAGAAGAGAAGTGAAATTTTGGATTGTAAAACGTTACTCAATACTCAGTGCAGTATGCAGAGTCAGAGACACAGACACAAGATGAGAGTGAAGACAGACGCATATACTATGTTCGCTAGTTAGAGTTAGGGTTGCAAAAAAAATTACCGTGTAGTGAAAGAGAACAAAGACGAGGAGGAGTGAAGGTGGTGAGGTCGGTGGAGATTGGTGGAGGATCAAGCGGTGGGTGCTAGTGGACCCGTGTCGGCAACTGTGGGTGAACTGGAGTGAAGATGGGAGCAGGAGTGAAGGTAGTGACTGGTGAGGTCCTGACGAGTGAGCGGAGTGGGCGTTGACAAACTCTAACTGAAGAAAACTTGAAAAAAGGGGAAAGTGGAAAATGGACTGGAATGTTAGTAAATTAAATCGATTAACGTAACTTAAAATATTATACCAGATAACGGAACCAAATAACAATTCGGTTAACTGAAATTACCGAAATTTACAAAACAGTTAACAAAAAAAATTCGGTTATCGGTTAAACCGAATGCTCAGTCCTAATGTGCACAAGTTTCATTTTCCAGCCTAAAATGTGCTGCAATTACAACATTATGGGTCTCTTTTTTAAAAGGGCAATTCATCGGATATAAGGCTACCCAAAAAATTCAAAAACTGTGGAATTGAGCTGTAACCATGTTAAGTCGTACCTGTTTTTTGGTTAACTGTACCAGTTTTTGTGGTTGGTTAACTTAACTGTGAAAAATATCCATTTTTTCAGTTTCGCTAACAATATTATATTTTCAGACCGGTTAATCGCTAGATTAACCACAAATAACCTATTATATAAAAAAACTTAAATATAAAAGTCACCTTGTACAACCATTGATATTAACTATTGAGGAAATATACATTTTCTTGTATTTTTGTCACATAGGTGTTATGCATCACTCATAGTTTAAGTGAAGGCTCATTGCTGTAAATTAATGTTGATGTTATGAGTCTTATCAATAAATAAAATATACAGTTACAAGGTTAACCAAGAAAACTGAACCGAAACAAAGGTTAACCCAATCTAACAGAACGGTAATAGAATCACATTTTAGAAAACCAAATTAACGAATAAAAAGAATCAATTAGTCGATTTAAATGGAATGATAATAGAATTGTATTTTAAAATCCCAAGGATTTGGTTAACCGAATAAAGTGGTAAAACCTCTCATGGGCAAATCAGGATACCAATTAGAAGTTTGATAATTCACAAATTATCCCAGTTTTTTTTTTAATTCTGATGCTACATTTTTTTAAATTCATTAGATGTTTCACTAGTTACTAATACAAAATATATTAAGACAAAAAAATACCCCTACTCGTTAATGGACATAATTCTCATCATGACACATTAATGTTTTTTTCATAAAATATCACAAAAGCAAATAGCATATACAAAAATAGTAATAATAATAAAAACTTGAGTCCATTGACATGGTGGCTAAAAATTGTGTGAATTAAAAAATATACATATATATATATTTAAAAATTTTAAAAATATTAAAACTTATAAGAATATAATATATAAGTTAAAAGTTTTTTTAAAAAATTTAGTTCTATTTTAATTCTCTAAGATGATCATGTGTTCATAATCTACATTTAAAAGTCATAAGTGGAGAACTAAAGGGAATGAATATTGAATTTTTTAATAACATCACTTTAATAATGATAAGTACAATTTATAACATCCAAGTAACAAATTGCTATATTTTTATAATCTACTAATTTGTAAATTAAGAGAAAAATTGAAAATTTAGATGCTATAAATTACTTAATATATATCAATGTAGCAATAGTATTGAAACTATATAATTTTCAATCTCTTTGCTTTCTCTTAAGGATTTTTTTTATTGTAATTTTATTAGAGTAAATCGTTTTAATGAGTAAAAGTTCGATATTCCCAATAATGATAACATATATATTTAATAAAAATTGTAACTTCTAAGTATTACATTATCTTTTTGATAATTTTGTATATTTTAAATAGTTGTTAGTTTATATATATATAATATTTATTCTATAAATTTTGACTAGGATATTAACTAACTTAAACTTTAGTTACTTTTACTACATTTTATATCTATTTTTTAATTTGTATGGATTTTATGATTTAAAGATATTAATATGGCGTATTGGTGATACCAAAAATTTAACGTATGAATTCCCAAAACAAAAAAACACTCAGTCAATCATGCAGCGGAAAACTCTTAACAGCTTCAAGCAACAAGCGAAACACACATGCACACAGAGACATTGAATACATGCATGTAAGTAAAAAACATTCACACGTTAACGGTGGCAAATAAACTGCTTGACAAGCCTTTGGGTAACTTAACGAGATACCCAGCGACGCGGCACACAGCAAGCCCGCCGGGCGTACACCCACAACCCTAAGGATGAGAGTGGACTTTGCACCATCCTTAACCGATAAGTTCTCCGGCCATTTGAATTCGCTCAACATTAAAGCGTCAAGGTCAAAGGGATTTACACACCTCTTGCAACTCCTACCCAATTGCACAGCTCAGGTAAGACTAACGCCGATGTCTGGGTAACAACGAAGTTAACCTACACAGTCAATGCAAGCATCAACAATCAGAGGGTGAAAGCGTCGGGCGAACGCAAACACAATTATCTTCACCCCGATCCAACTCATTCTTGTATGAGCCACAAAGGCTTGGACGATGTGTCACCCACACATCCAAGGGTAAGATTAACGTGGGTCACACTCGGAGGTGATCTTCCCGAGCGGACCCCGAACCGCATGGACCCAACAGTTTTGTTACCCCAAAGGTAACGACTTGATTGATGCCGCAAGCTCTTGACAATGGGACCTGTATGCTATCTGCATGCTTGCAAGTTAGCATTAGGGCATATAACAAAGAGAGACCGAGTCATCGCAACATGAGTACAAAATGGCCACTTCTTTTATTGATTAAGATACATGGGCGCGAGGGCTTTACATTACATCAATATGTATAAGGACAGCATGACGTCAAGCCACTTGTCATCGTTCATACAAAATTTGCACATAAATAACCTCCTCGCCTAAGTCTTTGCCAACCCAACAAAGATTAAATATTTTGTATCTCATCTTTGAATTGTCATAGGTTACCCCTCGCTTCCATGTCGCATCCTCCTTGGCTTTCCCTCCCCTATGGCTTCAACTAATACTTATTAACAATCAGAAGCAATATAACTTTTTCATATGCATAATACTAGGCCCCATTCTTTTGCACAGTTGAAACGAGAGCTGATGTCAATTGTCAATTGAAATTAGAAAAAGTAGAGAGAAAAAATAGTTGATATGACAATTGATATATAATGACATACAGAGAGAACAAACTAGCTGATCAAATAAACTAGCTTATAATATCGATGAAAGAATGAGGAAATAAAATTCGTTTTTGTAACATTAGAAAAACTTTTTAAAAAATTTTTGAAAAACTTTTTCGGTGAATTTTTCCTTTCTGAAAATTGATACAAATGGGTGTCCTTATTCTGTAAATTTCTTTTATGTGGATCTTTTCTGCATACCCATGTCAAATTGTGATGCATTCAATGAAGAAAAGGTCATAAGAATATGTGTGCCGTCTGCAATTCTTCCCTATCAATTAGCTTCTTGGTTAAATACAAACTCCCTAAGCCACGTTCGGAAGCCCCTTCTAACCACCTCCGGGGTTCTCCCACCCCTTCCATGGAAGACATCCCTCCTGAAATCCAACTCGAAATCCTCCTCCGACTTCCTATCCACTCTCTAGCTCGATCCAGCTGCGTCTGCAAATACTGGCGCACATCCATCAAAGACCCAGACTTCATTACCCGCTACCACACCCATCGCACCCTCTATGTCGTCCACGGACCACAACTCTTCTCCGCTAATCTAATCGATGCCCTTTCCCACTCTCGCGAAACCATCGAATTTAACCAAATCCCACTCGGCTACGATAACTTCGTCCCTACCCTAATCGGCTCCTCCAACGGCCTTCTCTGCGTCAACTTCCTCAACCGATTCCTCGCCTTCTACAACACCATCACTCTATCCAAAACCATCGTCGAGATCCCGACCTCATCCAACTCTTCTTCATCCGCTTGTTTCGGATTTGGCCACATCCCTCTCAGTGACGACTACGCCGTCCCTCCGTGTCCGGAAATTCTACCGTGCCTACGATAATCGATTTGGATTGACCGAGTTCTTCAACGAGTTTCAGCTCTACAGCTTCCGACGGTGTACATGGATACCCGTCATGGGCTACCCTCGCGATCTCTATTCATGGACCTACTCCAACATCCACTGCGTCAACGAGGCGTTCCATTGGCTGGCAATCAAGAAAATCGATCGGGGAAAGGATGATCGGTTTCTTCTTCAACGGACTAAGTTTGATGAGAAGCAAGTGATTGTCAGGTACGATTTGAATGGCGAAGAATTCGGTGAGATTGAACTGCCTGGAGGTATTGATGATGGGAATCGGGCAATGGGTTCGATGAATTTGGGTGGGTATCTATGTGTTTGGACTGAGAATCCGGTTGTGTTTGATGTTTGGATTATGAAGGAGTATGGAATTGAAGAGTCGTGGTATAAGCTGCTGAGTATAAAGCGTGTTAGGTTTAAGAGTTTGTCGCC
This sequence comes from Limonium bicolor, assembly GCA_023374045.1. NCBI lineage: Eukaryota > Viridiplantae > Streptophyta > Magnoliopsida > Caryophyllales > Plumbaginaceae > Limonium > Limonium bicolor. The sequence continues at coordinate 175,058,030 of CM041777.1, forward strand.
TTCCCCTCTTGCGTATGTTGAGGAACATGGGAAAGTGTTGTTGCAGGGGCTTGATAAGAGTGGGAATATGGAGCTGTTTTGGTATAATTTGAAAGTGAAAGGTGCTATGGATGGCGTTGAAATCGATGATGATGATGGTCGGGCATTGAAGAAGAGGTAAATTAAATAGTTACATGATTTCTGCAGTTAACTTGCATAACTTTGAAAATCTTATCTGAGCGTGATCTTATCATACTGGAATTGGAGTTGTTGAAGATGTACTTTTTTTTTCTCCAAGTTTGGGTTTGAGGTTCAATCAACTTCTCGGTTTATCATATAAACAGGAAATTTAAAAGGATCAGTCATTGAGGAGAAGTGAACTGGAGAAGAACAGAAGACAGCATATATCTGCACATTGCTTTTGGAGATGTCTGGAGTGGGGAATTGACCATTATTTATTGCGGCTCTTCCTGTATTCCTTGTGTGGTAAGCAGAAAAGTGCAAATGGCTAACTGATGGTAAAATATGGTAGAAAATTATTTAAGCACGGGAATGTATAGAGAGTTTTTCAAGTTCTGATTTGGGCGGGGAAATTTATCTCACCTTTTGTACAAGAGACATCAGTTTGTAAATTAAACCAATTGAAGCTGATTTTTCTGGTTTCTCGCAACATCATTCTTATGTACAGAGTATAATGCCAATCATTGCTGCTGCTCTTTGGTCAACTGATAGGGAAGCAGGTTACCCGAGAATTAAACCGATCGAGTTCGTTACTCGTCCTTATTGATCAAGTTCAACTCAGGCAACTGAGTTCGAAGGTTGTTTTCAGAACAGTTCGTAGTGGCAAATTTGTCAGAAATATTGATATTAGTTAAGAATCGATGATAGTTTTCAAAGAACCCTCCAATGTACTGTGTGTCAGCGAATCAAACAGTCGGTTTAACTAGGATGGAATCTAAAACGGGTAGATGTAATTTAGATCATAGTAGCAGAGTTGGTGTTACCACTACTTAGTGTAGGATTTAAGTTCTTGTGATATAGTAATAATTAAAATTAGTTATCCCTTTATTGCCATTAATCACCAACATTATTTATGACATAAAGTGGGGACTGTGTTTGTCATCAATCCTTAGGAGGAAAGCTATATGTCACTACAGCTTGCCAACTGCTCCGCACTCATTACCGCCATTATTTTTCATAACATCACAGCTTACAAAGCGACTAATAATTTTATAAATAAGTTGCAACCGAACTTGAAGAGCAAGGGACATGTACGGAAAGTTTATCGCTCTCTTTCTAAGAGGCGATTCTAGAGCCGACTTCGGTTGGTCTCTTTTTTCCCATTTGAAATTCTCAGTGGGATCGGGCTCCGATCTTCCTATTCCTCTTCCCGGTAGCTTTCTCGCCCTCTTTCTTTAGCTTCTGCGGCCTCGGTTCTTTGTTCTGGGGAGCTTCAGTCGTGTTAGGGTTGCTGTGTGGGGCTTCTTCGATCGCCGCCGTCTACCCAGGTCGACTTGTGGAAGCTGGGGCCGTGTTTCAGTTTGAAGGCGGCTGAGGCAGCGGAAGATTCTGAGTGTAGAGTCTTTGCAGAAGCATTCAACGGCGTCGACTTTTGCTATCAGTTTGGTCTTCTTCGTGCTGAGTATCGGCTTCAAAATTTGGAGATTCTAGGGTTAGTCATGGCTGTTTTGGGGGAGTTTAGAAGATCGGCTTCTTCGTCGGTAAGAGTGTTCCTTGCTAGTCCAGATTTTGTTCAATCAGTGGTTTTTTATTCTCGGATAGTTTTTTCTGGGTTGTTTTCGGTTGGTTGCCTGTCAGTGGTTAGGTCTTGTGTCGGTTTGGTCTGTTGGCCTGCTTGGATTCCGGTCTCTCGATTCTGTTTGTGCCCCTGTGGTAACTGCTGGGGACTATGTCTCGTGGTGATTTTGTCTATGCTCAAGCCGCTGAGGTGGTGGGAGTGGTTTGGGTCTTCTGCTGGTGTTTTGTTCAGATCAGTTCCCTAGCTTGGAGTGGGTATTTCCTTGCAGAGGAACCGATGAGCACCAAGGCTAAGCTGGATAAGGCTGCCCTTGCTTATCAGCAAGGCAGCCAGGAGTAATGGATCCCTTTGATCTCTGCTGCTGGGGGTTTGGTCTCCTCCTAGCAGCTCTTCATGGATGTTTGCTAAACTATCTTAATAGTGCGGCTAACATTCCTTCTTCAGAGACTGAGATGCAAGGGAAGTTTGTTCTCGGTGTGAGGGTGTTGTCGAGTAAGTATAAGACTGGTTGTAGGAGGATTTTGTCTAAACTGGGTAAAGGGGAGGTTTCTCGTTTGGTTAGGTTGTTATTCTTCAGATGGTTGTTTGAGCTAATGATCTATAAGGGGAAGAGTAAGAATAAACTCAGAAACTGCTGCTTCAGTAGGCTGCTGAAGAAGAAGAGGTCGATGTTTGACAGTGATCAGAAGAAGGTGCAGATGGAAAGGAGTAAGTGCAGGTTAAAGATCAAAGCTAGAAAGATCTCAAGCACCATCAGTGTGCAAATTGTTAGATTGTTACCACGATTAATAGCTCTGGAGCTTGTCATTCTGATGGGTAGCCTTAGCTTGTGTCTCAATCTAACGGATAGATCGATCAAGTGGAGAGATGGAATGTACTTAATGGTCTAGTTATCAGTTTTTGGAGTAAAGTAGAGTGGATGATTATGTTAGTTGTCCAGCTTAGTTCAGATTGTATTAAATGGCTGCTAAAGAGCCTTGTTTTTGTCTCTGATTGTGCTGATAGTAGTAACAACAGAGTTGTTAATATGTCTGTTTGGGTTAGTAGTTTGATGAGGATTGAGATCCTCTGCGTTGTAATCAGTAGTTGGTTTGTAAGATGGTTAAAACTCTATTGATTAGTTTGAATGAAGGTATTTCAGTTTGTTTCAAAAAAAAAAAGCGACTAATAATTTTAGGTAAGGTTGGAGGGTAAACCATTCTCCTCTGCAATTAATTCATCAGTTTGATGTCTTAAGCTTACCATTCAACAATTAATGTGCCACTTGTGATGAATGGGATTATGGAGCAGCCAATCCCTCCAATGTGTAAAACAAAGACCCGGTCCACTCTACCTTAAACAACAGCGATTGTAATGTCTGTACCACATTGTAATTAGGGGTGAGCATTTGGATAATTCGGTTAACCGAAATCCAAATTGTAAAAAAAAAAAAATTGGATTTCGGTTAATTCGGTTTTTAACCGAATTATCCAAATTTTGATCAAAACCGAATTAACCGAAATCCAAATTATCCAAAATCCGAATTTTTTTTAAGTTGAAAACCGAAAACCGAACTGAAATCCAAAATTTGCTTTAGTTCGGATTTCAACTAACCGAAATTTAAAAAAAAAAACGAAAACCGATTTTTAAAATCGGATTTTAGTTAACCGAATTTTTTTAAAAAAAAACCAAACACATTTTTTTGTTTCATGTTCTTCATCAGCAGCATTAATAACCATAAGCTGCTAGAAAATTGTGAATTCTCTAGTTGTCAATTCATCACAACAGAAACAGAAAGAACTCACTCAAACATTAGACTAGTTACATCAAACTAGGGGTGAGCAGCGATGAACGATGTTCCAAAAAAACCAGTTATACATAATTAATTTGACGAAAAAAGAATAATATGACATTATATAATTGAAGCATTGAAGCAATGCGAGATAGGGTTATGAATTTTGACATTCACTTTGTCATATTTAAAGAGTATTAACTATTAAGGAAATATTTAGGGATTTTTTAAAAAAAAGTTTGGATAATTCGGTTAACCGAATTTTACAGGGTTAAAACCGAAATCCAAACCGAATTATAATTCGGATATTCGAATAACCGAAATTTTAAATTCGATTTTAAAATTCGGTTAAAAATCCAAAAAAAAAATCGGTTAATTTGGATTTTGGATAAATCCAAATTATCCAATCCAAATGCTCACCCCTAATTGTAATAAGGATCCAACTTCCTTTGCCAGCCCTGCTAATGACAGGATAGACCTAGATTAAATGTCAGATAAAAGTATTTTAAATCCATGGTGGCATCTGTCTCAATGCACAAGATATGTCTTCACAATGTAGAAGCACACCGATAATCCTGTACGAAAGTTCATACTACTATAAAGTCAATTTTCAATTTGGGTCAGCCGAACAACTAAGGCCCTTCATATTTTTTTTTTTATAGTTTGTATGAGAGTACGGTATAAGAGTTACATCCTCCATCCACCAGCAGAACAATAAACAACATCTACGCGCTTACATACTGACCCTTCCCCCCATCTTTCCATCCTTCACATTCATGCTACACATATTGAAAGAAACACCTACATATAACAAAGCTAATCTAAAAACTTCAACAGCTAGAGTCTTGTTCCTTCATTCTTCTTGGGATTATTACGCAAGTACAGCCAAATTCAAAACACTATTCTTTAGAAGAAAAGGATGATACCAAAACTAGTATTCTTCAAGAGTATTGGTATCTTCATAGATTACTAAGGATAAAGTTTAATATATATTACTAAATTTAAGTAAATACAATTTTCGTCACTGAATGTTCATGTTTTGAAAAGCGCCAGTAATAATATTGTTGGAAACTTGTAAAAATACATTTTTTAAAATTTATGTAAATATGACAAAATCAATGAAAAATGATTTTTGATATTGTTATGCAACTTATTCTTCGTAGAAATCAATACATAAAATGCCTTTTCATTACTGTCATCATTACTGGAAGAACTAATACTAGCTTTAAAAGGTCATATACTTCTAAATATATACGGTAATTTGAGTCTCCTCCCACTTCATGGAAAGTTGACTAATATCTTTTAGGTTTGTAAACCTAATATCTTCTCACGGAATTATAAAATTGATACTCAAAGTTAAGCAACTCAATGCTTGTAAAGTCATTTTATTAAAGTTTGACAATTGTTTGACCAGAATTATGCCAACTATTCAAGTAAGCCACTACATAAGTTGTAAATCAATAACTGCAAGGAAATCTTTAATCTAATAATGATAAAGATATGTGCACTGATTAACATTCTGCTTACATTTCCTTGGGCAATATATTTATTCATATAAGGAACCCAAAGTTATATTCGGAGCAAAAGTCACCTTGGTGAAGAACATATTCCCAACCATGCATCATCTATAATTTACTGACATTATACTCTTCTAAAACGTACCAATTCTTGCTTAGTTCTCCTTTGTCCCTAGTTTACCGTTTTATTTACTATTTGGGCATGTAGTTGATTTATCTTTTGCAAATAATTGTAACTAATGAAAAAAATGTTCGTTGATAAATAATATTCCTTCTCACAACAAATAATTATTACTAAATTTTGTGTCCGGTTGTAAACATCGGTCTCAAACAACCATAAAATATGTCTCCTAATGACAATCACTCATGACCAATTAATGTATAAATAATTCACAAAGAGCTCACCCATTAATAGTCATACTTTCTTATAAAATATACAAAACATAGAACAAAATTATTAATGGACGTATTTGTCACCCTTTTGTTGCCTCCCGAATCTAAACTACACAGCTTGTCGTTTGCTTTATTTTTTTTCTTCCCGTGCGTCTATAAACTACTCCTCAATATTGGCTGCGTTCGGGCTTGGTCTAAATGTGATATAAATGTGGTATTTTTGATAAAAAATGTCAAACCGCCATCACCGAACAACAACAACCAATATACCAGCACAAAACAACCACAAAACAACCAACAATTTATTCTACAAATATAATGAATACCGTAAACAAAGGCGGAGCCAGAACACTGTAATTAAGGCGGTGAGAATATTTTAATAATATTAATATTTATAAATTAATTTTAATAAATTTTTAAATTTTCAATTTAATTAATATTTAAAAATGATATTATATATTAAATTTGACACAAAATTAAATCAAAATTGAAATATATAGATTAATATATTATAAATTAGTTTATTTTCCCTTTTTATTTTTAGTTTTTTTTATAAAGATTGGTATACTAAATTATAAATTAATGAAAATAATATAGAACAATAGTTTTAAACTAATAATGTTTTTCTAAATTGTTTAATCAGATACGGATAAATAGTCTCTTAAAACTACAAATATTAAATTTAAATTTATGTTTTTGAATTTCATTAAATAATATTTAATTGAATAGAATATATTGTTTTAACTACAAATATATGTTTAAAATAAATATTTTATCAACAATTAAACAATATATGATAATAAAATAATAAGTGATATATATATATATTCGTTTATAGTCAATTATTTTATTATTAAAAAATTACTTTTTCATTTCAATGATATTATTTATTCCATTAAAAATTAAAATAATCTTAAGTATCACTAGTAGAAAAATGTTTTTAATGACGGCGTTTAAACCACGGTTAAATGGAAAACCGTGGTTTAAAGTTTATAAACCACGGTTTTAATAGAAACCGTCGTTTAAGGTGCATACCAGAGCGCATATACCACGGTTTTTCCGGAACCGTCGTTATAGGTTAGTTATATACCACGGTTTTCAGGGGAACCGTGGTATATAGTACATGCCGGAGTGAACCCACGGTTCTTCAAAACCGTCGTATATAGGGTACCTATATACCACGGTTCCTAGGCAACCATCATTTATTTGCACATCTTGCTATATTAAACCACGGTTTTTTGATCAACCGTGGTATTAATCGAGGCGGGAATTTTAATTTTTGGCCGAAATTTAACACGGCGCTTTCTCTCTATTCTCATATATGTCGACTTGTTCTTCATTCTCTTCAATGTCACGGTAATTTTGGAACCCAAACCGACGAGCTCTGCAACTCTTCTTCATTCTCTTCACCCTCACAATAATTTTGGAACCCAAACCGACGAACATGCTCTGCAACTATTCTTCATTCTCTTCAACTAGCTCACGGTAATTTTTGCAATCCTAAATCGCGAACAAGGAACATGCTCTTCCTCACTCATTCTCTTGTTTTTTGGTAATTTTTGCAGCTTACACTTGCGAACAAGGAACATGCTCGTCCTCACTCACTCATTCTCACTGTAATTTTCGCAACATAACTGGTGAACAAGGTATATGACCTACGCCTCCGTTCTTCATTCTCTTCAACTTCACGGTAATTTCGCAACCCACCGCGAACAAGGAACATACTACGCCATTCTTCACTCATTATTTTGCAACCATAAATCGCAAACAAGGAACACACATGTTCTAGCCTCTTCATTCTCTTCTGTGTTGTGTTTGATATCTGCGAAGCGACGCTTCTAAATCGTCGGCGATTTTGAAAAAATTTCATAGACTATAAACCACGGTTATATGTATAACCGTGGTTTTTCGTTGATTTTATAGATAATAAACCACGGTTTTAACCTTTAACCGTCATATAAAAGGACTTTATACCACGGTTCTCTCCTTAACCGTGGTTTAAAATCGTTGAGGACCGCGTCCAAAAACGGTCTTAAATGACGGTCTTAGCAAACCGTGGTATAGAGTATACTTTTATACCACGGTTATCAACCGTGGTATATAGACAATTTTCTATATGCGACGCATAAACCACGGTTCCTAACCGTGGTATATAAGCAAAATAACCGTGGTTAAAAACATTTTTTCCACTAGTGTATTAATACATTTGAAATGTTATATTAAATACTAATATATAATCCATAAAATTATATTTTTATATATAACATCTAATATATTTGCTCTAAATACAATGGTTTATTTCTTTATTTTTTTGCAAATTATGTAAAAAAATTATTTATAAATTAATATGTATACATATTATAAATTAATTGTCACTAAAATATTAATAAAGAATAATAATTATTAAAGGCTATAATTGAATATCTACAATTCTACATATATTTTAACTTTATTAACAAAAAATTGATTTGAAATGTAATATAAAATTTTTAATTGTAACAACGAAAACGGTAAACACACTGCACAAAACTAACTTATTCAAAACAACAGACGAAACCGTCGTCTGCTGAACACTAGTTTTCAAAACAACCACAAAACAACCAACAAAACTACCACAAAACAGCCAGCCAAAACAACCAGACCAAAATAACCACAAAACTACCAACAAAAAACAACTGAACGCAACCATTACTACTTCTCTTTCATTTCTTGTGTCTCTATGAGTTAGGAATTGGGACTCATTTAATTGGTCACTACTAGAATAATTGTTTGGTAACAAAAAAAAATCGTTATCAAAAAATCAAAATCGTTACCAATCTAATTTATTGTAACAACTTTTGTCGTTACATATCGTTACACGAGATGGCGTAACCAAAGATCAATTTATTTATCGTAACGACTTTTATTCGTTACTAAAAGTTATATTGTTACTAAAAATATGATTTCGTAACATTTATATCATTACTATAGTCTTAATTTTTTTTGATCTTAGTACTATCTTTGGTAACGAAAAACTTGTCACTAATAACAATTATGGTAACGAATTTAAGTCGTTATCAGAACCTTTATAAAAAAAATCTGATTTTTACTAGTGGTGAGTCGTCATGGCTCGAAGAACAACCACGAGATAATGTAATGATATTTTGGTTCGATATAAATACGAACTACGTTTATGGTAGGAGATAAAAAAAACTTCCATGAAGAGGATAAGGATTACAAATTTACATGAAGATTACCCAACCAACCCATGTTTCCCAAGTTTCTCTTGGTGTTTTTACCCAAGTCCCTTTAAGTTTCCAAAGAACCACCCTTGACTTTCTTGGATGTAATTATTATTCTCTTAACGAAAGTTGTTCTATCTCCCAGTGTGGATGTATGTCATGTTTGGACCAAACCACGTATATCATTGTTGCACTAGTTTTATTATTACATTATCTCGTGGCTCTTCTTCTATAACTGAAATACCCACATATTTTCGAGTTAGGGAATTCATACTATTAAATCAATACGATTGGGTAAACGTTATAATAGCTAGTTAATGAATTACCTGAACTAGTAATTATTATTGGGCCCAGGGAAGTTAGAAATAATTATTCTACCATTTCTTTTTTCTTTTCTAAATAATCACATTCTTAACATCTCCCTTTTCTTTTCCTAAATCAATTAATAATATCCTCATCTTCCAATGATGTTACAACGTCCCCTTATTTTAAGTATCAATTCTAATTATCTCTTTCCAAATTAATTATATTTTAATGAATTCCTTTTCCTTTTCATAAATTATTTAACATTATCATTCTCATCTTCTATTAACATAACGACGTTCATCGTTATCCTCTTTTTGAATTAACAATCCAATTCTACTTTTATTTCTTCTTTTTCAAATAATGATCTTTATCCCTCTTTAAAGATAACCACGTTCATTCTTATCCATTTTCCTCTAAAATCCGTTACATTATTATCTATCTCTCCCCCTCTTCATAATTAATACTCTATCTATATCACGATCCCCAATACCATCTTCTTCATTCACATCACGATGCTCTTATGCTCTTCTTCCCCAAATTCATAATCTCTCGTTCCTTCCTCCTGCTCCTTTCAAGTCTTTTCTCTGGTGCCGAATTAGAGTTTAGAAGGGTAAGGTCTACTACTTGGGTAAGGTTTTGTTCATTTTGGTTGTGGTTTGGTGACTTTCTGATTGGTGGTTTTTGCAATTCTAGACCCCGAATTCGTTGACGGATGCTACTTGTGATTCTGCTATGTTGTCCTCATTAGTGATGTGAGTAATCAGGTAAATTATGTGCTCATGTTTGCTACATTGCATAAATTGTGATTATCAAAGATGTTTTCGAAGCCCTTATTAGGGATGTGGGATTTGGGAAATTATTTCCCTACGTTTGTGAATTGATGGTGGAATTTTACAACTGAGGTTCATTTCTATTTCGATTTGCGAGCCTTTCACTGGAAAGTGGTTACTTATTGGGGCTCTTGGTGCTCCCTGATTAAATGTTGATTATTGATACTTTGTATCCTGACTATACATTGATTATTGGTACTTTGTACCCTGACTATGCGATAATTATTGGTACTTGGTACCCTGACTATACTTTTTACGCGACAAACACTGAACTGCAGTTAAGCTCTATGATCTACTCCTTTAGGTCAAAAGTACCTTCTAGGGGGTGTGCACACTTAAGGACTTAGGGTGAGGGGTATCATTACGGTCCATTCGTGGTCGTATGTTCATGACTTGTGGTTGTTCCAGTTGAAGGCTCCCTTGATATTTTACTGTGTAACATTAACTGTTGGAAGAATGGTTTTGGAATATTGGCTTGTGATTTATTTTGTTCGATTGGTCAAGTGTTACAAAAGGAGTTTCAAAATGTATTTTACATAGTGAGGCAGGATTTACTCAGTTTCACTGATTTGCACGATCTCTTCTTGTCTGTATATTGTTTTTTGATCGCAGGTTTGACTAGCTAAGATCTAGGACTGGGGATACGCTACCACATAGTTACTAGGGATGTTAAATTGTTGTTGAGATACAGTATTTGTATTGCGATGTCTTGGATACATATTTCTGGTCAATTGTTTAAGGTTTAGCCTGAGCACTCATGGGTTGAGTGTGGCGGTGACGCTCTGGATTGATTTATATTTCCGCTGTGGTTTTTGATGTTAACTCTGACTCATTTGCTTATAAACTTTTCTTCATCAGCTGCAATTACAATGCTATTATTATAGTATGATTCACAAGGATGTTTTAATGTATTTTTGCGAAATTGGACCTGTCCGAACGTCCGTCCAGACATCCATGTTCGGATAGGCCCCGAAAGTTCTTTTATTTTTTGCAAATCAGTGGTGTCCAAACATCTGTCCGAACTTAATGCGAGGACGGGTCTGAACTGTAAGTCTCGACATTGGTCGAACTTACATGTTCGGACCACGTACTTAGATTTTATCGGAACTTGTGTCTGAACTTACATGTTTAGACACCATGTTCGGACGCTGATGTTTAAAACCTCGACTTGTGTCTGAACTTCAAATGTCCGGACACAAGTTTGGACATTTCCACTTCCTGATTATAAACTCTTGACTTGTGTCCGAACATCAATGTCCGGACACAAGTTCGGACACTTTGGACTTCTTAATGCATTTCACAACGCTCGACTTGTGTCCGAACATTAACGTCTGGACACAAGTTTGGATAAATCTTCTTTCTCAATTTTAAGACTCGTTTAAAGTTTGTTTCAATTCCGTTTGCAGTGTTAGAAATTTATCGTCTTGTTCTTTCATTTGAGGCAAAATCCAAGGTGTTACAAGGTGGTATTAGAGTCAGGTTTTTTAAATAAGATGAGAATTGGTTAAAATGGATTAAAATTTGGGGTAAGATGTCTTTGGGCAATTACAATTGTGTGAAATTTATGTGTTTGATTATATTATACTGGGATGTGTTGAGTTGCATACTCTGAGTGTGAATTGTTGTCTTGGAATGAGTTATTAATATTGAATGATATTGTGTGCATATAGACATTACCACTATATGCACTATATGGAGTTATGGTATTAGTTCTTGATATGGGATAGAGGATCAGTTATGGGGGATGTAGAGAATAGAGTGTTACTTGCATTAATTAGTGATTCATAATCAGGAGTTCATACTTGAATTCTAGGGTGCAGGACTGGCTGACAGACCCGGTCTCGTGTACCATACCAGAAGTATATCCCGACAAGCAGCAATGGTAGGAACTGATCCCTTGAGACAACTTCAAGAGCTAGCCCTGAACTTGAGGCTGATCGTCCAGAGGCAGGCCCAGAGGGACAACGTGCCAGAAGGCTATATGAAAAGAATTGCTCACTTGAAGCCGACATCCTTTGCTGGGGAGGAGGATCCAGTGCTGTTGGAGGACTGATCAGGGAATTCAACAAGATATTTGATGCAGTCAACTGCCCAGTGACAGCGAGTCAACAGAGAGGTTTATTACTTCAAGGGGGAGGCCGACATCTGGTGGACAACCAATAAGGATGTCCTACTAGCTGAACTGAACTTCGGATGGGGCGCCCTGAAAGCGCTGAGCAGGCGCTTCTACCCTGAGCATGTGCGCATGCAGAAGTACCTGGAGTTCTCGGAACTTAAGCAGGTAACCTTGAGTGTGAAGGAGTACCACTCCAAGTTTCTGAAGTTGGCCAGGTTTACACCGACGATGGTCTCCGATGAGGCTTCCAAGGTGGATAGGTTTGTGGGTGGACTCAACTGGAGTCTCCAGGAGGCCCTAAGTGTCCTGACTATTCCCACCATTCAGGATGCTTATGGGAAGGCTGCTAACCTGTATAAGGTGCAACAGAAGAGAAAGGAGGTCCAGGCGAGTAATAAGAGGAAGTTAAAGGGTGGAGAGGACTCATGGGGCCGTGAGGACTGAGGACCAATCCTAAAGGCTAAATCAAGAGAAGAGGTGGAGGCCCAGTCATGACGGGAAGCAAATGTTTAGTGGTAACCAGAAGTATGACTCGAAGCGAGGTGACCGGTCCTAGAATCAGTTCCAAAGAGGAGAGCAGAGGCAGGAGAGACACTTCCATTGTGGGAAGTGCCACTGAGATCACCAGGGGAGAGACTGTGAGGGGAACCTGATCACATGTTTCAGATGTAGCAAGAAGGGCCATCAGACATTTGAGTGCTTCCAAAACCCCCAGGGAAGCCACCAGTGGCGGGCAATGGCGGTGATCGACCCTATAGACAGCCAGACCAACAATTCAGAGGCCGAGACCAGAACCAGCGTGGGGACGCTCCCCAGCGTGGTAATGGAAACGGTGGAAATGAAGGCAACAGAGGTCAGGGAGATGGCCGAGGAAACAACTATCAAGCACTGGGGAAGATTAATGTCATGAGCCAGGCTGAGGCTGAGGCCGAGGCAGACGTCCTAGCAGGTACCTTTATTGTTCACGGTACTCCTACTCGAATTTTATTTGATACGGGGGCATCCTATTCTTTTATTTCTGCTGAATTTGTTGGGAAGTCGGGGTTAGTAGCGAGTGAGTCCTTTCCCTGTTTGTATCTATTCCTTCATGGAAGGTATTTAATTGTAACTTGATGGTAAAAGACGTGGGTGTTAACATAAAGGGGGAAGACTTGGTAGCAGATTTAATTCTTTTTTATTTGTCCGATTTCGACTTAATCTTGGGGATGGATTAGCTGAGCAAGTACAAAGGGAAGATCGATTGTGGCGAGCAGAAAGTGGTGCTGAGAGGGCCGTCAGGGAAAAGATTTTCCTACAATAATGCGAAGGAGAAGCCTTGAGTAAAGATCGAGTCGGCGTTGTCTATTTTGGCCTAAGTTAAGAAGGGGCAACAGGCAGATAAGATTGAGAAGATTCGGGTGGTGAACGAATTCCCAGACGTGTTCTTTGAGGAGATCCCTGGCATGCCGGCAGATAGGGAGGTGGAGTTCAATATCGACTTGGTGCCTGGGTCCGCGCCTATCTCGAAGGCTCCTTACCAAATGGTGCCATCAAAACTGAAGGAATTGAAGGTCCAATTAGAGAAGATCTTGGAGAAGGGATACATTCACCCAAGTATGTCACCGTGTGGAGCTCCTGTCTTGTCGTGAAAAAGAAAGATGGGAGTATGACGTTGTGCATAAATTATCGAGAGCTGAACCAGATTACTGTGAAGAACCGATATCCACTGCCGAGGATCGATGATCTCTTCATCAGCTTCAGGGCTGGAGTGTTCTCCAAAATTATCTTGAGGTTGGGCTACCATCAACTCAGAGTTACAGAGAAGGATATTCCAAAGGCAGCTTTTAGAACCAGATATGGGAACTTTGAATTCCTCGTAATGCCTTTTGGACTGATGAACGCTCCAGCTGTCTTTATGGACCTCATGAACCGGATCTTTAATCCCTATCTAGACCAGTTCATGGTAGTGTTCATAGATGACATACTGATTTATTCCAAAGATAATGAGGAGCATGAAGAGCATTTGAGACTTGTGTTACAGATTCTGAGGGAGCAGCAACTGTATGCGAAGTTATCCAAATGTGACTTCTGGTTGGACCGTGTGGTGTTTCTAGGCCATACCATATCGTCACCAAAGAAGGCATAGCAGTGGACCCGTCGAAAGTTCAAGTAGTGAAGGAGTGGTCTAGGCCAAGTAATTTGATGGAGGTCCATAGTTTCCTAGGCTTAGCAGAATACTACAGAAGATTCGTAAAGGATTTTTTAAAGATAACGAGTCCGCTCACCAACCTTATGAAGAAGGTGGTGAAGTTTCAGTATGGCGATGACTGTGAGGAAGCATTCTAGACGTTGAAGGAATGGTTGACTACAGTCCAGTGTTGACCTGACCTTCAGGGACCGAAGATTTGAAGTGTTCAGCGATGCATCCAAGTATGGACTGGGGTGTGTCTTAATGCAGAATGGGAAGGTGATAGCTTACACTTCGAGACAACTGAAGGAGTATGAGACTCATTATCCGACGCATGATCTGAAATTGGCTACAGTGGTTTTCGCACTCAAAATTTGAAGACTCTACCTCTACGGCACTTCGTGCAAGATCTTTACAGATCACAAGAGCCTCAAATACATTTTTACACTGAAGGAGCTAAATATGCGACAGAGGAGGTGGTTGAGCTCATCAAGGACTACGATTTGCATATTTTATATCATGAAGGGAAGTCAAATTTAGTGGCTGATGCTTTGAGCAGAAAGATAATCCATTCAGTGAATTCGATGTGGGTCCTTTCAGATGAGTTAGTTCGTGACTTCCGGAAACTGAATTTGGAGGTGATGAAGTCAAGCGGTGTTGATCGTGAAGTGAGGGTGTACATTTATGGGGAGATCCTCAAAGGATAGCCTGAGATGTGAAGCTGAAGAGGATACGTGAGAAAATGAAAGTGGGTAAATTAAGCTGTTGGTTTCAAGGTTCACAGTGATAGAAGTCTCAAATTTAAGGGCAGATGATGTGTGCCACAGAAGTGCGCAGAGGTGAAAGAAAAATTGATGAGGGAGGCTCATAACTCACCTTAATCAGTTCACTCAGGCGGGGACAAACTGTATAAGTATCTAAATAAGCAATTTTGGTGGCCAAAGATGAAAAGAGAAGTAGCTGAATTCGTATTTAAGTGTCTTACTTAAGCCCTTGTGGCTTGGTCGGTAGAGGAGTGGTGTCCTCGAACCAAAGGTTCTGGGTTCAAAACCTACTCCACTAATAAAAAAAGCCTTACTTGCCAAAAGGTAAAATTTGAGCACAAGAGGATGAGAGGATTGTTGTAACCTTTGGAGGTTTCTAAATGGAAATGGGATTCTATTTCCATGGACTTTGTGATAAGATTACCATCAGCGAGGGGTGGAGTTAATCAGATATGGGTAATTGTGGATCGACTTACCAAGTCTGTCAAATTTATACCCATGAAGAGCACTTGGTCAATGAGTTAGTTGGTGGATGCGTACATAAGGAATATAGTGAGATACCATGGGGTGCCTGAGTCTATTGTTTCTGACAGAGACTCGAGATTCTTGGCTCACTTTTGGCAGGAGTTTCAGAAGCTATGAGCACTAAGTGAATTTGAGTACAACCTTTCAGCATAATGGACTTTTAGGGCTCGTGGGCAGATATGTTGCATCTGGAGGAGTTCTCTTATAATAATAGCTATCATGCTAGTATTAAGATGACTCCTTACGAAGCCTTGTACGGAAGGAAGTGTAGAACCACATTATGCTGGAGTGACATCAATGAGACAGATGTGTTGGGACCTCATCTCATAGAGGAAACCATGGAGCAAGTTCAAGTCATTCAGAGCCGTATGAAAGCAGCTCAGGACAGGTAGAAGTCCTATGCAGATCTGAAGCGGAGACCGATAGAATTCGAAGTAGGAGATAAAGTCTTCCTGAAGGTGTCTCCTATCAGAGGGGTAACCAGATTTGGGAAGAAAGGGAAATTAAGTCCCAAGTTCGTAGGCCCTATGAAGTTCTGGAAAGGATTGGGAAGGGAGCCTATAGATTGGCCCTAAAAATGTCTTCGACGTTTTTCAGCTTTCCTAGGGTGGGTTTTATGGTGTGTGGGGTTAGGGTAATCTATTTAGAAGATGTTCTATACTTTAATGTGACGATGTACATATTTTAATGTGAGAATGTACATTTAATGTGACGATGTACATGTTAAAATGTGAGAATGTACATGTTCTATTATGAGAATGTATATCGTTTCCTTTGGTCGTTCTTATCGCATCATTGTGTATAAGAATTTTTTTTACCATTTATCTGTTTACAAATCTTAACTGATTGATGAACCTAAAGGTTATTTCGGAAACAATAAAATGAGCTATTGGACTCGATTTTACGTATTCATTAACCTTGGTTTTTATGTATCCACGATAATTTATAACGTTTCCACGGATGATTAGAAACATGTACACAACCTCCTATAATCATTTCCATCACTAATTTTAAAAAAGTGACAATCACTGCTATATATCGTTTTCTTTGGCTGTTCTTATCGCATATTGTGTATAAGAATTATTTTTCTTTACCATTTATCAGTTTTCAAAGCTTGAGTGATTGATAAACCTGAACGTTATTTTGGAAACAATAAACTAAGGTATTGGAATAAATTTTATGTATTCATTAACCTTGGTTTTTATGTATCCATGATGATTTTAAAAACGTTTCCACAGATGATTAGAAACATGTATACAACCTTCTATAATCGTTTCCATCACTATTTAAAAAAAAACGTGACACTAACTGTTATATATCGTTTTCTTTGGCCGTTCTTATCGCACATTGTGTATAATAATATATTTTTCTTTACCATTTATCAGTTTTTAAAGCTTGAGTGATTGATAAATCTGAAGGTTATTTTGGAAACAATAATGTGAGTTATTGGAGTCGATTTTACGTATTTACCTAACCTTGGTTTTTAAGTACCCATGATGATTTAAAAACGTTTCCACAGATGACTAGAAACATGTACACAACCTCCTATAATCGTTTCCATCACTATTTTAAAAAAACGTGACATTAACTGTTATATATCGTTTCCTTTGGCCCACTAGTAGAAAAATGATTTTAAATGACGCACTTTAAACCACGGTTAAACAAATAACCGTCGTTTAAACATTGTAAACCACGGTTCTTGGAAAAACCGTCGTTTATGTTGCATGCTTCATCAGATAAATGACGGTTTTATAAATAACCGTCGTTTATAACTACACCGCTTAGAAGAAAAAACGACGGTTCCAATACAACCGTCGTATAAAGTTATTATAAACCACGGTTCCTTATGAACCGTCGTTTTATATGTTGCGCCAAAAATTTAAAACCACGGTTTTTCTAAAACCGTCGTTTATTGCTTCTGTCCCATAGCCTTTAAACAACGGTTTCTAAACTAACCGTCGTTTAAAAGTTTTTTTACTTACCCCCCGACGCCCCATTTTCTTCTTCCTCTCTCGATCAATTTCCCTGTTCCGTCTTCGTCTTCCTCTCTCGATTTCCCTGTTCCGTCACCGCCGTCGCCAGATGCTAGCCCTGTCGCCGTCGACTACTCCGCTGCCCTGTGCAAGTCTTCCCCCTAAGCTCCCGACTTGAGGCCGCCCTGTGAAGACCGCCGCTCTCGTGTTGCCCCCGTCGTCTGAAGCCGCGCCAAAGCACCGCTCTCGTCGCCCCCTGTGAAGACCGCCGCTCTCGTGTCGCCCCCGTCGGTATGTATTTTTTTCTTCATTTTCTCTACTGCTAATCGATGAAGGAGCTAGGTGGTGGTGTTGAGAGAGTCCAAAATGCAGTGCTAGCGTCTGTTGTTGTTAATTGGTTTCGATGGTGGTGGTTTTGTTGTTGTTGGTTTCGATGGTGGTGGTGTTTGTTGTTGTGCGCTGCTATAATAGATAGAGCGTGGTGTTTGAAATCGAATTTGAAGAGTATTCGTCTGTTAGAATGAAATGTTTTGTTAGTCTGTGTTACATTTAATTGCGCTGCGTCAAACTTGAGTTTTTGGGAAATCTGATTCCTCTGCACCTTTGTAATTTGGGCTGGAATTCTCCATGCCTTGTACGCCATTCTTGAACACTCTACGAAAGTAGACCATTTATAAAAAAAACGGGAGATGAACATGCTTCTGATGCGCACTGCTGTAGTTATATATGGCATTTAGCTGTTGTTGTTGTTACGGATACCTTCTTTGTTAATGCAGGATTAACTTGTCGTTTATTTTCAGGTTTTTTAGTTTTTGCATTTGTCTTTCATTTGAGAATATTTTAATACAATAGTACTTTGAATGTTCTCAAGTTTTGGGAGCTATGTCAAACAAGATTAATCTGAACTTCCAATGTTACATTGCCGAGAGATTGTTTGATTAAAACGAAAGAGTGCTATTATGCTAGTATTCTGTTTGGTTATGCCAAAAAAAATGTGGAGTATCTAATTATACGCAAAGGTCATGCCAAAATTTTTCCATAACTTAACCTTATTCTAATTTTATTGCACAGGTGTTACTACGGTTGAATAATCCCTCTTCCATCCCATTTTGTGAGTTGATCATCACTACTCATCAGGTAAGTATATTATAAATGTTTTAACAATTTGGTTTGTCAAAATATATTCATTTGTTCATTTGTTTATTTGTTCAATTAGTCATGTTTTTTAAAATTAAAACTTCATTCTAATTTCATTGAATAGGTGTTACTACCCACGGTTGGATTGTCCACTTGTCGCACTAATTGTTGCTGCCCCGTCAACCTCTGCCACCGGTTTGCCTAATCAGAATCCCGGTAAAACACTTGCATTTCTGATTATGATTTTAGAAAGAAATACTTATATGTACATGTACATATATATAATATTGTCACAAATAAACGTTATACTAAATTCTATTTGTATTCTGCAATCATTAGAATATATATTTGCATAGTGTGGTGAAATGTGAGATTAATGTTGCTGCTACTATGTTTGTTTCTGCCTTAAAAAATGTGGAGTATCTAAAAATACGCAAAGATCATGCCAAATTTTTTCCAGAATTTAACCTTATTTTAATTTTATTGAATAGGTGTTTCTACGGTTGAACAATCCTCTTCCTTCCCATTTGTGACTTGATCATCCCTACTCATTAGGTTAGTTTTTTAAAAATGTTTCAATAACATGGTTTATTCAAAATATCTTCGTTTGTTTATTTGTTCAATTATTCATATTTTTTTCAAATTAAAACCTTATATTCTAATTTCATTGAATAGGTGTCACTACACACGGTCGGATTGTCTACTTGTCGCACTTTCTACTGCTGTCAACCTCTGCCACCGGTTTGCCTGATCAGAACCCACGGTAAAACACTTGCATTTCTGATTATGATTTTAGAAACAAATACTTATACGTACATGTACATGTACATATATATATATATATATATATATATATATATATAATATGTCACAAATAAACATTATACTAAATTCTACTTGTATTCTGCAATCATTAGAATATATATTTGCATAGTGTGGTGAAATGTGAGATTAAGTTGAAATGGGGTGGTTGTTTTTGTTCATTGATCATATATATATATACATTTAATTACTATATGTATACTTGTCTGTCTGATAATAATTCGTATGGTTTGCTGAGAATTAATGTTGCTGCTACTGTGTTTGTTTCTGCCTTAAAAAAATGTGGAGTGTCTAAAAATACGTAAAGGTCATGCCAAATTTTTTCTAGAATTTAAGCTGATACTAATTCCATCGAATTTAACTTTCTTCATAATTACTTATAGTTTCAAAATTTTCATCTCTTGCAGGTTGCTCTGAGGTAGAAGACAATCGAATTAAGACGAGGTGTTATATACTATGCGCAAGAGCATTTGCCTACTTCTCCTTCTTCTGTGCTGTTCGCGCTAGCTGACCATCCAGTACTCATCAGGTTGGTATTTAAAAAGTTTCAATTTATTTTTGTTTTTCTATTAAAACAATGGAAAATCAATTCAAACATAGAATTACCTGTCTGAGATTTACCTGATAGAGGTATGTCTTAGATAGTCCCTGTTGGGACTGTCCAATGACCTTTGATCTCACCATATAGGTTGTGAATGAGTTAATAATATACAGTAGTTCAGTGATAATTTCGGCAGCATTACCCTAGTGTTCTTCTAGTGTACATATATATATGTGAATTGAAACGATTCATATATATATACACTAGGAGAACTGTAGGGTAATGCTGCCGAAATTATCACTGAACTACTGTATATTATTTACTTGTTCCTAGGTGAGATCGAAGGTGATTGGATAGGTTTAGGTTGTTAAATCTGTAAATAAAAAAAGAGGAGACAATGGAACGAGTTCACGACATCTGGTGTGTGTTGAAAAAGGAGATGGAGCGCTCAGTGATGTACAGTGACAGATTGGACATCAAGTACCTAGAAGGGGTCAATAAATTTTGCAAAGTCCTTGTTGACAATCTTAAACCAAGGGATAAGGGATATATTCGATGTCCTTGTGTCGATTGCAAGAACGACTTCAAATACCGAGGTGTGGACAAGATTAAGGATCATCTTATTCGCAGAGGGTTTACAGAAGATTATGAAGCCATAACAATACTGCATGGTCAACATTCAGTACAAGTGTTTGAATGTGCTGATAACGTCGTTGCAGAACAATCAGAAATGGATGCTTCTGAAATACCCCAAACCTTGGTATGTTGGTTAAACATTAAAACATGAATTATTAAGACTAAAAAGAGTCTTAGAAACATTAGTAAACAAATTTAAACAAAAGCAAACACAAAATGTGCTTTAAAGTCAATAAGAGCTAAAATGTGCTCTAAGCTTGGAATAGGCTTGGGTAAGACCTAATGAACTTACCAAGACTTTATATATGTATTAATGAACATATTAAATCAATTACCAAAGAAAACCAAGCTTGAAAACAAGTTAAAACACAAAATGTGCTTTAAGAA
Source organism: Limonium bicolor (assembly GCA_023374045.1). NCBI lineage: Eukaryota > Viridiplantae > Streptophyta > Magnoliopsida > Caryophyllales > Plumbaginaceae > Limonium > Limonium bicolor. Next base: position 175,078,874 of record CM041777.1, read on the forward strand.
GTCTTAAAGCACATTTTTGAAAAATTGTCTTGTAAATGAGTTTTGAATGGCTAAATGTCCATCATTACTCTTAAATATATATGTGTACTATATAGTATCACATTTGGGTGGCTATATTAATGGGAAATCAAAAATTTCACTTCTAAGTGCCTTGTTTAGGTGAATAGTGATTTTTATAAGCTAGTTTATAACATATGTTGTATTAAGTAATCAAATTGACAAACAAAGACTAAAATACCCTCATACTAATAAAGGGGGCCGGTTTTCTAAGTGTGTGACTCACCACTCTTTAGTTGATAAAATAAGTAAGTAAAGAAAATTAATTAAACTTACTTTTTACTTTATAAGCATAAATATCTTCTTAAAAGCAAATCCTATCTCATTCTCATTTCTTTCCTTCATTCCCACGGTTTCCAAACACCATCTTCTACCTCTCTTCTTTGCTCTCTCTCGGTAATACTACTACCTCCATTAGAACTCCCACTTTGACCTCTTGTAAAATCTTGCTCACTTGTTCAAATCAAAAACAAACACCACCAATCTCTTCCTCTCATCAAGCTCTTCATTCCTATCTTCTCAAAACTCCAAGAGCCCCATTTCGGTGCCAAGGTGTTCCACCATTGAAGGAGCTTGAGCTTGTCTTTTGACATATTGTTGATCTCCTTTGCTTCTAGGTAAGGAATCTCAAAGAAAATCATGTTTCCTCCATGTTCTTACCTTGACCGAAAATACACATTGATATAGCTCTTTGTGTGACTTTGTTCTAGCTTCATTTCAACTCTTCATGGACTAGGTGGAGTCCTCTCTTGTTATATATTCAAACTCCCTTCAAAGATCAAGGTAAACAACTACATTAATGTTTTTGAAACAATGTAAAATTAGGGTTTACAATGAGATGAAGCTCAAAGCTTGAATACTCATTATGGTGTTTGTATATTGTTTAGAGCTTGACAAGGAATCAAAATTCCATACGGTTTTGTAAGGAAACAAGAAGGAAGTGTTTTGGAAAAGAGGTAAATCTACTAACCAATGTGGTTTAATGCCTTAGGAAAATGAGCTTATTAACTACCACTAAAGCAAATGGTGAATGACCTAGTAAAGTGTTCCCAAGAGACTAGTAAAAGGCATATGTGTGTTGAGTGTATTTGCAGGTTAAAGGCATATATATTGTGGAAATTCAGTGTTTATGATTTAAGCACCTTAAGGGCCTAAGAGCCATGCATTTTAAGGGCCTAAGTGCCATGTAATTTAAATTATGCACTATATTGTAATGTAGTGTAAATTTGGTGAAGTTGTGTATGAGAGTGTTCTTGGTGATTCTAGATGTTCTTGTGTGTTTAATGGAGAAAGCAAAGTGTTTAGGCTTAGTAATGTCCTAGGGGAATCCATGTCAAAATTTAGGTAAGAAGTAAGAAGTTCTAAGTGTTTACATGAGGTTTGGTGAGTTAGAAAATGTAGGAAATGGATAAGGAGTTCATGATGTTTTAAAGGAATTTTGATGAACTAGGAAGTACTCTAGAGTGTGATAAGGACTTAGGCATGAGCTTGAGGTTTTAGTATGTACCAAAGTCATTTTGGACTTAGGTAAATACCTAGGCAAACTTTGGTAAAATAAGGAGAAGTGTACACTAGGAAAAGAGTTTCAAGAAGGATATAAGGAATTAGTTGTGAGAGATGATGCTTGGGAGATGATGTTAAAATAAGGAGAAAGCTTTTGGGATAGTAGTTATCTTAGGTATGAAACACCACTTGAAAAACTAGGAGAAAACATTGTAAGTGTTAGGAATTTTGTGAAGATATAAGTAAAGGCTTAAGGAGTTAGGAAATGAATTTTATGAGTGTTTAAGGATGTCTTAAGGTGTGTTTGAAGTGCCCAAATGAGGTTAGGGGATACTAGGTTATATGGGGTGAAGTTTGGAGTGGAATGTAAAAAGGAAAACAAAGATTTGGGGCAGACCGGACTTGCGATCGGACTTGCAAGTTCGGTCGGGCCCAGTTTACCCTGCGAAAATTGGCTTCTGGAATGGACCGACCTTGGGACCGGACTTGCAAGGTCGGTCGGGCTTGTAATTTGTGTACGGATTGAGTTACTGGAATCGACCGGACATAGGACCGGACTTGGCAAGTCCGGTCGGGCTAAATTTCCGAAGGGGAGAAACTCTCTGGAATCGACCGGACATGGACAAGTCCGGTCGGCAAGTCCGGTCGGACCTAAACTTGTAAAAAAAAAAAACAGAAAAGAATGTGACTTATGTAGTTAACCCTAGGGTGTATAATGGAGGTAACCTAGGGTAAGATAGACATTAAAACATGTCATACAATCATGTTGAATACTTAGTAAGTGTGAAGTTAAATAAATAATTAACCGACGTTACTAATGTGTATAGGATTCTCTCAAGGTGGAAACGAAACGAGGCAAGGACCAAGGTATGGTTTTCTTGCAGTCTGTTGCCTACCGGTTTACACCGGCTTGGATGTTGTTTGCTTTTCTGTGTGTTACGACCTTATAAGATTAAGGCATGAAAAGAGTTTACAGTTGTTATTCATTAAGATGTTGTAAAGTTGTGACTCCTTCCCTTGGTTGTCTAACAAGACCTAAATGTTGCTTGTTGTGACTTAACAAAATATTGTGTGATCACTAACAAGTGCTAACCGGGGAAGTGAGGAGTCCGGTTGTTCCGGCCACGCGTGTGATGGATGGGGGTCGATATCATATCCGGTTCGGCTCTCTTGGGGTATGTATAGGTGGTATTCCAATTTGGTTTCTACCTTCCCTTAGCTTATCCAAAGCTAGTTACTGACTCACGTCGGGCCATAGGGGCATACGTATGTTATTTCGGTGTGCTTGGGATTACTATATCCGACACACCTTTGGTATAAGTTAGCCGTTCTACATAACCGGACGGTAACGAGGATGGTAACGAGCTTAACATGGGATTGGTAAAAATCTCTAGGCTCACATGGTATACTAACTATGGTGGAAGGTTCCTTGTGAGAACCGATTTTATGGTGATATGTATTGTTATGATGCTATGCAATTTCCCTTGCTATGCTATGGTAAATATATATATATGTTGGATGTTCTAAAATGAATGCCATGTTATTATGACAATTGGTTGCGCGTATCCCGGTAGCCGATGGGCTGCGCGTTAGCCATACCAGCAAAGGTTGCTGACCCCCTCGGGGGCTCCATATTTTATTGCAGGATGAGGATCGAAGAAGCAGAGTGGCTCTAGGTCCTAGGTCGTTGACGTACTTTTGGCTATGTTGGTTGTTGAGCCCGGGATGCGCCTGTGCTCCCGAGGCGTTACATTTTGATACCGTTGTTATACAGTGATGGATGATTATGGTTTGTAGGTGTGCTGTAAATTAAATACTCGGTATGGTTGGTTATGTTATATATATATATGGAAGTTAGATTCTATGCTCGGGAGTCTGATCATCAGACCGATACATTGTATTTATTCTGCCTAGTTAACCACGTGGGTGGTTAACGGCGTTGTAACACCAAAGCGTTAGTTATTGTTTGGTTGGTTAATTCCGGTGCGATTTCGGTAGTTGTTAGAAGCGTTGTAGGGGTGTTACAAAAAGTGGTATCAGAGCGAAGTATCGCTCTGATGACTAGAATACCGAGCTTAGGGATATACCGAGTTAGGAAACCTAGCTACAGTTACCTAAGTGAACAGATCTGGAAAGGTTAACCACTAACTAAGTGTGGAATTACCTGGTTGTCGGGAAGATGCTATAACCATTGGACCGATAAGTGTGCAAGCATAATGCTAATGAAATGTTCATATGAATTCAGATGGCAGGTAGACCACGAGGGAGAGGCCGCGGGCGCGGTACTGGAGATTTGGGTAACCAGGGCGATGATACTACGGCACAGACTATGGCTGAGGCAGTTGCAGCCGCCGTAGCCCAGTTGGTACCCGATCTGGTTGCTGCTATACAGCAAGGGCAACAGCCCGGAGTTCAGCCACCACCACCACCGCCACGAGAGACCAATTGGGTCAAGGCGTTGGCTGATCTTAGACCGCCATCATTTAATGGGGAGACTGATCCTCGAAAGCTGGAGGCGTACATCTCCGAACTGGAGACCGCCTACGAGACCTTGGCAGTACCTGCTGAAGCTAAGGTCCGTCTCGCTGCCTACTACTTGAAGGGTACGGCACAGAGTTGGTGGAAATTGGTGAAGGAGGACAGGATGGCTGATCCTGAATTTGGTTGGAGGGAGTACACGGCTCTACTGCGAGCCAAGTACTACCCGGTGCACGTGCAGGAGGCCAAGCGCCTCGAGCTGGATAGTCTGAGGCAGGGGGATAAGATGTCGGTTGATGACTACTACACAGCATTCACCGGCCTTATCCACCTGTTACCAGACCTTGGGTATTCGAACCGGGTGTTGGTGAACCGGTTCTACAATGGTCTTAGCCACCGTCTCCGCTATGGGATGGGCCAGCTGAGTATACTACCTTGCAGGTAATTAGAGTACCTTATTGTGAATCAATCTATACCATGAGTGAATGTTAATGTGAGTTGGTAAGTTGTTTTACGGGGCATGACTGACATCCTAAAATTCAGGAGTGCTATCATGCCGCTGCTAAGGTTGAAATTACCGTCCGTCTGAGGGACGAGGAGAATGCGCACAAGCGCAAGGCCACCAACGAGGGCCAGAGTCAGCAAGGGTATGGGGGAGGGAAGAAAAAGAAACCCTACCCTCAGCCCCAGAAGGGCCAGTACCAGGGTGACAAGGGCCAAGCCCAGACCACCACAGCTGATGAGCCACTGAAGCTCACGTACGCGTATGCGGCGAAGCCTCTACGCTCCTACCCGCCTAAGGGTAATTACTTAACCATGTGTATCTAGTTGAGGTGTATGTTGTTGAGATGGAAAGTGAGTATTGATTGTGTGTTGTTATAGCAGCTAGCGCGGGTTCTGGACCGGAGCGCCACTTTTACTGTAAGTGGTGCAATGGAGACCACCCCGGCAAAGACTGCAAGGGGAATGATGTGAGGTGCCGTCACTGCCAGAAGATGGGGCACCGTGAGTTTGAGTGTTGGACGAACCCCAACAGCAGGAACTATAAGCCAAAGGGGCAGTGGAAGGGTAATACTACCACGACCACTGAGGGCCCGAAGGCGATTACTCAGCAGGCTTCTGACAAGAAGTACACTGAATCCCAGAAGGGGAAGGCTACGGGGTCCGGCAAGGCCGCCCTGAATGTGGTGGACCGGTCTGAGGCACCAGGATCCTCTTCGAGACCAGGTACCGCCTAAACTGTTAAATGAAAAAGTGATTGCTTACCGCATTTCATGCATGAATGTTAGCAAGTCTAAGGGTATAAACATATAAGTAAAGAGTTAGAATATGATGTGGAAAACACCTAAAGTTAGGCAATTTGAAACTTAGGAACCTTCAATATCTGCTATCCAATCCCGCCCACACCAAACCCTGAAGAAACCGCCATCAACATCACCGACTTTCCATTGAAGCAATGTCAGGTTATCCAGCCAGGTATGATACTCTTAAATGGATACCTGACACTGGAAGCACAAATCCATATCATCAGACGATGCGACGAACTTGGAGCGAAACCAGGAGGGTTCTACACACCCGAATACCCGAACGGAGCAAGGATGCAATTGAAGATGATGTGCATGGGTAAGGACTGGAACCCTTACACCAAGTCATATCAAGAAGTGCGAGCTGAAGATGGAGCAACAGTATCAAGTATACCAGAGGGGTTCCACGCGGTCGTTAACCACGCCGTGGGAATTGCTCAGCAAGTTGAAACGGAATCAATTCCAAGTGTAAAAGCAGATCTATGCATTGTAAACTTCTACCAGAAAGGTGGATGGTTAGGTATGCACCAAGACAAGGACGAGTCACCCGAGTCTCTAAGTAAGGGAGTACCCGTGGTGTCTTGGTCCATTGGTGATACCGCAGTGTTTGTGTATGGCGAGCAGAAGCGTGCTGACCTCGCAAGGAAGATATTGTTGAAATCGGGAGATGTATTAATCATGGGTGGGCAATCAAGGATGCTATACCATGGCATCAGGAAGATCAAATTGAATACCGCACCGTCGGCAGTGATCAATGCCACACACATGAAACCCGGACGTTTAAATTTGACCTTCAGACAGTTTTAAGCTTTGTATAATTGTGTGATGTGATAAACCCGTGTGTATTAAGGATGTTGTAAGTGTAAATCATGGCGATAGTGTAAGCCAATGAATGTTGTAAAAGAGTGTGTTAATGAATAAAGTGGAGTTGTTTGAAGCATATAAACCGTGTTGTTACCAATACTTATTAGTTTGCCAATGAATTAGGCTGTGCACTCGGAACGGGAGGTATACTGAGTGTCTGCAATAAGGCAGAAGCCGGCAAGAGCGGCACAATCCTCACCGGTACCTTTCCAGTGAATGGCGTGGATGCATCGATCTTGTTCGACTCTGGAGCCTCGCACACATTCATTTCGCTATCATTTGCGAAGAGGCTGGGGTTAGACGGTGAAGAGATGCCAGACTTCGTGGTTACTCTCCCGTCGAAAGAGCGGATTAGATGTACCCGCTACTACCGAGATGCTGTTGTTCGAATCAGGGATGAGGAGTTTCCGATCGACTTGATAGAGTTCGACGGACTAGGTTTTGATGTGATTGTCGGGATGAACTGGTTGGAGCGGTACAAGGGTAGAATCCTATGTGCCGAGCATCGACTGCTTCTTAGGAGTCCATCTGGGGTTACTATATCATACCGCCAGAGGCCCAGGGAGCCTTCGACACAGATCATCACCGCCATGGCCATGTATCATGAGTTGCGACGGGGAAATGATGTATACCTCTGCTATGTCCAGGACATAGAGAGAGACCCTGAGTTTAGCCCAGATGTGCCGGTAGTGTCGGAGTTTCCTGACGTATTTCCTAAGGAACTGTCGGGCATGCCGCTAGCACGAGATGTTAAGTTTGAGATTGATCTAGTTCCGGGCACCGGACCCATTGCGAAAGCACCTTACCGTATGGCTCCAGCTGAGATGACAGAGCTCAAGGAGCAGCTGAGAGACCTACTCGACAAGGGCTTTATCCGCCCTAGTGTTTCACCATGGGGAGCGCCGGTTCTCTTCGTGAAGAAGAAGGACGGTAGCCTCCGCCTATACATTGATTATCGAGAGCTGAATGCTGTTACGGTGAAGAACCGTTACCCCTTACCACGCATCGACGATCTATTTGATCAGCTGAGGGGAGCATCAGTGTTCTCCAAGATAGACCTACGTTCCGAATACCACCAGATTGCCATCCGTGACAGTGATATAGAAAAGACAGCTTTCAGAACTAGGTATGGGCATTATGAGTTCACAGTTATGCCGTTTGGCTTGTCAAATGCACCAGCAAAGTTCATGGACTTAATGAACCGTTTGTTCCAAGATCAGTTGGACAAATCATTGGTAGTCTTCATCGATGACATACTTGTGTATTCGAAATCGAGAGGTGAGCATGAAAGCCACCTGAGAGATGTATTGCAAACGTTGAGGAAAAATCAGCTGTATGCTAAATTTTCTAAGTGTGAATTTTGGTTGAACCAAGTATCATTCCTTGGACATGTGATTTCTGAGGCCGGGATCGCTGTTGATCCGGCAAAGATAGATGCAGTGCGCACCTGGCCTAGGCCGAAGACAGTTACCGACATCAGGAGTTTCCTCGGTCTGGCAGGTTATTATAGGAGGTTTGTGAAGGACTTCTCCAGTGTCTCGAAGCCGATGACTTCCTTGATGAAAAAGGATGCACCATTCGAGTGGACAGTCGACTGTGAGAGAGCTTTCACGAGTCTCAAGGATGCTCTGACATCTGCACCGGTACTGACATTACCAGACGGTCCAGATGGTTTTGAGGTCTATTGCGACGCATCAGGCAGGGGTATGGGTTGTGTGTTGATGCAACACGGGAAGGTCGTGGCTTACGCCTCCCGACAGCTGAAGAAGCATGAGGAGAACTACCCTACCCACGACTTAGAGTTGGGGGCCATTGTCTTCGCACTGAAGATATGGCGACATCATTTGTATGGGGTAAGCGTGACATTCTATTCTGACCACAAGAGTTTGAAATACTTGTTCACTCAGAAAGAGTTGAACATGAGGCAGAGAAGATGGGTTGAGTTCTTGAATGATTATGACATCAATTTACAGTACAAGGAGGGTAAGGCAAACGTGGTAGCTGACGCACTGAGTCGCCGAGCACACTCTCTCCATTCGCTAGTCTCTCATACTGGCTTGGTTGAAGAGGTGCGGAGTGCTCAGATGACGGATCAGTATATGGTGGAGATTAGACAGAAGCTTATTGATGGCACATTCAAGGGTCAGAAGTACGACTTCAGACTCCACGATGATGACCTGATTAGGCTTAATGGCCGGTTGTGTATACCGAGGAGTAGCGCTGAGCTGAAGGAGCGCATACTGAGTGAATCCCATTGTTCTACGACATCGATTCACCCCGGAGCTTCAAAGATGTATAAAGGTATGAAAAGATATTTCTGGTGGGCTGGAATGAAAAAGGATGTGAATGACTATGTGTTGAGGTGTCTCACTTGTCAGAAGGTCAAGTTTGAGCACCGACGGCCTGGTGGTATGGTGCAGCCAATGCCAGTGCCGGAGTGGAAGTTCCATGACATATCTATGGACTTCGTGGTAGGGCTTCCGCCTACAAGGGGAGGTCTAAATATGATTTGGGTTGTGGTAGACCGACTGACCAAGGTGGCTCGATTCATACCGATGAAGGACACCTGGAAAGTGGCTAAGCTTGCAGAGCTCTTCGACAAAGAGATTGTAAGACATCATGGGTTCCGAAAACGATTGTATCTGACAGAGATACCAGATTCTTATCCAGATATTGGAAGTCTACACGAGAGGCACTTGGTAAGGAACTGAAATTGAGCACAGCGTTTCACCCACAGAAAGATGGTCAGAGTGAGCGCACCATCCAGACACTTGAGGATATGCTACGTGCATGTGCACTTGACTTTCAGACCAGCTGGATTGATAAGTTACTCTGACACAGTTCGAGTTTAGGTACAAAAACAGTTATCATGCATCGATCAAGATGTCTCCCTTCCAGGCATTGTACGGTAGACCATGCGCACGCCATTATGCTGGATGAGTCGGTGAGACGGTCATTATAGGACCAGAGTATCTTGAGCAAGTTCAGGCAGAGAAGTTCGCCAGATCAGGGCTAATATGAAAGCAGCTCAGGATAGACAGAAATCGTACGCAGATGTGCGCCGACGTGACCTGGAGTTCGCCGTGGGCGGATCAGGATTTTGAGAGATCCCCCATGAAGGGAGTATTTCGTTTTGGCCAGAAGGGAAGTTGAGCCCGAAATATGTGGGTCCTTATGTTGTGACGGAGCGGATGGCCCGGTAGCTTATTGAAATACCCCGTAATTAAAAATAGTGATTAATTAGGCTAATAAATAATTTTAGAAGCTTAATTAAGTGTAAATAATTATAAGGGAACAAATCCCGAAGGAAAACGGATCCTTAAAATGGAATTAAAATCACTAACGGAACTTAAAGCGCGTTTTTCGAGGGTAATCGGGAAAAACGTGTCTTTAAGCGGGGTCAAATAGACTCGTAACAATTTTAGTCAACTAAATTTCATTAATAAAATTAGTGAAGCTTTAGAACCAATAAAATCAATAAAACAGGAAATAGTAAAAACTGTCAAAAACGGGAAGTGTGGGGTGAGAGTGTAAATAAAATAAGTTAGTGTGTCCACTTTTAGAAATAAAAACTGAAAAAGAGTGTGTGTGCTGTGTGGTAGCCGGCCACATTAGGGCCCATACCCTCCTCTTTATTTCTCCTTATGAGCTACAGACAAGAGAAATCAAACAAAAGCAAAAAAAAAATAATTCTCTCTCCTCACTCACTCACACCCACGTACTGCACCTCTCTATTTTCTTTCTTCTTCCTCTCTGCTCTTCTATGGCGATTTGAGAAGGAACCACCACAGAGCCATCTTCTTCCTCATCTTTGAAACCTCAAACCTTCACCAAATGCCACAAAAAACCATACCATTGAATTCGTATCGTCAAGGAGATCATTCTCCACCTTTCAAAAATCTAAAACCACCAACTTGAATTTGAGGGTATTATCGGTTGAGAGCTTCAAGACACATTTTCAAGATCTATCATCTTCTACATGGTCTAAGGTAAGAAGTAGACCAAGCTTCACTCTTCTTCATCTTTTCCTTGCAAAAATACCAAAACTCACGTAACCCCACTGTTTCATTGCTAGCCGTTTCGGTGTTCCATCTTGGGGGGTTGGAGTCTGTGTCATTTTCCACTCCAAAAACTCATTAGAAGCCCAGGGTAAGATCTCTTAAGAGTTAAATGGTTTATTATGATCTAGGGTTAATACGTGAGATGTAGAAACTTACTAGTTTTGTGTGTATGGGTGTACCTTACTACGTGGTGTAGTTTGGTTGAAATAAAACAAGAAAACAAAGAAGGGAAGAGGAGCAAGAAGAAGAAGGAGGAGAAAAGAAACAAAACAAGTAAACCAAAGGTAATGAGCAGCCCCTGTATGATATTATGTTTTGTGTATGTGTAGGCATATTTTTAGCAATGAATAAGCTACTGTAACCGTATGAAAAGAATGGGTACACTAATGGAAATGGTAGTTGTAGTTTGAAGTTTTGAAAACAAAGAAATAATATGCTAAGTGTAAATGTTTGAGTGTGCAGGAGGTATTAGGAATATATGTGAGAATATCGTGTGTGTTGAACAGGTTGTGAGAATGTTGAAGCGTGCAAATTATGAGGTGAGAACACTTAGAGATGTAGGGAACCTCTGTCAAAATTTGTTTAGGAATGCAGAGTCTTGGTTGATGTTAGAAAAGAAAGAAACAGAAGGGAATTACAGAGAGGGAAAAATGAGATTGTTCACTTTGTCTTGTAACAGGAAAAGAAATGTAATTGAGTGGAGTTGTAAATGATGTATTGAGAGTTGTCAAACTAAGTTAGGCTAGTGTAAGAGTCATTGGTTTAGTGGGAAGAAGAATAGGAAGGTCTGTAGCATTATTTGGTGAAGTAGAGATGCAACAGAGGAGGAGAAGAATGAAAGTGATAGTGTTAATGTAACAGATTTTGGGTAGTGTTGTTTAGGCTAGTTTAAAACGCTTAAACAAGGTTAAAACATGCTAGATTATATGTAGAAATATTAGGGAAGAGATTGGTAGAAGTTTAGAATTTATACAAGCTCAAAAACTTACATATATTACCATACTGCAACTAGTCCGGGTTGCAAACCAGAATGCAAACCCGGACTAGCCATAAAATTAGACAGAATAAGTTGCAGTGGGATGATCCAGGTTTAAACCAAGAGGCTAACCCGGAACATCCAAAAACATACCCGTAGCTTTCTCGAAATACATTGTCCGGGTTTGGAAGTAGTATGTAAACCCGGAACAATGCAAAAAATCCACCCGAGAGCAAGTATCTGTATTGGTCCGGGTTTGAAATAGGGAAACAAACCCGGAACACACACATTTCTAACCCGTAAGTTGCTCCAGTGGGTTGGTCCGGGTTTGTAAACCCGGACACTAACCCGGAACATGCCAAAAATTGTACAGAATGTGTTTCTAAGCTTAGGTAAGGATGGGTAATGATGGGTAATGATATTATAAGATGATTAAGACATAATTAATGATGTTTAAAGGTCATTAAGGCCATAAACAAGCTTGGAAAATAATTTAAGAAAGTAACATAAGTACATGTATTGAACAATAATGAATTACTAAGTATAAACCAAGAGATGTTAGTAAGTAGTAGTTAGTAGGGTTAAGTAGGGTAATTAACCACCCAATGTATGTATATGATGGACTTGATGTGAACACCGGAGGACGTTTGAAAACACGTACGACGGTGAACGGTATGGATTCCTCATGCCCCGTATGCTATCTTGGTTACTCTGATTTGTGTGTTGTGTGCTAATTGATCAAAATAAGATAAATGCACGAATCGGAGTTAATATGCATACTTGTGAATATGTAGTGTTGTATGATGTTATACTTTCTTTAATTCTCAGTTTGTATACTTCATGAAATGTATGGATGATATGAATGTGTGTATGTATGTTGTATTGTACCGTGACCGCTATTTTTGTGTTTGGACTTCTAACTTATTCCTAACAAGCTAACCATCCTAACTTAAAATGGTAATTAAATTGGAATGAGTAGAAGTCGATATAGTTTCGGCCACGCGTGAGGATGCAGAGTCACGAGAGGTTGGCTCCAATTCCTGACTCTTAAACTGGTCCGCGGCCCAAATCCCTTAGTGGGTAGCATCCGGATTGGTGAGTCAAGTAAATCCCGGATGTGGGACGGTGTAGTCCACAAGGCCGGAGGTCCCGACGACTTAACTTGAGTATAAGTAAGTAAGTAAGAATGAGTAAGTAAAGTAATGAAAGTAAGTAATTGTAAGTAAGAAGAAGTAAGTAATGAGTAAAAGAGTAAAGCATTCGATTAACCCGGATGCATAATTTGGCTAACCTTGTGAAGGTAAGTAAGATGTGTACTTGTAATGTTGCCTTGATTGTGTAATGAATTGTATAGCATGTATATTGTATGAAGAGCATGTATGTATGAATAATGAATGGCATGTTTAGTGGACGTCAAATAGTCGGCGTGCCCTAGCTAGCACGCGGTATATGCGGAGTCCATATGCAGCTTTGCTGAGCCCCTTGGGGCACCATTTTTACTACACGCAGGTACTCGAGATTGATGAAGATGTGAAGATCTACTTTCATTTCTTTTATCTTCTTTTGGAATGTAAACGCTGAATTCATGATGGGTGTACTGAGTAGTACATGGCTGTAGTTTTTGAGTAGCCGGTGTACCATGGGGTACACCTTTTTGGATAATGAAAGTATTGGATTGGGGTATAGATGAGTAGCTTTAGAAACTCATTCTTTTGGAACTTAGAAATGATGTAATTGAATATACTTTAAATACTCGGTGATCCAGGATGTAAGTATTTGGTATGTGGTATTTTGGTAAGCAATTAGTAGCTCGGTACGTTATGTTCATCAGACCGTGACTGTAAGTACTAGTAGCCTAGCTAGCCGTATGGGCGGTTAGCGGCATTGTTTCACCCGCCGTAGTAAGTATGTAATAATTCCGCTGCGAACTCGTAGGATTAATAGGACGATTAGACGGTAAGCATAGGATTAGCAGTTGGGGTGTTACAAAAAGTGGTATCAGAGCGAAGTGTCGCTCTGATGTCCATAGTACCGAGCATAGGAGATTACCGAGTTAGGATTTCAACCGTCTTAAGACGGATACCTAGAAACCTAACTAGGAAACTACCGTTGTTAACAACGGATACCCGACGTTCTTCGGAACGATACCTTGTTTAATTCCAAGACCTTTGAGTCATTCTTGCGGAGCCTAATGTAACTGTTAAATATTCAGATGTCAGGAAGAGGCCGAGGCCGAACTAGAGGCGAAGCCTCAGATGGAAGGGCGCGCAAACGATAGCTGAAATCGTTGCCGCCACGGTAGCACAAATGCTACCCCAAGTAATACAAGCTGTACAACAAACACAGCAGAACCAAACTCAAGCGGGGCCAATCCCTCCCCCTCCTCCCAGAGAAGCCAATTGGGTGAAAGCTGTAGCGGAACTCCGCCCTCCTTGCTTTAGGGGCGAGAGTGATCCTGCTAAGCTCGAGGCCTACATCTCGAGATGGAGACGGCTTTCGAAACCCTCGAAGCTCCTGCTGGAGTTCGAGTTAGAGTTGCTGCCTACTACCTGAAAGATGCAGCCATGGATTGGTGGAAGCTCATCAAGAACGAGCACGTCAACGACCCCACTTTCGATTGGGAATCTTTCACATCTCTCCTCCGATCCAAGTACTATCCGGAGCATGTAAAGACAAAGAAAAGGCTTGAACTTGACGCCTTAAAGATGACAGACAAGATGTCTGTGGATGAGTACTATCGGACTTTCACCTCCATTCTCCGTCTCCTCCCCGATCTTGGATACACCGGCCAGGTGTTGGTCGATCGCTTCTATGGCGGTCTGAGCCATCGCCTTCGGTACGGTATGGGCTACACGAGATTTACCTCCCTTCAGGGAATGTCAGTTAACCCTTAGTATCATTCAATTCCTTAAATTCCTTGAACTCCTTTGAATTTTCCCTTATCCTCCTTAAATGAGAATCCCGGCTAATACCTGAAATTTCAGGAGTGTTATCACGCGGCTTCTCGCGTTGAGATCACTTGCCAATGAAGGGATGGAATGAAGAAACCGCGCTGAAGCGCAAGGCCAATAACAAGAATACCAATGGCGAGGAGCAGAACCAGGGTAAGAGTTGGAAGAAGAAGAAAGGGAACTTCTTTTCTCAGAAGAAGTCCCCAAGTGAGAGCAGTGCCCATGCTGAGCAGGGCAAACCAGCTGAGATCCTTCAGCTTGGTTATTCTGCACCGGTGGCAGCTAAGCCACTGAGATCACACCCTCCTAAGGGTAAATTCTACTTCCAATTCGTATTCATATAAGTATCGTATCTAGTATATCCACGCACACATGTGCTAACCCTCTAACCTCAGGTTCTAGCTCCGGAACCGCCAAAACCTTCTCCGACGGCCGCACCTATGTGTGCAGAAAGTGCAACCAGGACCATCCTGGTAAGGACTGCTACGGGAGGGAGATCAAATGCTACAACTGCCAGAAGCTAGGACACACAGCTAACAAGTGCCCAGAGAGCGGAAAGCCGAAGGAAACTTTCAGAGCTACAAGCAGAGAGAGGGCAAGGAGGTGGCATCTAGCGATGCACCGGCCCAGCAGGCACCTCAGGGACAGGGATCCCGGGGCCCTCAGAGGGGCGCACCTCAGAGGCAGCCTGTTCTCCATGTGATTGACCGCGATGGGCCCGGTTCGAAATCCGGCCAAGGTAATCACCTAAACCTTAATCCTTGAAATAGCATGCCTAGTAGTAGAGTAATTGTATGAGTGAATGCATGAGTAAATCAATGAAGTGTATATTGAGCATGAAATGAAGTAGTTGAAACTAGTACTCACCGTAGATGAAATTTGTAACCATAGGAAGCTTTAGTATCTGTTACCCAATACCGGTAACCTTGAATCAAGAAGAGATCGACATCACCAACAACGACTACACCAACAAACAGTGTCAGGTCATCCGCCCAGGTATGATCTTATTAAGGGGATACCTGACACCCGAAGCGCAAATCTCAATTATTCGACGATGCAACGAGCTAGGAACGGGTCAAGGTGGATTTTACACGCCCGAATTCCCCGGTGGAGCGAAGATGAAGCTGAAGATGATGTGCTTGGGAAAGGACTGGAATCCTTATACCAAGACATACCAGGAGACACGACGACACGATGGAGCGACGCCACCGACAATACCCCCAGAATTTCAGACCCTCATCACTCAAGCCGTGAACTTGCACAACAATGTGAATCCGAACCGATCCCCGCACTTGAAGCGGACCTTTGTATCGTCAACTTCTATGAAAAAAGAAGGACGACTTGGGTTACACCAAGACAAGGACGAGACAGCGGAATCTCTTGAACAAGGAGTGCCCGTAGTGTCTTGGTCCATTGGTGATGACGCCATATTCCTGTATAGCGAGCAGAAGCGTGTGGACCTCGCACAGAAACTGGTATTGAGATCAGGAGATGTCCTAATCATGGGTGGAAACTCTAGGATGCTGTATCACGGGATCAACAAGATCAAGTTGAATACGGCACCGCCGGCAATAATCAATGCCACACACATGAAACCAGGACGCCTGAACCTTACCTTTAGAAAGTATTAAATTGCTAGTATCATGTAATCTTTTAGTAACGTGTATTAGAGACACGGTATGTATGATGGTTGGTTTATCAATAAAGAGCAGTGTTGATTTAATTCCACTTGTGTCCACCATCAATACTTATCCAATTGTGAATCCAATAGGTTGTGGACTCGGTACCGAAGGTAACCTGAGCATCCTCACCGAAGCACAAGCCGGCAGAAGCGGCACCATTCTAACGGGAACCTTCCCAGTAAATGGCATTGATGCCAATGTGCTATTCGACTCCGGTGCCTCTCACACTTCGTATCACCATCCTTTGTGAAGAGGTTGAAGCTAGATGCGGATGAGCTACCGAACTTCATGGTTACTCTCCCATCGAAGGAGCGAGTAAAGTGCACCAAATACTATCAATCAGCCACAATCCAAATCAAAGGCGAATCGTTCCCCTTTCCTTCATCGAATTCAACGGATTGGGATTCGACGTAATCATTGGGATGAATTGGTTGGAGCGGCACAAAAGGGTAGAATCCTCTGCGCCGAGCATCGTTTGCTGCTCAAGAGTCCTTCTGGGGTTACCGTATCTTACCGCCAGAGACCGAGAGAGCCTTCGACCACCTTATATCTGCCATGGCTATGTACCGGGAGCTCAGAAAGGGCCAAGAAGTGTATCTGTGTTATGTGCAAGACCTGGAGAGAGATCCAGAGTTCAGCGACGATGAGTACTATTGTATCCGAGTATCCCGATGTATTTCCTAAGGAGCTACCCGGCATGCCACCACCGAGAGCAGTGGAATTTGAGATTGATCTATTGCCAGGTACCGGTCCCATTGCTAGGGCACCGTACCGCATGGCACCAGCAGAGATGACCGAATTGAAAGAGCAGTTGAGGGATCTTCTAGACAAAGGGTTCGTACGCCCGAGCGTATCACCCTGGGGAGCACCGGTTCTCTTCGTGAAGAAGAAGGACGGTAGCCTCCGACTATGCATTGACTACCGCGAGCTGAATGCGGTCACAGTCAAAAATAAATACCCACTACCACGTATTGATGATCTATTCGACCAGTTGAAAGGAGCCTCAGTCTTCTCCAAGATCGACCTCCGTTCAGGGTACCATCAGATTGCAATCAAAGAGCAAGACATTGAGAAAACGGCATTCCGTACCAGATATGGCCACTACGAATTCACAGTGATGCCATTCGGTTTGTCAAACGCACCGGCAAAATTCATGGACCTCATGAATCGGTATTCAGTGAGCAGTGGACACTTCGGTTGTGGTCTTCATCGACGACATCCTTGTATATTCTAAGTCACCGGAGGAACATGAAATTCACTTGAGGAAAGTGCTTGAGACACTGCGCGAGAACCAGCTTTATGCGAAGTTCTCCAAATGCGAGTTTTGGCTTGATCAGGTATCATTCCTTGGACATGTCATCTCGAGCGCAGGTATCTCAGTTGACCCTTCTAAAGTAGAAGCTGTACGATCATGGCCTAGACCCAAGACTGTTACCGACATTAGGAGCTTTCTTGGTCTAGCCGGTTACTACCGGAGATTTGTAAGGGACTTCTCGAAAGTCGCCAAGCCCATGACTACATTGATGAAGAAAGATGCACCGTTTGTATGGACAGACGAGTGCGAGCTATCATTTCAGAAATTGAAAGACTCATTGACCTCAGCGCCCATCCTTACTCTTCCAGAGGGCACAGAGGGATTTGAGGTATACTGTGATGCATCAGGCAAGGGATGGGATGCGTACTCATGCAGCATGGCAAGGTTGTTGCTTATGCCTCCCGCCAGCTGAAAAAGCATGAGGAGAATTACCCGACTCACGACTTAGAGTTAGGAGCCATTGTCTTCGCCTTGAAGATATGGCGACACTATCTCTATGGGGTAAGCATCACCATCTACTCCGATCATAAAAGTTTACAATACGTATTCACTCAGAAAGAACTCAACTTGAGACAAAGAAGATGGATGGAGTTTCTTTCAGACTATGACATCAACTTACAGTATAAGGAAGGGAAGGCTAATGTGGTAGCCGACGCCCTGAGCCGTCGAGCACACTCGCTCCATTCGCTACTCGCTTCTTCTAGCTTGGTTGACGAGGTGCGAGATGCTCAGTTGAGAGGACCCTTACCTAACCGAAATCAGACAAAAGATCGAGAATGGTACATTTGAGAAGAAAAAGTATGACTTCAAGCTACATGAAGATGGTTTGATTCGGTTGAATGGCAGGCTATGCATCCCCGAAGCAATGCTGAGCTAAGGGATCGCATCCTGCGAGAGTCACATAGTTCCACATTGTCAGTCCATCCGGGAGCCTCTAAGATGTACAAAGACATGAAGAGGTACTTCTGGTGGTCTGGAATGAAGTCAGATGTGACAGAATTCGTATTGAGATGCTTAACATGCCAGAAGGTAAAATTCGAACATCGTAGACCGGGCGGAATGGTGCAATCGATGCCAGTTCCGGAGTGGAAATTTCATGATATCTCCATGGATTTTGTTGTAGGACTCCCACCTGCTAGGGGAGGACTCAACATGATCTGGGTCGTAGTAGATCGCCTTACCAAGGTGGCCAGATTCATACCGATGAAGGACACCTGGAAGGTAGTGAAACTAGTGAGTTATTCGACAAGGAGATTATCAGACATCACGGAGTCCCTAAGACGATAGTATCTGACCGCGACACCAGATTCCTTTCACGATACTGGAGAGCTACAAGAGAAGCGCTGGGTACAGAATTGAAGTTGAGTACCGCCTTCCATCCTCAGACCGACGGTCAGACAGAAAGGACCATCCAGACACTGGAGGACATGCTTCGGGCATGTGCCTTAGACTTTCAGGGGAGTTGGTTAGATAAGCTTCACCTTATCGAGTTCTCGTATAATAATAGTTATCACGCCTCGATTAAGATGTCGCCTTTCCAAGCCCTATACGGTAGACCTTGCCGTACACCCTTGTGTTGGGATGAGTCAAGTGAAGCGGTCATAATAGGACCGGAGTACCTTGAGCAAGTGCAAGCCGAAGTGCAACAAATTCGAGCTAACATGAAGGCAGCCCAAGATAGACAGAAATCCTATGCGGATGTGAGACGACGCGACCTTGAGTTCGCCGTGGGTGACCAAGTGTTCTTGCGCGTTTCACCTATGAAGGGTGTCTTCCGTTTTGGTCAGAAGGGCAAGCTAAGCCCAAAATTTGTAGGGCCATACACTATCACCGAAAGAGTTGGTTCAGTAGCCTACAGGTTAGCATTACCTGAGGACTTGGGACGTGTCCATGATGTATTCCATGTGTCACAACTCAAGAAGTATATGGCTGATCCTTCTCATGTCTTAGAGCCAGAGAGATTATCTATTGAGCCAAACATGAGATATGTGGAAACTCTAGTGAGAATCTTGGATAGGAAGACCAGAGACACTCGCCATAAGTCTATTCGAATGGTGAAGGTCCTATGGTCTAACCATGATGTCGAAGAAGCGACATGGGAGTTGGAAGATGCCATGAAGGCTAAGTACCCACAGTTATTCGTAGACTAGTTAGTCTAGCATGTAATATACGGGTACGGGTCGTACCCCTTTTAAGGGGGGTAGAGCCCTTTTGCTTTTGCATTGCTTCGGGGTAAGCATTGCATTTTGTATGGCACATGTAGTGCAGGTGAATGTGGTATGGATATGTATGTATGTGTAATATGTAGTGAATGAATGTGTATTGTGAATGGTAATGGTGTATTGTGTATTGTGAAATGGTATGAATGAACATGATGGATTGTGTATGAATTGCGAATTGTGTATTGTACTTGAATTGTGTATGCTTGTAATGTGAAAGGAGTAAACACCTCATAGGTGTAGAAAGACACATTAGGACAATGGTTTGCCTAATGAGTAGAATACTTAAACTATTAACCTTGAGCAACTTTGAGGGCAAAGTTTCTTAAGGGGGGTAGATTGAAATACCCCGTAATTAAAAATAGTGATTAATTAGGCTAATAAATAATTTTAGAAGCTTAATTAAGTGTAAATAATTATAAGGGAACAAATCCCGAAGAAAACGGATCCTTAAAATGGATTAAAATCACTAACGGAACTTAAAGCGCGTTTTTCGAGGTAACCGGGGAAACGTGTCTTTAAGCGGGTCAAATAGACTCGTAACAATTTAGTCAACTAAATATTCATTAATAAAATTAGTGAAGCTTTAGAACCAATAAAATCAATAAAACAGGAAATAGTAAAAACTGTCAAAATGGGAAGTTGTGGGGTGAGAGTGTAATTAAAATAAGTTAGTGTGTCCACTTTTAGAAATAAAAACTGAAAAAGAGTGTGTGTGCTGTGTGGTAGCCGGCCACATTAGGGCCCATACCCTCCTCTTTATTTCCCTTATGAGCTACAGACAAGAGAAATCAAACAAAAGCAAAAAAAAATAATTCTCTCTCCTCACTCACTCACACCCACGTACTGCACCTCTCTATTTTCTTTCTTCTTCCTCTCTGCTCTTCTATGGCGATTTGAGAAGGAACCACACAGAGCCATCTTCTTCCTCATCTTTGAAACCTCAAACCTTCACCAAATGCCACAAAAACCATACCATTGAATTCGTATCGTCAAGGAGATCATTCTCCACCTTTCAAAAATCTAAAACCACCAACTTGAATTTTGAGGGTATTATCGGTTGAGAGCTTCAAGAACACCATTTCAAGATCTATCATCTTCTACATGGTCTAAGGTAAGAAGTAGACCAAGCTTCACTCTTCTTCATCTTTTCCTTGCAAAAATACCAAAACTCACGTAACCCCACTGTTTCATTGCTAGCCGTTTCGGTGTTCCATCTTGGGGGGTTGGAGTCTTGTCATTTTCCACTCCAAAAACTCATTAGAAGCCCCAGGGTAAGATCTCTTAAGAGTTTAAATGGTTTATTATGATCTAGGGTTTAATACGTGAGATGTAGAAACTTACTAGTTTTGTGTGTATGGGTGTACCTTACTACGTGGTGTAGTTTGGTTGAAATAAAACAAGAAAACAAAGAAGGGAAGAGGAGCAAGAAAGAAGAAGGAGGAGAAAAGAAAAGAAACAAGTAAACCAAAGGTAATGAGCAGCCCCTGTATGATTATTATGTTTGTGTATGTGTAGGCATATTGTTTTAGCAATGAATTAAGCTACTGTAACCGTATGAAAAGAATGGGTACACTAATGGAAATGGTAGTTGTAGTTTGAAGTTTTGAAAACAAAGAAATAATATGCTAAGTGTAAATGTTTGAGTGTGCAGGAGGTATTAGGAATATATGTGAGAATATCGTGTGTGTTGAACAGGTTGTGAGAATGTTGAAGCGTGCAAAATTATGAGGTGAGAACACTTAGAGATGTAGGGAACCTCTGTCAAAATTTGTTTAGGAATGCAGAGTCTTGGTTGATGTTAGAAAAGAAAGAAACAGAAGGGAATTACAGAGAGGGAAAAATGAGATTGTTCACTTGTCTTGTAACAGGAAAAGAAATGTAATTGAGTGGAGTTGTAAATGATGTATTGAGAGTTGTCAAACTAAGTTAGGCTAGTGTAAGAGTCATTGGTTTAGTGGGAAGAAGAATAGGAAGGTCTGTAGCATTATTTGGTGAAGTAAAGATGCAACAGAGGAGAGAAGAATGAAAGTGATAGTGTTAATGTAACAGATTTTGGGTAGTGTTGTTTAGGCTAGTTTAAAACGCTTAAACAAGGTTAAAACATGCTAGATTATATGTAGAAATATTAGGGAAGAGATTGGTAGAAGTTTAGAATTTATACAAGCTCAAAAACTTACATATATTACCATACTGCAACTAGTCCGGGTTGCAAACCAGAATGCAAACCCGGACTAGCCATAAAATTAGACAGAATAAGTTGCAGTGGGATGATCCGGGTTTAAAACCAAGAGGCTAACCCGGAACATCCCAAAAACATACCCGTAGCTTTCTCGAAATACATTGTCCGGGTTGGAGAGTAGTATGTAAACCCGGAACAATGCAAAAATCCACCCGAGAGCAAGTATCTGTATTGGTCCGGGTTTGAAATAGGGAACAAACCCGGAACACACACATTTCTAACCCGTAAGTTGCTCCAGTGGGTTGGTCCGGGTTTGTAAACCCGGACACTAACCCGGAACATGCCAAAAATTGTACAGAATGTGTTTCTAAGCTTAGGTAAGGATGGGTAATGATGGGTAATGATATTATAAGATGATTAAGACATAATTAATGATGTTAAAGGTCATTAAGGCCATAAACAAGCTTGGAAAATAATTTTAAGAAAGTAACATAAGTACATGTATTTGAACAATAATGAATTAGTAAGTATAAACCAGAGATGTTAGTAAAGTAGTTAGTAGGGTTAAGTAAGGGTAATTAACCACCCAATTGTATGTATATGATAGGACCTTGATTGTGAACACCGGAGGAACGTTTGGAAACACGTACGACGGTGAACGGTATGGATTCCTCATGCCCCGTATGCTATCTTGGTTACTCTGATTTGTGTGTTGTGTGCTAATTGATCACCAAATAAGATAAATGCACGAATCGGAGTTAATATGCATACTTGTGAATATGTAGTGTTGTATGATGTTGTATACTTTCTTTAATTCTCAGTTTGTGTACTTCATGAAATGTATGGATGATATGAATGTGTGTATGTATGTTGTATTGTACCGTGACCGCTATTTATTTGGTTTGGACTTCTAACTTATTCCTAACAAGCTAACCATCCTAACTTAAAATGGTAATTAAATTGGAATGAGTAGAAGTCCGATATAGTTTCGGCCACGCGTGAGGATGCGGAGTCACGAGAGGTTGGCTCCAATTCCTGACTCTTAAACTGGTCCGCGGCCCAAATCCCTTAAGTGGGTAGCATCCCGGATTGGTGAGTCAAGTAAATCCCGGATGTGGGACGGTGTAGTCCCCAAGGCCGGAGGTCCCGACAACTTAACTTGAGTATAAGTAAGTAAGTAAGAATGAGTAAGTAAAGTAATTGAAGTAAGTAATTGTAAGTAAGAAGAAGTAAGTAATGAGTAAAAGAGTAAAGCATTCCGATTAACCGGATGCATAATTTGGCTAACCTTGTGAAGGTAAGTAAGATGTGTACTTGTAATGTTGCCTTGATTGTGTAATGAATTGTATAGCATGTATATTGTATGAAGAGCATGTATGTATGAATAATGAATGGCATGTTTAGTGGACGTCAAATAGTCGGCGTGCCCTAGCTAGCACGCGGTATATGCGGAGTCCATATGCAGCTTTTGCTGAGCCCCTTGGGGCACCATTTTTACTACACGCAGGTACTCGAGATTGATGAAGATGTGAAGATCTACTTCATTTCTTTTATCTTCTTTTTGGAATGTAAACGCTGAATTCATGATGGGTGTACTGAGTAGTACATGGCTGTAGTTTTGAGTAGCCGGTGTACCATGGGGTACACCTTTTTGGATAATGAAAGTATTGGATGGGGTATAGATGAGTAGCTTTAGAAACTCATTCTTTTGGAACTTAGAAATGATGTAATTGAATATACTTTAAATACTCGGTGATCCAGGATGTAAGTATTTGGTATGTGGTATTTTGGTAAGCAATTTAGTAGCTCGGTACGTTATGTTCATCAGACCGTGACTGTAAGTACTAGTAGCCTAGCTAGCCGTATGGGCGGTTAGCGGCATTGTTTCACCCGCCGTAGTAAGTATGTAATAATTCCGCTGCGAACTCGTAGGATTAATAGGACGATTAGACGGTAAGCATAGGATTAGCGGTTGGGGTGTTACACTTATAGACTTGATTTACCCGCCGAGCTGGGCAAGGTACATGATGTATTTCATGTGTCCCAGTGAAGAAGTATATGTCTCATCCGTCTCATGTGCTTCAGCCGAAAAGGCTAACTTTAGAGCCGACCATGCGATCAGTGGAGACTCCGGTACGGATTCTGGACACTAAGACTCGAGACACTCGCCATAAGTCCGTGAGAGGTGAAGGTCCTCTGGTCTAACCAGGACATTGAGGAGGCCACTTGGGAGCTGAAAGAAAAGATGAAGGCGAAGCACCGTCATCGTTGCTTCTTAGCGTTTATATGTATAGGGTACGGGCGTACCCTTTTAGGGGGGTAGAGCCGTTTCGGTTATGGTTGTGTACGACATGTATATGTATACATTGTCTATGTTATGTTACAGACCGTTGTGTCTGAATGGTATTATGTGGTTTGGACCTCGAGTCCGTTGTGGTATTATGTGGTTTGGACCTCGAGTCCGTTGTGGTGTAAGTATGATGGTTGTGTTGGTAATGATGTTTTGGAAGTGTGGTGTTATAAGATGTTCCCGTGTTCTAATATTAAGATATGTGGGAAGTATGAACTTTGGGGACACAAGTTCTTTTAAGGGGGGTAGATTGAAATACCCCAAACCTTGGTATGTTGGTTAAACATTAAAACATGAATTATTAAGACTAAAAGAGTCTTAGAAACATTAGTAAACAAATTTAAACAAAAGCAAACACAAAATGTGCTTTAAAGTCAATAAGAGCTAAAATGTGCTCTAAGTGGAATAGGCTTGGGTAAGACCTAATGAACTTACCAAGACTTTATATATGTATTAATGAACATATTAAATCAATTACCAAAGAAAACCAAGCTTGAAAACAAGTTTTAAAAACAAAATGTGCTTTAAGAAGTCTTAAAGCACATTTTTGAAAAATTGTCTTGTAAATGAGTTTTGAATGGCTAAATGTCCATCATTACTCTTAAATATATATGTGTACTATATAGTATCACATTTGGGTGGCTATATTAATGGGAAATCAAAAATTTTCACTTCTAAGTGCCTTGTTTAGGTGAATAGTGATTTTTATAAGCTAGTTTATAACATATGTTGTATTAAGTAATCAAATTGACAAACAAAGACTAAAATACCCTCATACTAATAAAGGGGCCGGTTTTCTAAGTGTGTGACTCACCACTCTTTAGTTGATAAAATAAGTAAGTAAAGAAAATTAATTAAACTTACTTTTTACTTATAAGCATAAATATCTTCTTAAAAGCAAATCCTATCTCATTCTCATTTCTTTCCTTCATTCCCACGGTTTCCAAACCACCATCTACCTCTCTCTTTGCTCTCTCTCGGTAATACTACTACCTCCATTAGAACTCCCACTTTGACCTCTTGTAAAATCTTGCTCACTTGTTCAAATCAAAAAAAAACCACCAATCTCTTCCTCTCATCAAGCTCTTCATTCCTATCTTCTCAAAACTCCAAGAGCCCCATTTCGGTGCCAAGGTGTTCCACCATTGAAGGAGCTTGAGCTTGTCTTTGACATATTGTTGATCTCCTTTGCTTCTAGGTAAGGAATCTCAAAGAAAATCATGTTTCCTCCATGTTCTTACCTTGACCGAAAATACACATTGATATAGCTCTTTGTGTGACTTTGTTCTAGCTTCATTTCAACTCTTCATGGACTAGGTGGAGTCCTCTCTTGTATATATTCAAACTCCCTTCAAAGATCAAGGTAAAACAACTACATTAATGTTTTTGAAACAATGTAAAATTAGGGTTTACAATGAGATGAAGCTCAAAGCTTGAATACTCATTATGGTGTTTGTATATTGTTTAGAGCTTGACAAGGAATCAAAATTCCATACGGTTTTGTAAGGAAACAAGAAGGAAGTGTTTTGGAAAAGAGTAAATCTACTAACCAAATGTGGTTTAATGCCTTAGGAGAATGAGCTTATTAAAACTACCTAAAGAGCAAATGGTGAATGACCTAGTAAAGTGTTTCCAAGAGACTAGTAAAAGGCATATGTGTTTGAGTGTATTTGCAGGTTAAAGGCATATATATTGTGGAAATTCAGTGTTTATGATTTAAGCACCTTAAGGGCCTAAGAGCCATGCATTTTAAGGGCCTAAGTGCCATGCAATTTAAAATTGCACTATATTGTAATGTAGTGTAAATTTGGTGAAGTTGTGTATGAGAGTGTTCTTGGTGATTCTAGATGTTCTTGTGTGTTTAATGGAGAAAGCAAAGTGTTTAGGCTTAGTAATGTCCTAGGGGAATCCATGTCAAAATTTAGGTAAGAAGTAAGAAGTTCTAAGTGTTTACATGAGGTTTGGTGAGTTAGAAAATGTAGGAAATGGATAAGGAGTTCATGATGTTTTAAAGGAATTTTGATGAACTAGGAAGTACTCTAGAGTGTGATAAGGACTTAGGCATGAGCTTGAGGTTTTAGTATGTACCAAAGTCATTTTGGACTTAGGTAAATACCTAGGCAAACTTTGGTAAAATAAGGAGAAGTGTACACTAGGAAAAGAGTTTCAAGAAGGATACAAGGAATTAGTTGTGAGAGATGATGCTTGGGAGATGATGTTAAAATAAGGAGAAAGCTTTTGGGATAGTAGTTATCTTAGGTATGAAACACCACTTGAAAAACTAGGAGAAAACATTGTAAGTGTTAGGAATTTTGTGAAGATATAAGTAAAGGCTTAAGGAGTTAGGAAATGAATTTTATGAGTGTTTAAGGATGTTAAGGTGTGTTTGAAGTGCCCAAATGAGGTTAGGGGATACTAGTTATATGGGGTGAAGTTTGGAGTGGAGTGGAATGTAAAAAGGAAAACAAAGATTTGGGGCAGACCGGACTTGCGACCGGACTTGCAAGTTCGGTCGGGCCCAGTTTACCCTGCGGAAATTGGCTTCTGGAATGGACCGACCTTGGGACCGGACTTGCAAGTCGGTCGGGCGGTGCTTGTAATTTGTGTACGGATTGAGTTACTGGAATCGACCGGACATAGGACCGGACTTGGCAAGTCCGGTCGGGCTAAATTTCCGAAGGGGAGAAACTCTCTGGAATCGACCGGACATGGACAAGTCCGGTCGGCAAGTCCGGTCGGACCTAAACTTGTAAAAAAAAAACAGAAAGAATATGACTTATGTAGTTAACCTAGGGTGTATAATGGAGGTAACCTAGGGTAAGATAGACATTAAAACATGTCATACAATCATGTTGAATACTTAGTAAGTGTGAAGTTAAATAAATAATTAACCGACGTTACTAATGTGTATAGGATTCTCTCAAGGTGGAAACGAAACGAGGCAAGGACCAAGGTATGGTTTTCTTGCAGTCTGTTGCCTACCGGTTTACACCGGCTTGGATGTTGTTTTCTTTTCTGTGTGTTACGACCTTATAAGATTAAGGCATGAAAAGAGTTTACAGTTGTTATTCATTAAGATGTTGTAAAGTTGTGACTCCTTCCCTTGGTTGTCTAACAAGACCTAAATGTTGCTTGTTGTGACTTAACAAAATATTGTGTGATCACTAACAAGTGCTAACCGGGGGAGTGAGGAGGGTCCGGTTGTTCCGGCCACGCGTGTGATGGATGGGGGTCGATATCATATCCGGTTCGGCTCTCTTGGGGTATGTATAGGTGGTATTCCAATTTGGTTTCTACCTTCCCTTAGCTTATCCAAAGCTAGTTATTGACTCACGTCGGGCCATAGGGGCATACGTATGTTATTTCGGGTGCTTGGGATTACTATATCCGACACACCTTGGTATAAGTTAGCCGTTCTACATAACCGGACGGTAACGAGGATGGTAACGAGCTTAACATGGGATTGGTAAAAATCTCTAGGCTCACATGGTATACTAACTATGGTGGAAGGTTCTTGTGAGAACCGATTTTATGGTGATATGTATTGTTATGATGCTATGCAATTTACCTTGCTTGCTATGCTATGGTAAATATATATATATATGTTGGATGTTCTAAAATGAATGCCATGTTATTATGACAATTGGTTGCGCGTATCCCGGTAGCCGATGGGCTGCGCGTTAGCCATACCAGCAAAGGTTGCTGACCCCCTCGGGGGCTCCATATTTTATTGCAGGATGAGGATCGAAGAAGCAGAGTGGCTCTAGGTCCTAGGTCGTTGACGTACTTTTGGCTATGTTGGTTGTTGAGCCCGGGATGCGCCTGTGCTCCCGAGGCGTTACATTTTTGATACCATGTTATACAGTGATGGATGATTATGGTTTGTAGGTGTGCTGTAAATTAAATACTCTGTATGGTTGGTTATGTTATATATATATATATGGAAGTTAGATTCTATGCTCGGGAGTCTGATCATCAGACCGATACATTGTATTTATTCTGCCTAGTTAACCACGTGGGTGGTTAACGGCGTTGTAACACCAAAGCGTTAGTTATTGTTTGGTTGGTTAATTCCGCTGCGATTTCGGTAGTTGTTAGAAGCGTTGTAGGGGTGTTACAACACGATTTGGGGATACTCAAGATGATTCACTAGTTAGTGATTCAGATGATCAGGAGGACCTTAATGCAATGATGGAAGATGTTGAACAACATTTTTCCAACAAACCCAAAACATTCAAAAATCTGATGCAAGCATCAAAGGAACCGTTGTACGGTGGATGCTGATACGCACACAAAACAAATTGAGCGTTGTCCTAAAACTATTCAATCTGAAGGCGAGAACATGGATGAGTGATGTCAGTTTTATAGATCTTTTACAACTGCTGAAGGATGTACTACACAGGACCATGTGATACCCACAACAACTTATGAAGCAAAGAAGTTAATGTGTCTGATGGGTATGGAATATAAAAAAATACATGCTTGTCCAAATGGGTGTAGTGTACTGGAAGGAGAATGAGTTGGATGACCATTGCTCTGAATGTGGGGAATCACGCTATGTAAAAAAGGGTGACAGAAACACATAAGCACTAACGTGGGTTCTCCTGCGAAGGTGTTGTGGATCTACCGATTATTCCCCGATTCAAACGTTGTTTGCAGTTCAGAAAGATACTGAGAACCTCCGATGGCATGCTACCCATAGAAAGGATGATGGTAAATTGAGACATCCAGCCGATTCACCACAATGGAGAACATTGACAGAATATACCCTCAATTCGGTACAGACCCAGGAACTTAAGACTTGGTTTATGTACTGTGGGATGAAACCCTTATGGCACTTTGAGCAGTATACACAGTACTTGGCCTGTTTTATTGACAGTATACAATCTGCCGCCATGGTTGTGTATGAAACCAGACATATTCTCCTCTCTCTGTTGTGATATCGGGTCCAAAACAACCGGAAACAAATTGATGTGTTTTTGCAACCACTTATTGCCAATTTACAATTGTTGTGGAATGAAGGTGCGACAGTTTATGATTCATACGGTATGGAAAACTTCACGCTCCGGGCTATGTTGTTTTGTACAATCAATGATTTCCCTGCATACGCAACCTCTCGGGTACCAATTAATGAGCTCTAGCGTGCCCTATATGTGGAGATAGAACTTGCCATATACGGTTTAAAACACAGTGGAAAAATGTGTACATGGGCCATCGGAAATTCCTCCCGAAAGGTCACAAATACCGTAAGATGACAAAAGAGTTTGATGGAAAAACAGATCATGCAGTCGCACGACCACCACTATCTGCTGCTGAGACTTACAATCAGTTGAAGAATGTTGTGAACAACTTCGGTCCACCAATTAAAGCCACTGAAAAGAGCATCTGGAAGAAAAATCAATATTTTGGAACTTGAATATTGGCAACATTTAGAGGTGAGACATTGCATTGATGCTATGCACGTGGAGAAAAACATTGGTGAAAGTGTAACTGCAACACTACTACTAAACGTGAAAGGAAAGTCAAAAGACCATTTGAAGGGTAGAAAAAATCTGGTTGAATTGTTATACGAGAAGAACTCGCGCCACAACAAAGAGGGAAAAGAACATTCTTGCCTCCCGCTTGTCATACATTATCCATAGAAGAGAAAATAAGTTTTGTAGTTCTCTTCGTCATATTAAAGTTCCATCCGTTACTCATCGAACATATCAAGTTTGGTATCAATGTCTGATCTTAAATTGGTAGGGATGAAGTCTCACGACTATCATGTGCTGATGCAGCACTTACTTCCGGTTGCAATCCGTGGGATCCTTCCAGCTGATGTCAGGAAAACTATTACAAATTTATGTTTTTTCTTCAAAGGCATTTGTGTAAAGTGCTTGATGTGGAGACGCTGGATAAACTACAGAATGACCTTGTGATCACCATGTGTCAGTTGGAAATGTATTTCCCTCCTTCATTTTTTGATATTATGGTGCATCTACTTGTTCATCTTGTTAGAGAGATCAAACATTGTGGTCCGTTATACCTTCGATACATGTATCCGTTTGAGGATATATGGGTATACTGAAAAAGAAAATGAAAAACCGTCGGCGTCCAGAGGGAAGCATAATTGAAGGGACAGTACCAGAGGAAGTAGTTGACTTCTACACTCACTACTTAGACGGTGTTGATGTTATTGGATTACCGAAAGCAAGACATGATGGCAGGCTTAAAGGGGTTGGTACCTGTGGGAAAAATTATGCAGAGTTTGATATTGATACATTGAACAAGGCACATCTGGTTTTTTGAATCATTCTGAAGTTGTTGAACCGTATTTCGATGCACACCTAGCCTACCTCAAAACAAAACACCCAACGATGAGTAATGCCAAATTAAAAAAGAGCAGAATGCAACATTTGTTAAGTGGTTCAGACAGAAGGTGTTGTATGAAGATTCAAGGAACGTGGATGAAATGATCCAGTTGTTGGCACTTGGTCCAAATCTCGATGTGTTGTCTTATGAAGGATATGATGTAAATGGATTTTCTTTTTACACTGAACGTCAAGATTGTAAATCGACAAACCAGAACAGTGGGGTGCATCTTATCGCTTCACAAGACATTTTCACAGAACAAGTCGTAATACACTGAAGAACGAATTTATGGTGTTATTGAGGATATTTGGGTCTTGAATTACACTAGCTATGAAACTTGCGTATTTCGTTGCAAATGGGTGGACAACAAACAGATATCGTGAGGAGGATCATGGTATGAAGCTAGTTGATTTAACGACCGCGGCTCCTACTGATGAACCCTTTATTGTTGCATCAAAGGCAAAACAAGTATTCTACTGTCGTGATCAGTCTAATCCCAGATGGTCTATTGTAATGCAGAGTAAAAGATCGATAGTTGGGATTGATAATATTGTTGATGAGGATGAATACGACTGTTGAAACAGATGTACCTATTCGGTTGCCGATGGAGGTAGATAATGTAACTAATTTTGAATATCGAAGGTCCGACCACAATGAAGGATTGTGGATTGAACGATGAAATGTTATTTTGTAAGTTTGGTTGACAATATTATATTATTTCATTTTTGTCATGTTTCAATATTTGATTCATTAGATGTTCGTATTAACCTTGTTAATTATTGATTATTTTTCAGATTATGGATCCTGACGATAGAGTCGAAGAGGACTTACTGTTGGGTTGGATGATATTGACGATGACGTCCCTACTGAAGAACCACAGCTGCATCTACTTCGCAAAACCCTCGGAAGGGACGTGGACCGACTCGTGGGTTGAAGGTGAAGAAAGATTCTCCCATCGATTTGATCTGGGACAAGTACCTCCATCCGACATTTAGTGGGTCGAAGCAACAGTTTGCTTCTTACTTGGGATTGATGGTAAAATCCCATTGCTCGATTAATAAGGATTGGAAGGAACAAGAAAAGGCAGACAAGGACATCATGTGGCAGATGGTGCAGAAGAAGTACAAAGTCGCGGATGAACTTCGGACAAGATTGAATCACTTTTAGTGACATCGCTGCGACAATTCAAGCATCGGTTGGTAGATGGTTGGATTACCAAACCGGGCTCCAAGAGGTCACCGCCGTGGGTAGTGTATGATGGTATGATCACGGAGGAGGACTGGAAGATATTCTACGACCATCGCCAGACTGAAGTTTTAAGGTACTTTTACAATTATTCTTTCTTAATTATTTAAGGAATAAAATTTAACAAATATTTTTTTATTATGTATAACTTACAAATATACAAATTTTGTAACAGTTACGTCAAGAACAAGCGAGACGTAACCGGGCGAAGAATATATATAAGCACTACATGGGGCGAGCTGGATATACGGGGCGGTTGGAGAAGTGGAAGAGCGAGGGCTTACTGACGAAAACTAATGAAGACGACACTCAGTCAGTTGTTGATAATGTTGACGATGCAAGTAGGGTGCAGACATTTATGCTGGGTCGCATGAAGAAAAATGACGAGGGAGTATATGTGTTCCCGCAGAGCGAGACTGCTGAGTTGGCTTCAAAGATTGTAAGTATATATTTTTAAAAGTTGTTGTTTACTAATTAGTAACTTCATTTCTAATATTTTTGTAATTTAAAATAGTCTGGATCTACTGAGCGATGGGAGATGGTTCCGGCCCCTCCGTCTCAGGATGATCCACTGAATAAGGCCCTTGGGCAAAAGGATCATCCAGGGCGAGTGCGGGGGCTTGGAGGGGAAGTTCACCAAAAAGACGTGTTTTCTACGTCTCAATCGAGAGTACCGCAGGCCTGAAATGATAGAGAGAATGGTGGATGAACGGGTGCACGACCGGTTGGAGGAGTTGGAAAGACGTCACGCTGAGTCGGAAAGACGTCACGCCGAGGAGCGCCTGCGAAGACTTGAGGCTTTAGTATTGGGCCAGTGCATGCTCTACCACACCGACACCTACTCCTACACCGGTGTCTGCTCCTACCGCGACGGCGGATACATCGACAGTGGCCGCGTCTCCTACACTGGCACCTACTGCTAGACCGACGTCTGCTCCGGATCCTACCACGACGGCGGATCCTATGATGGTCGATGATCCTACACCGACGTCTGCTCCTACCACGACGGCGGATACTCCGATGGTGGATCATCCTGCACCTTCTTCTTCTACCAAGACACATTTCCTTATCAAAACCTTCCGGTTTGTTCTTTTTTCCTCCTTAGTTATTTTAACATTACTTTTAAAACAATATAATTTTATTACCTTGCTTACTGTTGTGAGTTGATGTAGGTGGCTAAATCATGCCATCTGTTTCAAGTGTTGGATGGTGAGACTGTGCATGTTGCATACGGTCGGCTTTAGCAACCGGACCGAACAGTATAGTACATTTCAAGCTCATCCCACCTCTTCACGCTCGTGTGATGGTAGACGACATTGTGCGAGGCCATGAGGACTCTCCGCTTCCGTTGGAGTGGAATCAGTGGAGTAAAATAGGTCAAGCACAATCTTCAGTTGTTCCATGGCCATATTCTCTCATTGATGTCAGTGACAAGGTAAACTATTTACATGCTTACTGTTTAGTTTTTAACTTGACTGTTGACTGATATGTTTATTATTTAAATTTTGTATACTATTAGATTGATAAGGAATTAAGACCGGTTAAGAAGAGGAAAGTGGATAAGGGGAAGGAAGTTGTGAAATCAAATGAGGAGAGTCAGAGTGTGAGAAGGAAGTGTGAAACCTTTCGATATGACTCCTAGGAGATCCCCCATTCTGACACCCAAGTATCTGAAGAAGCTGACAGTCAACAAAAAATGTTGTATGACTTTTTCATGACGAGGCCGCAGTCTGTCACCAACTTCAACATGAAAGTGTCTAAGCATGTTTTCCACTCCCCTGAGCCCAGAGATCTGATGATTACCGTGAGCGATCTAAGAGAATTTTGATGGGAGACCTGCTTAATATCTCTGTGATTCAGGCCTATTGTGTGTAAGTATCTTTTAAATTATTACATTATCTTTCATTTTTTTAAGCTATTTAACATATCTTATGAAAAATGTTGTTTAGGTGTTTGACTAGTAGACTGTTAGTGAGCAAGAGATTATTAGCCCTCTCTTTCTTGTGTCCGCAATTGATGTCAGCAAGTCAGGCATGGAAGCAAGGATGTGCAAGAGCCGTGAGAGCACGTGAGGCAGGGATTTTGTACTGCTGACAGATGCAAAGAAACAAAAGAAAATATTTGTCTTCTATCATCACATGATCATATCATAAAAATATTTTGATATATGTAGATGTACACAATAACTACTGGAATTTTTTGCTTCCTAATTACATTATGTGATAATTAAAAATATGTGTTGCAAAATTTAGATCAGTTCTACCTGTGTTGTTATTAGATTGATGTGAGAGGTGCATGAGTGATGTTTGTCCAACACCAGTAGCATGATTGTTGAATAATTATCTAGATGATTCTCATATTTTCTGACCTTGGAGTGCTTTTGAAATACTTGAGGTGAGTCACTGCTGAGAATATTTGAATGAGTATTTAAATTTTAATGCATTTTGTATTTATTAAGCTTGTCCGGATTATTGGCAATAAATGACTTCATTTTAAAATGCTGTATTTAGCAGGGGTCATAAGCTTTTTGAGTGATGAGAAGAAACCATTCTCCATCTTGGACTTCCATTACATACGTGTAAGTAATCATTTAATTTATGCATGCATTTTTATTAAAGTTAACGTTTAATTTTTTGATCTGTCTAAAGTTGGTAATCCATGGATGGTGTGATGACAGTGTCCTAAACAGCCTGATTCACGGAGCTGTGGCTATTATGTGATGCGGTACATGTTCGAGATTGTACAAAATATTGACACGCTTGATGATGATGACAAGGTAACCCATACCAATCAAAGTTTTAGTTAAAGTTATTGCATTTTAAATAAAATTGTGTGTACTAATGATGATCAGTTTTCTTTTATGGACAGATCGTTTCTTTTTTCACAAAAGCAGGGAGCACGTATTCCAAGATGGATATCGACTTTGTAAGAGATCATTTATCGCAGTTTTGGTGTAAAAATTACTTGAGCGTTTCTTAGATCTTATCCTAGTGTAGTTAGACTTAGACTTTTGTTTGTGCTGAAGCAACGTAGACTCTCAAAGTTTGTAAAGTTTAACTCTCTCTTATTTTTGAAAGTTTGAATGGGTTTGTTTGCAATTCGTTTTCGATGTTGCAATTCAAATTGGCAACTTGGTTTATGGTCATATATAGTGTGGTTGGTTACCAAAGGGCAATACCAGTTGGATGCCCTGTACAGGTTGTATATGTGATTGTAAATTGGGTTGTGTTGGAAAACACATGGTAGAGGCTAAAAAAACAAGAAAACTAAAAAAAAAACCA
Source organism: Limonium bicolor (assembly GCA_023374045.1). Classification (NCBI taxonomy): domain Eukaryota; kingdom Viridiplantae; phylum Streptophyta; class Magnoliopsida; order Caryophyllales; family Plumbaginaceae; genus Limonium; species Limonium bicolor. Next base: position 175,113,696 of record CM041777.1, read on the forward strand.
CAGTTATGTAAAAACCGTGGTTTAAAATTCAGTGGAACGACGTTTTAAACCACGGTTGGTTAGAGAACCGTCGTATAAAAGAGTCATATACCACGGTTATGTAGATGAACCGTCGTATAAAAGCCTTATATACCACGGTTATAAAGCCAAACTGTGGTATAAAATCGGTCTGATCCCGCGACAGAAACGGCTTTAAACGACGGTCGTAGAACAACCGTGGTTTATAATCGCGCTTTTAAACGATGGTTTTGAACCGTGGTTTATAGGCATTTTCGAATATACGACGCGCGTATTAACCACAGTTCTAAACCGTGGTATATAGGCTTTTTAACCGTGGTTAAAAATATTTTCTGCACTAGTGGCCGTTCTTATCGCACATTGTGTATAAGAATATATTTTTCTTTACTATTTATCAGTTTTCAAAGTTTTCGGGATTGATAAACCTGAAAGTTATTTTGAAAACAATAATCTGAGTTATTGGAGTCGATTCTACGTATTTACTAACCTTGGTTTTTATGTATCCACGATAATTTATAAACGTTTCTACTGATGATTATAATCTTGTACACAACCTCATATAATCGTTTCCATCACTATTTTAAAAAAGATGACACTAACTATTATATATATTTGGGAAATTTCATGAAATGCCACTATATTATTGGCTAATTCATGAGATGCCACTAAAAAAAAGAAAGTCACGAAATGCCACTATATTTTCTGAAAAGTCCATGAAATGCCACTATAGATGGAAAAAAGACAAAAATACCCCTACTAGTTAACAAATTACTTTTAAAGTTCACAATATGCCCCTAAGTGTTAAAAATTAACAAAAAATATCAAAATACAATAAAAATATTTAAAAAATTATAAAAATTAAAAATATATATATATAATTGAAAAAATTTAAAAAATTTAAAAAAATTTATCAAAATTTAATTTTTTTAAAAAGTTAAAAATTAAAAAAATGAAAATATCATTAAATATTAAAAAATATTTCTTTTTTAAAATTTATTCAATACCATATAAATAATATTGAGTTCTAAACAAATAATTTATACCAGTTTCTTTTACCAATATAGTACCATAATTTATACCAAATAAGTACCATAATTTTGTCATACATTTTTTAATTATTTTTTCTATCAATTTAGATTACTTATTTCTTCTAAGTAAATAATATTTTTATATTACTGATAAATTTTAAAAACTAAAATTTCTAAATATAATAATTTATTGGAAATAGAGCGACTGAGAATATATATATATATATAACATACAATATTAAATAGTAAAACTTGTTTGAACTGTAGAATAAAACGCTTTCAGAATAATAATATGTAACTTATTAGGAGCAAGTAATGATAACCAAAGAAAGAATAAGTTGCATATTATTATTCTGCATTTCAAACAAGTTTTACTATTTAATATTATATGTTATATATATATCTCGCTCTATCTCAAATAAATTATTATGTTTTTAATTTTAATTTTTAAATTTATTATCAATATAAAAAATATTTACTTTAAGAAATAAATAATCTAAATTGATAACAAATAATAATTAAAAATGTGTGATAAAAATTATGGTACTTGTTTGGAATAAATTATGGTACTAAATTGGTAGAAAATTGGTATAAATTAGTTGTTTAGAACTCAATATTCTTTTTATAGTATTGAATAAATTTTAAAAAATGTAATATTTTTTAATATTTAATGATATTTTAAGTTTTTCATTTTTTAAATTTTTTTATTTTTTATAATTTTTTTTAATTTTTATAGTTTTTATAGTTTTTTATATTTTTATTGTATTTTGATATTTTTGTTAGTTTTTATTAATTTTTAACACTTAGGGGCATATTGTGAACTTTAAAAGTACTTTGTTAACTAATAAGGGTATTTTTGTCTTTTTTTATCTATAGTGGCATTTCATGGACTTTTCATAAATATAGTGGCATTTCTGACTTTCTTTTTTTTAGTGGCATTTCATGAATTAGCCAAAAATATAGTGGTGTTTCATGAAATTTCCCTAATTTTTATTTGATCATTCTTATTCTTACCATTTATTAGTTTATAGAGCTTGACTAATTGATAAACCTGAAAGCTATAAATGTTTGGAAACGATAAACTGAATAGTTTGACACGATTTTATGTAGTTGTTAACCTTGGTTCTTACGTATTCACGATAATTTATATACGTTTCAACTCATGATTAGAAGTATGTACCCAAACTTCTATAATCGTTTTCATCACTATTTTTTTTTAAAATGATACTAACTGCTATATATCTTGTTCTTTGCGCTTTTTTCTCGAATAATTGTGTATATGGATCATGATGTATACTCAATTTTTTCACACATAAAAATATTATATGTCACTTTTTAATTTGGAAAAATATAAATATTATCTTAGTGTTTTTATATTAGTAATTTTCAAATTTATTCAGTTGATTAAGAAATATTTTTGAATTGATATATGCTCCATTATTTACATATATGTATAAATAAAAAATATTATAAGATTAAAATGTATAATACAATAGTCATATATACATGTATATAATCATGTAAAAGTTTGTGTAATTGATGAATTATTCCATAATGATTATAAGTAAGTATGCATTAAGACAAAGTATATGGATGTAGGTAAGTCATGCGATTTAGCTAATTGTATTTTACTTAAATATATAAGGCTTTACCTCTTTGACTCTTCTTTATCTAGTATACTTAATAACTCTTTTTGTGGCACTTACTTAATTAATAAAAGAAAAAAAGTATTTAATTTAGTGCTTTCTACTAAGTATTTCAAGATCAGTATTTTTTAAATGTGGCACTTACTTAATTAATAAAGAATAAAATTATTTAATTTAGTGCTTTCTACACTAATTAAACTTTTTTAAAATGTACTAAGTCTAATTTAGGAACTTAAGTTTGAATTATTATATGTTTATATTTGTTATATATTTATATAATTATAATAAATGTTATAGAATTAATAAATATTATTTAATAATCATATATATCTATTTATATATAATGACCATATAAAAAATTGTACTCCTTCTTATTTTAATTATAAGTCGTTTTTGACTTTTTCACAATATTTAAGAAATAGTTTAAAAAGACTAGTATACCTTTACTTTTTGTATTGGAAGAATAAAAAAGTAAGTATACTTTATTGGTAAGATAAAAAGTAGAGTGCAATGACAATAATAATTGAAAAAGTAAAAAGGGTAAAAGTAGAAAGATAGATACAAAAAGTCTAAAACGACTTATAATTTAAACATAATACTAAAACCTAAAACGATTTATATTTAGAATAGGAGGAGTATGTAATTTTTGACTTCTTCCGGTGGAGATGAAAAAGAATGGTGCAAGAAAAAAAGAGTTCAAAGTTTTATATAAATCAATTTAAATTTAAAGAGAAACAAGCTATTATTTGATACAGCCATAAATAAAATAAAAAAAAGGACAGAGAGTAGGAGGAGTGCGAACTATCAATAATTTTACTATGCCAAAAAAAAAAGGTCCGTCGGTTACTTCCGTCACCGAATCCGGCCCCACAACACAACCCGTCAACTTGGATCTGTCTGTCGCACCCGATGACGTGTAAAGAATCCAAACTCAAATACACAGGCCGTCGGTCGGGTTCGCCGGTTCGGGGAGGAACTCAGCAGCAGTATCACGTTATCTATCAGCACGAGATACGACGTCGTTGTGGCGGAGACTGATTGAGGCCCGCGCGAGCCGGATCAACGGCGACCATCATGGTCGGTCTGCCGCTGCCGGAGAAACTTACCGTTTGTCGCTATCTGTCGTGGACCTTTCTGCCTGATTCGCGATGGCATTCTCAAGGTTTTCGTGCTTTCTGTCTTACCAATTTCAATTGCTTCTTTCTCAAATCTACCCTTTTCGTCGATTGTTTGAGTTAGTAACGTCTTCTCTTCTAATAGTCTGCCACGGCTTTGGTTAAGTTGAATCGAAGGGTGTTTGTCAAGTTGAAGAACGGTACAGGGCTCCTAAACCATGTGCAGCAAGTGATTTCTTCTGAGAGTTGAGAGCTCCTAAACGAGCTATACTACATAAATTTATAGGAAGGAGCCCGAGTGATTTCTTCTGAGAGTTGAGGTATTAGGAGCCATGTGCAGCAAGTCAATAACTATGTAATGCTTGCTTCTCCTGTAGATGTGTGTTTAATTCTTCATAAGCAATGGATTGCTAAATAGTGGTAGCAAATTACTGTCGACATTAATGGAGTATCCTGTGTGTACCTTCATGAAAAATAGTTTATAGCATGTGGTCAAGTGTAGGTTTAGAAGCCTCTAAATTTGCGATGTATATACGGAGTAGATTGATTTCGATCAAGGTTTGTCTTACACACGTACTTCAACTGTTTATCTTCAGTACAATATCTAGAGTTCTTCTACCAAAGTGAAAAGAATAAAAACTATAAACTGTTGGCAGTTTTTTTTTATAACTTGTTATTTCCATGTCTTTCAGAGTTGTAGGAACTATTAATTTGAGTTAGATAATATTTCAAAGGTCTTTCTAACCCTGATTGTGGTTGTTGGAAATTTATGAAGGATTACACGCGCTCTCATAACCAGGCAGAGGAGGCATAAAGCAAAGGTAGACAATGAGACAGTACTTTCTCTGACAGGGATCCATTGCACTCACTTCAGGCTGTATTCGCAGTACAAACTTTTGACAAACAGTAATGGTTGGTATCATTCATATGAAAGTAAAAGGAAGCTATGGAGTATCAGTAACTTCCACAAACTTCGTAGCTCTTATAGAACTTGTACAGAGTCAAAACAAGCCCAAATCATGTGGAAAAAGTTCCTGCAACTGCGACCTTCTGGTCAACCAGTTTTTTCTCACATTGCCAACGCTGCTGGTGCAGTGAGTTTTGCTTTGTACCGCTCAAACCTAAAAATTCCTGCTATCTTTGGTTTAATAGCCGGAGAGCTCATGCATGGAGAAACATCACTGGCCGATGCAGAGCAATTTCCAACGACTACAAGTGATACTTTGTATAGGCATGCAGAAATGAAAAGTTTATGTGACTTCATTAGTGATCTTATTCATCGATGCCATAATCTTGTTTCTCCGAGTGATCTACTTGACAGCTATATTTACTCCTTGCATTGCAATGGCTCCTTTTGCTGATTCTCTTGGTGCTGAGTTCCGGATAACATGGCTTGAAATTCTTCACCATACGCTAGAGAGAGCTGCCCTGCATTTATCAAATGGGGACAATGGGCTGCCACAAGGCCAGATTTGTTTCCAAGAGATCTTTGTGCTGAGCTCGCAAAGCTACACACTCATGCACCTGCCCATGGGTTTGCCTTCACGAAGAGAACAATTGAGAAAGCATTTGGTCGCAGACTGCATGACATATTTGAGAGATTTGAAGAGAAGCCTGTGGCATCTGGAAGCATTGCTCAGGTCCATAGGGCAGTATTAAAATTTCGATATCCTGGTCGACCCGCTAAGCCAATTTTGGTTGCTGTGAAGGTCAGGCATCCTGGTGTGGCTGAAGCAATCAGAAGAGATTTTCTGATCATAAACTTTTTTGGCAAGATATCTAAGTTTATCCCAACTTGAAGTGGCTGCGGTTGGATGAGAGCCTGCAACAGTTTGCCGTCTTCATGATGTCTCAAGTTGATCTTGCAAGGGAAGCTGCCCATTTAAGCAGGTTCATCTATAACTTCAGAAGGTGGAAGGATGTTTCATTCCCAAAACCTCTGTATCCCTTGGTGCATCCAGCTGTTCTAGTTGAAACCTTTGAGCATGGGGACAGTATCCTTTACTATGTTGACGAGCTTGAAGGAAATCACAGGATCAAAAGTGCACTTGCTCAGATAGGAAGTGATGCCCTCTTAAAAATGCTTTTGGTATGTCTCTGTCTTGTAACTATAGAGCTGTTTGTTAAGTGTTATGTTTTCCTTTCTGTCATCTTATCAGGATGACTTCTGACATTGTGTCAGTTGGTTGGCTTTATGATGTTCTGTGTTATTTCTCTTTACTATTATGGTTGACAATTGACAATACAAGCACACCTTGACTGTTTTAGTCACTTTTGTTAGTCGCATTTAACTGGGCGTCTCTTATGGTTGTTTCTCATCACTCTTTAAGTTTTACTCTTCACGAGTAGTGTTCTTTTTCAGGTGGACAATTTTATTCATGCGGATATGCACCCAGGGAATATACTTGTTCGAGTATCTAGACAGAACACAAAGCCAACAGGCAGACAACCTTCTAGTTCGAGGCCTCATGTTGTCTTCCTTGATGTTGGTATGACTGCTGAGATGTCTAAGAGGGACAGGACAAACCTAATTGAGTTTTTCAAGGCTGTGGCTCTTCGTGATGGCCGTACTGCTGCTGAGTGTACTCTTAAATTATCAGAAAGACAGAGTTGTCCCAATCCTGGGGCCTTTATTGAGGTAATTCATAAAATTGGTCCACATACGTACTATGTGCATGAATGTAATAACCATGCTAAGTTCAAAAGTAGGAGTGCTTCAACAAACTTCTAGTGACCATATCTGAAAATAGATCCAAAATTGAGCGTTGTTGAAGCACAGTAACACTCGGCATTTAAAAGATGCAGTAGGGCTCTCACTTCAATACCTAATGGAGGCTCACATAAAGAGTCTCATTGTTTCAAGTGCTAATTTTGTTTGATTGGTAATTTGATCCCAAGTTTATGTCTAGACTGAATGTTTGGCCTTATGCAGGAAGTGGACAACTATTTCAATTTTTGGGGATCTCCGGAGGGTTACTATATTCATCCAGCAGATTGCATGCAGCAGTTGTTGGAGTTAGTCCGGCGTCACAGAGTCAATATTGATGGCAATGTGTGCACTGTTATAGTCACCACTCTGGTTTTAGAGGTAATCACCACCAATAGCTGCTTGTTTTGTGGAGGTGTATAAACAATGATGCCTTGATTGTTGAAGATGTAGAACGTAGGATGGGACAATCTTACTCTGTGATGGACTCGCTGGTTTGTGACGTCCTAAAGCATGGAAGCGTTTTTTCATCTGATGAATTCTCTATGCAGAATGCTGATTATATTAGCTGTATAACAACAATTTTAAATGAGTAACTTTCGATTGATTTACGTTCTGGTTCTCAATCAACCAAAGGATACCGAACAACTGAATATTAGGTAGGCATTCTTGACAAATGAAGGGCCTTAGTTGTTCGGCTCACCCAGATCTGATTATATTCTGATTTGATATTAATTTTTGTGCAAGATGATTACCATTGTGCTTCTACATCACTGTGTAGCTTGTGCTTTGAGATAGACAAAAACATGGATTCAGAATACCATTTTTTTTTAAATTTTGAGAACAAGACTTACATCTGACAATTAATCTAGGTTTATTGCGTAATTTGCAGGGCTGGCAAAGGAAGCTGGATCCTGATTACAATGTGATGCAGGCATTAAAATCGCTGTTGTTTAAGGTGGATTTGACCGAGTCTTTGTCTTACACGTTGGAAGGATTGGCAGCTCCATAACCTCACCTGCAACGACTGTCCATTGTTCTGTATTGGTATTTGCCCCTTTTTAGTTCCCATTTTTTCAAACGGCAATTTGATTCTTGACTCATGATATATTCAACGACGTGTATAATAGAGATCGATGATGAATAATTATACAGGAGAATGATTTGTCCTCAAATACCGTTGGTATGAACTCTCTATTGACCCGACCAGTTGTATGCTGTGATGTTGTTTTAAAAGAAAAGAATATAGGTAATTGAGTGTAATGCGGTGGTGTAATCATTCAGGAAGCTAGAATTTTTCACCTCTCAGATGAGTAAAAACAGTCACTTGAAGAAGAGGCATAACGTTTCATTGAAATCTTACATTGAACAATCGCCTCATAATCCACCCAGCTAACTTAAAGCAAGAAGTTTTTCCTTTTCGTTTATAAGATGGTATCAAACTTGTAAAGAAACCCTTCATTTTTCTTTTTGTATTCATACTTATCAATTAAGTTTGTGTACATGTCAACAGTGTTACTCAAAATAACTGATCCAAATCTAAGCCAAGAGCATGGCCAATCGCTGTCATCCTCCTAAACAAAACACGTGAAGTGACGACCCAAAATTTTCAATAATGTTACAAAACAGAATTAGTTTTAAAAAATCAATTTCTGTATTATTAGTAGAACCATAGTAAAATTAACTAAGTTCTAGGATGCTATTGATACCATCTCAATTGGTGAGACATTATAAGTAAAAATAATAATTATACCACATATATAAATTCACAACCACAAACATAAATCACGGTCACCTTAAGCCAAAACTATCAATCATGCTTCAATGTTATCTCATAGAATTTTGATAGAATCACCTTTGAACCTCATTTCGCTTACATTAATAAGAAAGTATTTATTATATAGGGAAAATTCATAATATACCCCTGTTTTTTTTTGTAATTCACAATATACCCCTTTTTTGAAACTTTGTCACAAGATACCCCTGTTTTCTTTGTTAATTCACAAAATGCCCCTTTTTAAAAACGACGTCATATATTCCGTTAACCTCCCCTGGAAAATGACTATTTTGCCCTTGGCCCGTTTTTTCTTTTTGAAAAATTCACAGTTTTTTTGGCTACTTTTTATTGAAAAATTTTAAATTTTATAATATACCCCTATTTAAGTTTGTTGTTCACGAAATACCCCTGTTTATGTTTTGAAGTTCACAAGATACCCTTGTTTATGTTTTGTAGTTCACGAAATACCCTTATCACCTTGATGCCCTGGTAAAGCATCACCTAGTTTCCTCTTGTTTTTCAAGTGCCTTAGCCTCTTCATAATCCTAGGACAATTGTTGTTTACATTCCAGTTCTCTGAGGTTTCTTGTCTCTCGGAATGTCTCACCAATAGATGAGTACGAATCTCTGTCATTCACAATTAGACACAATTATAATATATGACCAGAGACAAACATGTATAGCATGGATTATTTACATAGTTAGGTAAATACCTTAAAGTAAAGAGTAGATTGATTTAGTCTTGTGGACAAACAATAATGTCACAGACATTGGGTTTAAAATGACTACCTCTTGGTCGAACTCAGTAGCGGACCAGAACTTTTGTTTTGGGGGGGGGGGGGGGGGCAAAAAAAAGATCTTGACACGGCCCCCCTTTGTGTCCGCCCCTGGTCAAACTTGTGTTGTGCCAAACACTCTAATGGGATATCGCTCAGATATTTGAATGCGCCAAAATCCATCTTCCTAATGGTCCCCCCCCCCCCGAAACTTTTGAAAATTTGCAAAATGCTCTTATAAATTTAAAAAAAATACAAAATAACATAATGTTTTAAAGAACAATAGTGTCAAAAATTTTTGCCCCCCCCTAAACAAAAGTTCTGGTCCGCTACTGAGTTCGACCAAGAGGTAGCCATTTTAAAATCAATGCCTGTGACATTATTGTTTGTCCACAAGACTAAATCAATCTACTCTTTACTTTAAGGTATTTACCTAACTATGTAAATAATCCATGCTATACATGTTTGTCTCTGGTCATATATTATAATTGTGTCTAATTGTGAATGACAGGGATTCTTACTCAGCTATTGGTGAGACATTCAGAGAGACAAGAAACCTCAGAGAACTGGAATGCAAACAACATTTGTCCTGGGCTTATGAAGAGGTTGAAGACACTTGAAAAACAAGAGAAAACTAGGTGATGCTTTACCAGGGTATCAGGGTGATAAGGGTATTTCGTGAACTACAAAACATAAACAGGGGTATCTTGTGAACTTCAAAACATAAACAGGGATATTTTGTGAACAACAAACTTAAATAAGGGCATATTATAAAATTTAAAATTTTTCAAAAAAAAGTAGCCAAAAAACTGTGAATTTTTCAAAAAAAAAAAAAAAATGGGCCAAGGGCAATATAGTCATTTTCCAAGGGAGGTTAACGGAATATTGGCGTCGTTTTTAAAAAGGTCATTTTGTGAATTAGCAAAGAAAACAGGGGTATCTTGTGACAAAGTTTCAAAAAAGGGTATATTGTGAATTACGAAAGAAACAAGGGTATATTGTGAATTTTCCCTATTATATATATCAAATATGCAATCTCTTCATGTTTGGTCATTCTTAATCAATCAAGGCAACACATAGGTTGCGACCTAGTACTCCAAGCGCAACCAAGGACCAACGAGCATAAGATCATAAGAATATGACACCATACCAGCCCTAAGGGCATTATACATTGATTGGAACACTAACCTTGACAAAAGACAAACAAACACACACTAAGAACAGTCATGAGGCACACAAATATATATTTCACACAGAGAACTGCTTCAAGTCCAAGGCAAGGACATGAGTCGTTTTATTTTATAGTTATGGTAGTGAGCTTTGAATCTGAAACTTTTAGTTCTTGTATGTTAAAAATTATAAAAGGGACCGTCGTATTGAATCGAATGTATATTCATTGATCGTGTGTTACAGAGTGTTTATACTGTAGTATATATAGCACTAGACTAGGGTAAAATATCCATCTATCAGTGGGCCTAATACAAGAGGCAATACTAAGAAGAATGGACCCAATACTATTGGGCTAACATGCCCCCGTGATCCAAGCTTGTGTGCAACGAAAGCTTGGAGCGAATTTGAGAAAACGCAGACGGGGAGAGAGCTTTGGTCAGAAGATCGATGAGTTAACCATTGGCGGGAACATGAGTAACCTCGAGAGCTCTAATGGCGACCCTTTCACGCATGAAGTGGAAATCGACTTCAACATGCTTCATCTGACTGTGAAAGATCGGATTTTTAGCGAGGTAAGTGGCACTTATATTATCACAGAGAGTAATTGTGGTTTTGAAAGTCGAAACCCTAAATCCCTGAGTAATCGTAGAACCCAAATAGATTCTGCCGTAGCGACAGCTAGGGCTTTATATTCTGCTTCCGTACTTGACTTTGCCACTGTTTCCTGTTTCTTTGAGCTCCAGGAAACCATATAAAGGCCGAGAAACATACAGAAGCCCGAGGTAGATCGTCGATCTGGAGTGGAACCAGTCCAATCTGCATCAGAGAAGATGGTAATAAGCACATCAATAGGAGCAGCGGTAGAAAACATTAAGCTTCTTGGTGTTATCAGGTAATGTATATCCTCTTCAGTGCTTTCCAGTGCACCTGTTGTGGTTTATGCATGTATTGGCAGACTTTGTTAATGGCAAATTGGATGTCTGGCCGTGTAATAGCTAGGTATTGTGGCGATCCCACCACACTTCTGTATAAAGTGACATCTTCAAAACATGGAGAGTCACCAGTATCCAGATTAAGCGTAGGAGTAATAGGTGTGGGACTAGTTTAGACGACAACATCTTTACTCTGGTGGAATTTCAGTAATATACTTCTCCTGGGTTAGGAGCAACCCTTTAGGTGTCCTGTGAGCAGAGATGCCCAAGAAGTAGTTTAGATCACCCAGATCCTTGATAGGAAATTTGGCTTTGAGGTGAGTTTTGAGATTAGTGAGAACTGAAAGAGAGGAACCAGTTACAATAATATCATCTACATAAGAAGAATATAGATGATATCATTGTTTTGTTTAAAAATAAACAGAGAGTTGTCGGTAGTAGAGATAGTGAAGCCCATGTGAAGTAAGTAACCACTAAGGGTAGAGTGCCACGCTCTAGGTGATTGTTTAAGGCCATACAAGGCCTTTTTGAGTTTACAAACATGATTTGGGAATTCACTGCTGATAAACCCAGGTGGTTGTTTAACAAACACAGTCCCCTCTAACTCCCCATTTAGGAATGCATTTTGAACATCCAGATGTTGAATAGGCCAGTTGTAGGACACAACTAGGGCTATGACAGTTCTGATGGTGGTAATTTTGACCACTGGAATGTAAGTATCAAAGTAGTCTATCCCATGAGTTTGATTAAACCCCTGAGCCACCAGCCTTGCCTTCCTACGTTCAATAGATCCATCAGACTTGAACTTAGTCTTTAAGATCCATTTCACACCAAGAATATTACACCCAGAAGTAGGAGGAACTAAGTCCCAAGTTCTTGTAGATAGCAAAGCTTCATACTCTTGTTTAATAGCCTCTCTCTTCACCAAACTTTTACGCTTCTTTGAAACTTGGCTCATTAGGAACAACTAGAGTAGACACTTAGATGTATTACACCAAGGAACAATCCCATCTGTTCTAACTAACGGTTTATGAATGTTGGCCTTAGCTCTAGTCACCATATGATGTGTAGGAGCAGGGTCTGAGGGTAGGGTAGGGGACATGGAAGGTGAGGTAGGAGAAAGAGGAGCAGTGAGGGTGATGATTGAGGAGAGAGACCTTGGTAGTGGTCTCAGGAGTAGATCCAGGATTTGTTTGTTGTTGAGTGGATGTAGAGGGATCAGCAGAGGATGTAGACTGTGGGATAAGAACAGAAATAATCTCTGGAGATGTAGCTGTTGAGTGGAATTTTGTGGAGCTGAGGAGGTGAGTTTATATAGGAGTGGGTTTCATTAAAAATAACATCACGACTGATGTACATCTTCTTAGTAGAAACAAAAACAAAAGTATGCACAATGTCTGGGAGAGTAGCCTAGAAAATGCAAGGTTGTGATCGATAGGCAAGTTTGTGAGGACGTAAATTGGGCCAACAGAACAGCCAAATACCCTTAGCATAGAGTAATCTGGGGCTTTGAGGAATAGGGCTTCATATGGGGTTTTGAAGGACAATAGCTTTATGGGTGTTCTATTGCTTAGGAAGGCAACAGCCTTAGCAGCATATGACCAAAACTGAAAAGGTAGATCAGTTGAGATAACAGGGTAAGAGTCTTATCAAGAATGTATCTATTTCTGATTTCCACAGCCCCATTCTGTTGATGAGAATAGGGGCTGGATAACTGTGATGAATTCCAAGGCTGGTGGTTAAAGGAGTTAGGGCAGTGAACTCCCCTCCACCATCAGTTTGTATACTTTTAACATAAGCACCAAACTGAGTATTAACCAACTTAAGAAATGCTTCAAAATGAGATAAACATCTGACTTAGAAGCCATAGGAAACAACCAGATAAACTTTGTACAATCATCAACAACCAGAAGGAAATATCTGAAACCATCCAATGAAGTTACATAAGCTGGTCCCCAAACATCTAGAAATAGTAAATCAAAAGTTTTACTAGATATAGAATCCCTTAGATAATGAGGATAAGCATGATGCTTCCCTTGACAGCAAGGTTCACAAAATAAAGGGGTTCTAGTGTGTTGAACAGAAGACTGTAAACACTTAGGATTTATTGGTAATAAAGGTAGATGGTGCCCAAAACGTAGGTGTCAAGTATCAACTGATGTCTTGGTCCCTGTTAGGTATCTGGTGACATTGACTAGTGGGGTAGGAGGAGGGGGTAGCACATAAACTCCATCTTTAACTGTTCCTTGAAGGTGCACCTTCCGAGTGATAATATCCTTCAATACAAACCAGTAGCATGAAATTCAAAAGTGACATTATTATCAAGGTAAAAATGCCTATCAGATAACAAGTGTTTGTGTAGATAGGGAGAATGATAGATTTGTTTAAGAACAAAATCACCACTGGGATGGGAAATGTAACCTGAGCCTTGGTGAGTGATAGGCAAACCAGAGCCATCTCCCAAAGTAAAAGAATCATGTCCCTGATAATCTGTACAACCTTGGTTCAATCTAGTCATGTCCCTAGTGAAATGATGAGTGGCTGCAGTGTCTGGCAGCCACTCAGTAGAGGTGGTATGTCCTGTAGCATTCATAGAAAAAGAAGTAGGAGGATGTAACTGATAGGTTTGATTATATCTATGATAGCAAATAGCTGCAGAATGCCCCTTCTTGTTACAAATCTGGCAGCTATGACGAGTGTCCTAAGCTCCATTAAAATAGTAAGATCTCTGCCTCCACATCTAGTGTTATTATTAAATGATCTGCCACGACCACCTCTAGATCCAGAGGCATTGTAAGTGCTCTGAGTAAATTGATAGGAGCCCTATGAGGATCCTTGCCTCTACCATTGTTTTTTCTTCTAAGAAGTACCCCCTGTGTAATTAGCCTCTGTGGCATTAACACAAACACTTTATGTCACAGCCTTTTGCTTCTGATATAGAATGTCTTCATAGATCAATAGATAATTATAGATCTGTTGTGGGCTGCAAGTTTCAGATCTAGTAATAATGTTTGTGACCACTGATTCATAATCCTTTGGGAGACCCCGTAGGATATATGACTGGAATTCATGTTCAGTGACACTATGACCTGTGATAGCTAGAGATGATGCAAGAACCTTGGCCCGATTATAGTAGGAAGTGATATCTTCATCAGATCTCTTAGTAATACTGGCCATCTGAAGGTGTAGTTACCCAAGTGATAAGCCGTAGACTTATCATATTTCATAAGCTAAGATTTGTAGTATTATTAGTTAAAATAAGGTTAGAATAGTTAGTATTTGCATTAATTTATATAAGAAGTCATTTTATATGTTCAGACTAATGCTCTTAGTGTTTTTCATGCAAGGAGCGAGTTTTTCATCAAAAACCAAACCTTGCCAGATATGGAGCCGGACCTCTCATGCACGGCTCAAGTACACAGCAGAAATGGGACGCCGCCGGACATGGTGCCAGGTATGTTGTATCCGGCATAAGCAAAAGACGCACCTGTTTATCAAAAATGTCGGTTATTTACCGTTATCCAAATACTCGATCCGGGTATGATGCCGGATGGAATCTGTCCGGCATAAGTAACTCTTCGCGCCAAGGCGTTTCGACCGTTACTGAAAAGCACGTGTTAATCCTGATGCCGGATGACTTCTACCCGGCATGGGTCCGGCAACTGAAGATTTTCTGTCTATAAAAGGGCGTAAGGGATGCAAATTTGGGCATCCATTCCACCATTTTCCCACACACTTACTCCCAAAAAGACGCATTTCACTAGTAGAAAATGGCCATTTTCGGCCCCCCATTTTCGGCGGTTTTTAAATTTTCGCCGAAAATGAGTGTCGGGACAAGCAATTTTCGGCGGTTGTATATAGGAACCGCCGAAAATAGCCAACTAAACACAGCATTTTCGGCGGTTCCTATATACAACCGCCGAAAATTGCCAAATCGAAGCATGATTTTCGGCGATTGTATATAGGAACCGCCGAAAATGCTGTGTTTAGTTGGCTATTTTTGGCGGTTCCTATATACAACCGCCGAAAATGCTTCTTATTTCTACTACCCTAGCGCCCCGACTCGACATTTTCACGCTCTGCTGCCTCTCTTCTTCCTCGACGTCGCTCTCTACTCCTCCAGCTCGCCCTCATTCGCCGTCTCTTCTTCTCGGTCGCCGCCCCACCTACAGCCGCCGTCACCGTCGTCGCCTTCCTGCCGCCCCAGTCGCGCCGCTACCCCCCGCGGTCTGCTGCTGCCCAAATCGACCGGTTTACCAAGAATCGGTAATGGTTTTTCTCCGATTCGAAAGTTTCAAATTTGTTGAATTGGGTCCTAATTTATTGTTTATATGTAATTGTTGATTGATATATGTATTCTGGAGTGTAATTAATTGATTGGTTTGATTGGAAATATAATATGTGGGCAATTTTAGAAAATAAACTATACGCTCGCAAGGTGTTCGATGAAATGATTTAACCAATTTCAATGAGTTTTTTTGCTATCTTACCATTGTTTATGTGAATTTTTGAGAAGTAAACGACCTTGGTGAATTGACATATCAATTGTACTGTGTTTTCTTCATTTAGTTACTACACAAGATTGGCGCAGTAGTAGTCGCGTTAGCTAGCTCCTCGTGTCTTCACTCGCCACCACCGCTTCCGTTTGATCCTCGTCCATCCAAATACCGGTTAGTTGTTTTTTTTCAACCTAAATCAATTTCAATTTGTCATGCATAATTGATTGATTGATATATGTATTCTGGAGTGTAATTGCTTGATAGGTTTGATTGGAAATACAATATGTGGGCAATTTTAGAAATATACTATATGCTCGCAAGGTGTTCGATGAATTGCTCTGTCCATTTTCTGTTTATATGTTGTTAAAAATATTATTGTTAAGGAATTTAGTTAGTTTTTCTGTTTAGTAGTATTCATATTGTGGAATGGATAATTATGATTGCACTGAATTAGTGGATGGGTAATTTATGAAAGTATCTAGATGATTTAATTAGTTAATTAAATTTCTAGTTAGTAAGGTGTTCTGTAAATTGTTTGTGTAGTTAGTTTATTTATATTTAGTAGCTAGTCAGTTGAGTAGGTCATATATATATAACAAAATAAAATAACCAACTATATTTTTTTTTATATATATATATATCATCAAGTAGTATATATTTATAGATGTGTATACACATATATATAATGCATATAACACAACCAAGTAGTATATAAAATAGCGTATTATATATTATATAGACTCGCCGTGTACGAACAATATCGATATATATCCTTTTCCGAAGATAGGTTAGTTATTGTTATTTTTTATATTTAATATTTTAAATGTTAGTTAAGTTATTATACATTATAACACTTTTTTCTAAATATTTTTTAAATTTTGACTGGTTGTTTGTAGAATGGACCGTGAATGGATGTACGGTCTGCGAGGGAATTATTTTGAATCGAAAGTGGAAAATGAATTTTGCAAAGCAGCTCTCTATCATCAGAAAAGGATGAACGACACTCACATTCCCTGTCCATGTGCACAATGCGAACTTCGCAACAAATTCCCTAACCTACATGCTATCAGATTTCATCTATCACGACGTGGATTTATGCCAAACTATAAGATATGGTTTTTGCATGGAGAGTCTTTAGAAGCTAGTAGCAGGGTGCATACTTCCACCCAGCAGAACAGTGAAACAAGAAAGGTTACCGATGATACCACATTTCCTAATAATGATTGTGATCAGAGTGACACTGAAATCAACGATGATAGTGAAAAGATTGAACAACTGAACTCTATGCTGCAATGTTGAGGATAATTTCACAGACAAGCCCGATGAATATCAAAGATTAGTTGACGCATCACGGTCCCCTTTGTTCCCCGGATGCACCAAATTTTCAAAATTGACATCCGTGCTACACTTGTTCAATATGAAAGCAAGATTCGGCTGGAGTGATAAGAGTTTTACGGCAATACTAGAACTATTCCACGACATGCTTCCAGATGATAACAATCTTCCTACATCCACTTATGATGCAAAAAGTTGATGTGTCCTATGGGTGTGGAGTACGAAAAGATACACGCATGTCCAAACAGTTGTGTATTATACAGAGGAGAGAATAAACATTTGAATCAGTGTCCAAAATGTCATTTGTCACGCTATAAACATAAGGACGGCCAATCATCCAATTCTAAGAAAAAAAGTCCTCCAGCAAAAGTCATTTGGTATTTACCCATAATACCAAGGTTCAAACGTCTGTTTGCAAATGTCAGAGATGCCCAAATTTAAGATGGCACGCAGAAGGAAGGAAAAATGATGATAAGCTGAGACATCCAGCTGATTCACCACAGTGGAGGACTATCGATAGAAGATTTGAAGATTTTGCCAGTGATAATCGAAATTTGAGACTCGGGCTATGTACAGATGGGATGAATCCCTACGGCACTCTAAGTAGTCAACACAGCACTTGGCCTGTTGTATTGGTGATTTACAATCTTCCTTCGTGGTTGTGTATGAAGCGAAAATACATTATGTTATCATTGTTGATTTCTGGTCCTAAACAACCCGGACATAATATCGATGTATATCTTGCACCGCTGATTGACGATTTGAAATTGCTATGGAATCAGGGGACAATGGTTTATGACAGTTACGCCAGACAAAACTTCACACTTCGTGCCATGTTGTTTTGCACAGTGAATGACTTTCCAGCGTACGGGAATTTATCTGGATACACGGTGAAAGGCACATTTGCTTGCCCAATATGTGAGGACGACACTTGTTCTGATCGTCTAAAGTTTTCTGGCAAAAACGTGTACATGTGTCATCGTAGATTGTTGCCAGCAGCACACCCGTACCGTAAAAAAAGGAAGTTATTCAACGGAAAGACTGAAACACGTGTTGCTCGTATACCTTTGAGTTCTCAAGAGATCTATGAAAAGGTGAAAGACATTGAGAATGTTTTCGGTGTTCCGTCCAAATCTACCCAAAAAAACATCTGGAAAAAATGTTCAATATTTTGGGAACTTCCATATTGGAGACATTTATCTGTTAGGCATTGTCTTGATTTTATGCATATTGTCAAAAATGTTGGTGAGGCTGTTGTTGGGACTTTGCTTAACATACCTGGGAAAACAAAGACGGAATAAAGGTTCGAAGAGACATGCAAGCTATGGGCATACGTGAGGAGTTGCATCCTCAAGAAAGAGGCAAACGAACATATTTACCTCCAGCATGTTACACTTTGTCTAAGAATGAGAAGATCAGCTTCTGCAAATGTCTTCATTCCCTTAAGGTTCCTACGGGTTATTCATCTAACTGGAAAAGTCTTGTGTCAATGAAGGACTTGAAATTGGTCGGGTTGAAATCTCATGATTATCACGTTCTGATGTTGCATCTCCTTCCTGTTGTCATTCGGGTATATTGCCAAAGGATGTCCGAAATGCAATTACAAGACTATGTTTCTTTTTGAATGCAGTGTGCAATAAAGTCGTGGATGCTGATACACTTGACAGTCTGCAACGTGATGTTGTTGTTACGATCTGTCAACTTGAAATGTATTTTCCACCCTCTTTTTTTGACATCATGGTTCACTTAGTTGTTCACATTGTTAGGGAAATCAAATTATGTGGTCCAATATATTTGAGGTACATGTACCCGTTTGAGAGATACATGGGAATTTTGAAGGGAAGGATGAAGAATAGATATCGACCTGAAGGAAGTATTATAGAAGGGACAATAACCGAAGAAGTGACGGAATTTTGTACTGAATACTTAAAGGGTGCAGTTGCTATTGGAGTACCACAACCTAGACACACACGGGAGGGACAGAAGGTCAAGGTGTTACTGGGAAAAAAATTGTGGCAATTGATTCATCCTCAATGGAGTTAGCACATTTGTTCGTTTTACATCACCTTGAGATTATTGAGCCATTTTTTGAGAAAACATGACTACACTAAGAGGTCAATATCCTGGGAGGAATATTGTTTGGCTGACAAAAGAGCAAAACAAGACCTTTTGTTCATGGTTTAGAGACCATGTTATGAAACTTGCATCACTAGCGCCTGATAATGTAGGTGAAGAGCTCCGTTGGTTAGCTTTGGGACCTGGTTC
>CM041777.1:175133463-175192921 GCA_023374045.1 Limonium bicolor
TTGTGAATGGAGGCTGGTGGTGGCGAGGTTGTTGGGCCGTCGTAGGCGTGGGTAAGATGGGGATTAGCGTTGGACATCGAAGAGATCTGAGGTTGTGGATGTCAGAGGGGGAAAAGCAGGATCTACAAACTCAATTCAACTTTGAGGGACTTAAATAAGAGAATGAGAAGAGCGGACGATAGTTTTTGGCTGTAGGATAATGTAAAGACATGGTTACGTCGTGAATAGAGCAACGTTTTAGTTTCTTCAGCGTGTTGTACGTTATTTAGCTCTAGGGCGAGTGCAAACTGCCGAGGCAATTTGATTTGCGTCGGCCTTATACTTGATAGCTAGGCTGGGTCTTAAAGAAAATCTAGCCCTTGATTATTTCATGTTTGCCTGTTTGTTTGATCAGTGATTGATGGAGGCTGAATGGTGAAGTAATGGTTTACGACTTCATCCTAAAGGGTCGAAGGACAAAGGAAACGAGTGCATACACATAGTGAATATGATAGTTTATTATATTGTGAGAGCTACTCAGGTCGATAACTTAACCACAAAGACAAGAAGGATAATCGGAGAAGAGAATTTCACCAATGAAAGTAATCTGTAGAAAGAAAATACTAATGTAAAACAATAAAACGTATAGTATGAAAAGCAACTTGTAAATGAATGTCATTAACATATGCCCAATCAGAGTCACAAAATACAAGCAAATTATAAGTGGTAGTCTTATTAAATGCAAGTCCAAAACCTAGAGTGCCATTAACATATGTTAAAATATATATGAAAAGCAACTTGTAAATGAATGTCAGTTGGTTGTTGTAAGAATTGAGAAAGATGCTGAACAGTAAAAGCTAGATTTGGCCAGGTATTTGGGAAAAAATTCAACTTTCCCACTAATCTTCTGAATGGTGTTGGATCCTTGAGAAACTGGCCAAAATCTTTGAGAAGTTTTAGATTCAACTGGAGAGGGAGACTGCTGCACGACAGATGTGCATGTTGTAATCTGCAAGAATCTAAGTTGCATATTTGTAATGGGACATAAGCAAGGTGTCATTAGTTTCAATAAATTCCATTCCAAGGGAAACATGCGAGATCCTTGATTCTAAACTTTTATGAAGTTTAGCTTTCAGATTTTGAATTTCTCTGGTGTCATTTCCTGTAACCAAAAAATCGTCGACATATACACCAAGAAAAGTTCTTCTTCCATTTTGTTGTTCAGAGAAAAGAGAGTGGTCGTTTTTGGATTGTTGATAACCAATGTTTTGCAAAAATTTCCTAACTTATCACACCAATGTCGGGAAACTTGCTTAAGACCATATAATGACTTATGCAGCTTGCAAACTTTATTTTTTGTCGGTAATGTTAAGGCCTTGAGGAATCTTCATATACACATCTTCATGTGATTCTCCATGAAGAAATGTGTTATTAACATCTAGTTGATCTATCCTCCAACCCTTTTTAAACCTAAGGACATGGTTAGTCTCTTGGCAAGTGCTTCTTCTTGAAGCGTACTTTGCCACAAACTGCCTTTGGCAGTAAATTATCAAAAAAAATAGAAAAAGGACTACTTATATTTATCTAACTATACCCGCACCAGCCTATATATATATACACGAGGGATGATATAAAACAATAACGGGAAAATTACATCGCCCACCCATGACGTTTTGCGAAATTACACACCCCACCCACGAGGTTTCAAAAATTACTTTGCCCACCCATGTGGTTTCCTCTATTTTACATCTGACAACTTTTTTAATATTTTCTCAACTTAAACGAGACTTAAATGTTGTCCAAAATTGATAAAACGTTACATGGATGATGCTAAGGTGTTATATTTTTGTCCAATGCCAAATCCAAAGTTTTTTAAGGTCATATATGACCTGTGGGACCCAATGAAAATATGTTCACATGTCACATGTTTCATTGGGTCCCACGGATCACATATGAGCTTAAAAAACTTTGGATTTAACGCTAGATCAAAATATAACACCTTAGCATCGCCCATGTAAAGTTTCATCAATTTTGGATAACATTAACCATCTTTTAAGTTGATCAAATATTAGAAATGTTGTTTGATGTAAAATAGCGGAGACCACATGGGTGGGCAAAGTAATTATTGAAACCTCGTGGGTAGGGTGTGTAATTTCGCCAAACGTCATGGGTGGGCGATGTAATTTTCCCAAACAATAACGGTAACAAATATGTAGATGTAACATAACAGACAACCTATCCTGTCCTAATACCCCCATTCAAGACTTAAGTCTTGTAACAGTGTTGAGACTTGAGACTTAAGACTCGGTGTTTAAAGCTGGTAGCATTCCTAGCTTTAGTAAATAAGTCTTATAGATTTTTTTCTGTGAGAGGCTTTGTCAAGATATTGCAAGCTGTGGTGGGAATGTACTGAACATTGATCAAGCCTTCTTGCAGCTACTCACGCACAAAGTAGCAGTCTAGCTCGATGTGCTTCGTGCGTTCGTTGGAGATTGGATTGCGTGCAATGTGGACTGCGGAAACATTATCACATTGCAGAGGGACTGGTGTGATGTCTTTAACACCAAGCTCGCAAGTAATCTGGTCAACTAGCTTAATTCAGTTGTTACTTGTCGAAGTGCTCTTTACTCAGCTTCAGTTGAGGAGAGAGCAACTGAAGCTTGCTTCTTGGACTTCCGGCCGAGAGGGCAGCCCCCAAGTAAATTAAAATGTAATAACCTGAAATGGACTTCCTCGTTATTGGGCAGGATGCCCAATCAGAGTCACAAAATACAAGCAAATTATAAGTGGTAGTCTTATTAAATGCAAGTCCAAAACCTAGAGTGCCATTAACATATGCTAAAATATGAAAAGCAACTTGTAAATGAATGTCAGTTGGTTGTTGTAAGAATTGAGAAAGATGCTGAATAGTAAAAGCTAGATTTGGCCAGGTATTTGGGAAAAAATTCAACTTTCCCACTAATCTTCTGAATGGTGTTGGATCCTTGAGAAACTGGCCAAAATCTTTGAGAAGTTTTAGATTCAACTGGAGAGGAGAGACTGCTGCACGACAGATGTGCATGTTGTAATCTGCAAGAATCTAAGTTGCATATTTGTAATGGGACATAAGCAAGGTGTCATTAGTTTCAATAAATTCTATTCCAAGGGAAACATGCGAGATCCTTGATTCTAAACTTTTATGAAGTTTAGCTTTCAGATTTTGAATTTCTCTGGTGTCATTTCCTGTAACCAAAAAATCGTCGACATATACACCAAGAAAAGTTCTTCTTCCATTTTGTTGTTCAGAGAAAAGAGAGTGGTCGTTTTTGGATTGTTGATAACCAATGTTTTGCAAAAATTTCCTAACTTATCACACCAATGTCGGGAAACTTGCTTAAGACCATATAATGACTTATGCAGCTTGCAAACTTTATTTTTGTCGGTAATGTTAAGGCCTTGAGGAATCTTCATATACACATCTTCATGTGATTCTCCATGAAGAAATGTGTTATTAACATCTAGTTGATCTATCCTCCAACCCTTTTTAAACCTAAGGATTATTAAAGCCCGGACGGTTGTGAGTTTGATAACGGGTGAAAAAGTTTCTTCACAGTCAAGCCCGCACTTTTGTGTGAATACTCTAACAACAACCCTAGCCTTGAAAAGCTCTAGGCTACCACCAGATTTGAGTTTCATTTTGTATACCCATTTGCAGCTAATGGGTTTCTTATCATGGGGCAGATCGACTATAGACCAAGTTTCATTGTTCTTAAGGGCTTGAAACTCAGTTTTCATTGCTTCTACCCGCCTAGGATATCTGACAACTTCTGTATACAAAGAAGGTTCTTGTAAAGAAATGACTTGACTATAAAAAATGTTAGAATCATAGGTGAGAGAGAAAGAAGTTACGCTCAGTTGGGAAGAG
The DNA here is from genome assembly GCA_023374045.1 of Limonium bicolor. Classification (NCBI taxonomy): domain Eukaryota; kingdom Viridiplantae; phylum Streptophyta; class Magnoliopsida; order Caryophyllales; family Plumbaginaceae; genus Limonium; species Limonium bicolor. The sequence continues at coordinate 175,137,347 of CM041777.1, forward strand.
TATTGTTAAGGGTATCAAGCCGGAGAGTTGTTGTGGTAGCAAGAATTAGAGGGTTTTCATGAAGTCTGTGAGATAAGATATCAGAGAAGAAATCTGGTTTTTTCTGAAAATACATGACACAGTCATTAAAATGAGAAGGAGGTTTGTGTGTTCTCACGGATCGCCTTGGAGTTTGATTGTGATGTAGAATTTCATTTATGGGATCAGAACCATCAAGTAAGGTGTTGCTTTCATCACTTTAGGTAGAAGGAACAGAGGATGACTCGCTGGTGTGTTCAGGTTTAGGAGAAGAGGTTCCTGAACTGTGAGAATTATTGTAAGTGGGTAGAGGAGTTCTATCAAAGTTTGGCTCTGGTTGTGAGTCAGTACTAGGAGGTTTGGAACAGTCTGTGAAGGTTTTTGAGGTTTGAGAATAGTTTGTGAAGGGTTTGCATCATAAAAGAATGTCTCTGTAGTAGGATCATCGGAATACTGAAACAATGAATTATAGTCATCATAATTGATATCATCTAAATCACCTACCCTAAACTTGTTGTTCCACAATCTTTTCCAGTTCTCATCAAGGAGAGGATATATGTTTTCAAAGAAAGTAACATCCTTTCCAATTTGTATGAGTTTTGTGTCTAAATTAAGAAGAATGTATCCTTTGGTATTTCTGCAGTTCCCTGAATAAACTGCAGCACTAGACCTAGGGTCTAGTTTACTTCTGCCAGGATTAATATTGGTTGTGCAGCACAAAGACCCAAAATTTTTAATTTCCTTATAATTAGGTGATTCTCTATATAGCTGTTGGTAAGGAGTGCTATTACCAATGGCCTTGGAAGAAATTCTATTAATTATGAAGGCAGAGTGACTGAAAGAGTATCCCCAATATGTTGGGTGGAGCCTAGACTGAAAAAAAAAAGAAGCTTCTGGTCATTTGTATTTGATGTCCTGTTTCCTTTCAACCACCCCGTTTTACTGAGGTGTGTGAGGATAGCTCATTTGATGTATAATCCCTTGTGTTTAAAGAAATCTAAACCTTCATTAGATGTTCCTAATTCTTTGGCATTATCTGAACAAATGACCTTTATTGACTTACTGAATTGGTTTTGAACTAGACAGACAAATTCCTTTATTGCACTCATCACTTTGATTTCAGTTTTAAAAGTTTTACCCAAGTATATCTACTAAACTTGTCAATAAGTGTTATAAAGGATATTTGTTCCTTAGGAGTTTGAATTCTAAGAGGGCCACACACATCAACATGCAGAATATCAAATGGTTCTTGACTTTTTATTTCAAAATTTGGAAATTTTAATCTTCTGGCCTTGGCCTTAAAGCATATTGTACAGGGAACAATATCTAGAACTGGAAATTTAACTCCAAGATCTAACATGGATAGCTTTCTAGGTGGAATGTGCCCTAACTTGGAGTGCTAGAGAAGAAAATTTCTACATAGAGCATTCGCATGATCATGAGTGTCAATAAATACAACAGTAACATGAAAATTCTTCAGTTTGTCTGAAAACTGCCTTAAAGTGATGATATTCACAAAATAAAGGTCATGCTTCCTTTGACCAATTTTAGCTTGGAGTTAAGTGTGTTTATCCTGCAAGATGCAATGAGATTGCACAAACATGACATTGAAGTTTTGCTCCACGGTTAACCTACTCACAGAGATAAGATTAAAAGCAAAACTAGGAACATAAAGGACATCGGGCAGTGTAAAACTTTCACATAGTTGTATTTTCCCTAAGCTGTTCACATTGCAATGGTTTCCATCAGGCAATGTTATGTTACATACAGTTGTGGAAGGTTTGAAATCCTGGAATAAAAATTTGTTGCCAGATACATGCTCAGACGCACCAGAATCCACAATCCAAAGGGAAGCAATGTCATTGTCAGATAGATTATCAGTCAATCTCGTTGTATAGATCCAAGGTTGAGAGAAAGTACTAGAGAAGGTGCCAAAATTTTGAGCATTGTTGTCCTTGTTGTTATGTATCTTTGCTCGAAATACTTCGCCAGTTCTTCAATCTGATGTGATGTGAAACTAGTGACGGGAGAGTGTTTGTCACTTTGCTTGGACTTTCCTTTTGTATCTTGGTTTGCAACTGGTCCCGCGACTCGACGGGGTTGAGACTGTTGACGGGCAAGGTATTAAAGGCATCTTTTAAATGACTTAAACTTACCTCATCATCAGTGAGAGTCTTTTTCCAGCTATCCATTGCCATCAAATAGAAATTTGTGTCCAGACTCAGCTCCTCTTCATGAACTATTGTCGTCATGCATGCTAGTCCCTCATCTTCAGGCTCTATGTTAGTTCCTGATTCATCTTCTCCCCATGTCGCCGCAGCAGTTGCTGAAAACTTCTTCACCCTTTCCTAAAAATTTTTACGCTGAGGCAAAGGGCAATTTTTTACTTCATGTCTAGGTTTGTTGCACCTGAAATAGATAATGGGCCCCTTCTTGAACTTGAATCGATTATTTCCTCTCCGTCCACCAAAGATCTTCCTAATACCATTGGCTATGATTTCCTTATCTTTGTTTAGGTCTTCGTCTTCGATCTCAGTGGATACCTTGTTCGCCTTCAAGGCCAGGTCTTTGTTTGGTGTTGAAGAGATTTCTCCCTTCATCTTACCTTCAAAGACCATCAATTTTGATCCAATTTCCTCAAGCGACATCTTTGACAAATCCTTAGTAGATTCGAGCAACGTATTATAGTGAATCCACTCCTTTCCTAGACAATCAAGACATCTTTCATTGATGGTCTGGTTGTCAAGTGTCACTCCTACTATTATCATGTCACATACAATATTGTCGAATTTGTCCAGCATCTGTGTTACAGACTCACCATCCTGCATCTTGAAGTTATCAAATTTCTTCCTGTATTACTTCCCTTTGGCCCTTCTAATCGAATGTGTCCCTTCATAAGTTGTCTTCTGAAAACTCCAGACTTCCTTAGCTATTCGAATTCCTAACACTTTCTGTTGATATCTCTCGGATAGCGATGATACAATAACATGTAGTGCTTGTGTGTTCTTGCTTAGCAGTTCTTTATCACTTTCTGTCCAATCTTTCTTATCCATTGGTTTTGTCATGCCTCATTCAGTCACTTCTGGAACAAAATCTCCTTTTGTGACTACCATCCAAAGATCGTAGTCAATTGGCATCGGTTGGTCTCCCATCTGCTCGCACCAGCACGCATAGTTAAACTTCGTGAGTTTAGGCGTTTTAACGTTGTAAGAACTCATCTTGATCACCGCTAAAGATTACTCTTCGACTGTATGAAGTGGGGAACCAAGCTCTGATATCAATTGAAAGTTCTTATAACGTTGTTCTTAGTGATTAGGTGCTCACGATAAATTGTGTAACACGAACACGATGAACTCAGTACTCACAAAAGAGATTTCGAGATATTGAGAGAGGATTCACGTGAATGTTTCACACTATATTAGCACATAGTGCAATCAGTACAACACATTCTTCCAAGAGAACAAACCTTCAAGGTGTTTACGCGTAATTCAGTCAATCAGTCTCACAAACCCTAAGATGAATTAGAATACACTGCTATCTCTCAATCAACTCACTATACCACAGATATCTCTCGTTAAATTCTTACCTTTACAATGATCATTCAAGTATATAAATAGTAGTCTAGATTCTAGAATAAAGATAGAACTTTCAAAGGTAAAATCTAAACTACTAAGAGATAGAATCTTCTGATATAATTACTATGGTAAAAATCCCGACAGTGATCCTTTCTCCGCGTCTGGGTCTGTAACGCAGACTTGATGTCGCAAAGTAATATATTGTTTGTGAATTTTTCTATTTATTTTTACTAACAAAATAAAGTTACGTAGTGTAATATAATAAACTGTAATTATAATACGAAAACGGTAAACGCACTACATATAACTAACTTATCCAAACATGCTGCATATATGTCGCACTACCAAACAGCAATTTTTAAAACAGTTGTATTTATGCTAGCATATTCCTACCAGCACATTCCTGCTGCCAAATATACAACATTTATGCTGCCAAAATAACCATACCGAACAGACCTTAGTCGGTAGGCGTATCAACGAATTGTTATCAACTCTACTTAAAGGCAAATTCAATTGTGCAAGCGTCCCGCACAAGAGGTAGGAGAGGGACACTGAGTTGGCAGTCCCAGTCAGCAGCTGACTGGACTGTCTTGCTGACTGGACTGTCTTTTTACTATATTAACTTTAAATGGTTGTAACTTTTAATATATAAGTCCAAAATGAAAAAAAATTATACCACTGTTCATCTAAATTCAAGCTCTTCAAAACAAGACCAATCATGGATATGTTTTGATAACTTTGAAAAAAAACTATTTTTACATGTGTATAATGATATACTAAAATGATAATATGATTCATTAATTTTGATATTATGATTCATTAAAATTGATATTATGATTCATTAACTAATAAGTGGTGAATTAGATAATAAACTTTAGAACCGATAAAATCATTATTGTTTTGTAGTGTATTATTATTGTTGTATGGTGTATTTTAAAACTTATATGACGAATCACGTATTTTTCCTACATAACAAATATTATTTTGGGTTGTATTATTGTGTAAAAATTTTTATTCTTATATGTTTGTGATGATACACTAAAATGAAGATATGATTCATTAATTTTGATATTATGATTCATTAACTAATAAGTGGTGAATTAGATAACAAACTTCAGAACCGATAAAAATTATTATTTTTGTAGTGTATTATTATTGTTGTATGGTATATTTTAAACCTTATATGGTGAATCGCATATTTTTCATACATATCAAATATTGTTTTATGTTGTATTATTGTGTAAAATTTTTTATTCTTATATGTTTGTGATGATACACTAAAATGAAGATATGGTTCATTAATTTTGATATTATGATTCATTAAAAGTGATATTATGATACACTAAAATGATGTATGAATCATAAGTCTCATTGATATATGGATATATATATATATAATTAATATAAATTTTTAAAGTTCTCAAAACATATCTATGTTTGGTCTTGTTTTGAAGAGCTTGAATTTAATTAACAATGGTATAATTTTTTTACATTTTAGACTTATATTTTAAAAGATATAATAATTAAAATTAATATAAAAAAAACAACCCAGTCAGCAGCTAACTAGACTGCTGACTGGATGCCAACTCATACTGCCGCACCCAAATTGTACGCGGACGGCTGCACCATCACACGTCTGCTACTTAAAATAATGATTCCACCCAAGGCAGTAATAGAATACTCTCTAACAAGCATAAGTATACGACTACCGGTCGAATTTTGTACACACAAGGCTCCAATGCGATTCTGACATGCCCCATACTTTTCAAGAATCAATTTCGACATGCAGCCAGATATATGGGCCAGAATCCAAGAATTGAGACAATAGTAAGATAACATGGGTACCAGATATATGATTTTTCCGTAAATTTCGTGGGGAACGAATTCTTGAATCTTGATTAACGAACCGATCTGGAACAAGCAACTTGCCAAAATCACTCTGCTCAATTTGAAATTGAAAACGAAATCGAAGAACACAAGATACCAAAATAAAGAAACGAAATCCATTGGCAATCCAAAACAGATGTGGCGAACCCTCTGTGCACTACTCTCACCACAAGTAATAATCGCAATTGGCGCTCTCAAACTTCTTCCCGGCCACCACCGGCTTCCCGTGGTTATCACTCAGCGGAACATTCAACTCACACTTAATCTTCGGCTTAACCTTCGTACTCTTAATAAGCCCCAGCTTAAACCTCACTTGCAGATCCAGTTTAACATCAAACTTAAACTCCCCATTAGACTTCTGGTTCTGATAATCCCCGTTCTGCTCCACCCCCAGCACAACCGCATTCTTCCGTCCACGGAACACTACAGGACCCAGCTCTGTCACATTGTTAGTCCTTTGGTAAAACGGCTCCACTTCGACCGTCGAGAATCTGAACCCCTCGTATGCGGGGTTGACGCGTATCACATCGTAGTAGACGCCAAGATGGCGATTAGGGTTTCGGACGGTGAGGTTGAGGGTCAGATCGTAGGAGAGCTGGTGATTAGCAGAGGAGTAGTTGAATTCAGTGAGGGAGGCGGAGGTAGCCTCGAATCTGAGTGTGTGTGGACGGATGAGAAACCATAAGAGAAGGAGAACCAGACCGACGGCTATGAGGATGCTGAAGATGATTTTGAACACGCAGCCGAGGAGACAGCAACCGCAGTTGCAGAGTAAGTCGACTAGGCAGCAGCCGCATCTAGTGCAGCATCCACGGCCGTCGCCGCTGTGTTTAGACGAACGAGGTGGTGGGATTGGAGGGCCATAGTAGCCGCCGTTGAGGTATGGCGATTTCGACATTGGTGGAGGGGAAAAGATTTGTGGGTATGGAGAAGTGAGTGTGTCGGGGAAGATGAAAGAGTGGCAGACGGGGCAGTGGCTAGTGGGTTCTCGTCTCTCTTTAAATTGAATTTTGAATCGGAGAGAGCGAGTTGGGTCAGTTTTACTTTATAGTAGGAGAAGAGACGTGGGTCATCTCCGGAGAGGGGAAAAGCACGTTGGGGTTGAAACACCTTTGACTAGGAAGTTAGAACAAAGCGATAAACCGAAAACGAAGTAATACCGAAAGATAAATGTTTGGGAAATTTCACCGGATAAACCCAGGTTCGAGTCAATATTAGAAAATACTTCTAAGCTTTTATTTTATTTTGAGATATCCATTGGGTTCGTTTGGCGACAGCTGCTGGGGGCTGCTGCTGGGTCCTGCTGCTGGAAATTGAGAAGCTGTCTGCTGATGGTTTACAGAAGCTGACAGCTGCTGGTTTGGTGTTTGGTGGATTGTGTTTTAAAAGTAGGGGAAATTGAGAAGCTGTCAGCTGATGATTTTGTAAAAGCTGTCAGCTGCTGGTTTTGGGTGTTTTAGTGGAAACCTGCTGATTTTAAAAATTGAGAAGTTGTCAGCTGCTGGAAGCTTGAGAAGCTGTGTCCCCAAACGACATCATTATCTTTATCAGATATCATTGAAGTACGAGATACTTCTAAAGTTTTAATTTTATTACGAGATACTATTTCGTTTAAATTTGATATATTATAATTTTTATATGGTAATTTCTTGGTTACATCCACATGTAATTATAGATGGCCACATAATAAAATAGTTATTAAATAAAAACTGTACTGATATGTATGTAAAATATATTTGAATTCTGATATTATGAAATTCTACTAGATGTGCATACTAACTTCTTAAATAGTACAATATGCTTACAAACCTGTAACTTTTACATTATACAAACTGTACATTTAAATGTAACCAAAGATAGCTAATATGCTTGTAGCCAAGAATGATTGTTTTCATATCCCAAATTTTACCCTCACACCATATGCGTCTACAATAACCTCAGAGATATAACGTCAAAAAATTTTAAAAATTTAAACTTAAAGAAAATACACGGCAAAATTAAAGATCATAAAATTTAATATCAATTTTAGAAAATGAATAATTAAACAAAAAAAGATTAAATAAATGAAAATGACTAAATAATAAAAAAATTAAAATATTTGAAAAATAAACATAATTTGTTAAAGTGTTACATAGTGGTAACTTAAAATCGTAAAAAAGTTATAACAATAATATGAAGACTATTAAAAGTAACAATTTCATATAGTATAGAAAACTCATATTTAAAATTAGAAAAATAAAAAATAATAACCATAAAATATGATCATTTTTCTTGTGTATTGATGTCAAATAATATTTTTATTAATTTTAATTAATTTAACTTTTTCAATAATTTCTTATATTTAATGTAAATGATATTTTTTTTAATGATTCTAAGTCACCGATATAATAGTTTTCAAAATATGAAACAATATATGTTTTTTAAAATAAAATAATTTTTATTGTTTAGTTAGTTCTATTTATTTTGAAAATTTTATGATTTAATTTTGATTGTTTATAAAATATTTTATTCATTTTTTAAAATCAAATTCAAATTTTATATGATCATAAATTTTTTGTATTTTGTTTATATTTTAAATTTTAAAAAAATTGACCATAAACCCCTGGGGTTATTGTGGGGGGCATATGGTGCGAGGGTAAAATGGGGATAGGAAAAATATAATAGAGAATTTTCATCAAATACCACTGAGTTTTTACATAATTCACGATATACCACCGTGTTTTTAAAATTACACAAGATGACACCGAGTTTTACGTATTTCACCATATAACACTTTGTCTCATATTTCGTTAACTTTTGTGTTAATTTTCTTGGAAAATGACAAAAATACTTATGTTATTAATAATTACCTAACAATGAATTGTCATATTGACAAATTCCATAAGATACCACCTTAGTTTAGCTATTAACAGGGGTAGTTTAGTCTTTTTCTAGGGATATTAGCGGAGCAGTTAATGAAATATGGGACATAATATTATCTGATGAAATAAGTAAAAACTCGGTGTTATCCTATGTAATTTTAGAAACAAGTGGTATATCGAATTAAGCAAAAACTCAGTGGTATTTGTTGAAATTTCCCAATATAATATATCAGAATTTAACGGAGGGGCATCTCGTAAAAATTGAAACCTCAGAGGTATCTCATAATAAAAATGAAATCTCAGGGGTATCTCGAACAATGAAACCTTAGGGATATCTCGTAATGAAAATGAAACCTTAGTGGTATCTCGTAAAATCCGCTCAAATCTCGTAAAGTTCCTAAATTGGACAAAATTTAGAGAAACCCAACTTGCGCCATAAACCAAAAAAAGCCTATTTTGAATGTGTTTTCATTGGGTCACACAGATCACATGTGAGCTTACAAACTTGGAATTTGGAAAAGGCCCGGAATGTAACACTTTAACATCGTTCAATAAAGTTTTATCACTTTAGGCAGCTATTAAACATCTCCTAAACCGAACAAAATTAGAATAAAACCGATTTTGACTAAAGGTGTCAGATGTAAAACGGGGAATCGTCATGGGTGGGCCGGGAAAGTAATTTCTGAAACTACGTGGGTTCAGGAGGATTTCACAAATGTCATGGATAGGGATGCAATTATTCCTTTTTTTTAAGGAGTGTCTTATATTCGTAACATTAAAACACCAAGGTATACATATGTTAGCCAAATCCTCCATCCACCACCAAGTTCTATACAAAGTTTACCCCATCCTGCTAATACATGAGCATTCACATAAGATCCCACTCACAAATACCTACATACATGCTCAAACATAGAACACACTCTTGTACATGCCAAAATCCCTTTTGACATTGATACAAACATTCGACATCCCTCTCAAAAAGTTATTAATTGAAGGGAATGTGTTGGGTACACACTTTACATTACCCGCCCTAAGAGCTATTTTCATCCCAAAAATGAGAGCTCGAGCTTCAACAACCACTACAAGAGAAACATCTTACCGTCATGTGAACTAGAGCCAACACCTGATTATTATGTCTTTGCATACCACTCCCACGCCGTATTTACCCCTCCGTAATATATGGAAAAAACCCAAACCATTGCCCAATTTTATCCATGCCTATTGGCAAACAGGAACACTCCAAGAAGAGCGCTTGACTTTGTTGACCTGGCGACAACATTAGGAAGTTACGAGACTGCTCCCATCCCACTAAACAAAGGAAGCATGGCATTAAGGACTTGACATCTAGCAAATCGTATTCCCTCCAGATTTCAATCATCAAGCATATTATGTAGGATCTCTGCTTAACAATACCGTAACAAACCAATCGGACAGCTGGGCATCAGTAGACACATCCAAATGTATTTCAATATCATCAACGAACATATCACCTTCGTCTCAAGACATTTGAAGAACAAATGGTATAAGGACTCCCTTCTCCCACACAGATTACACACACGTCGCCATCACCCGCACACCTATTTACAATCGCCACTTACATGGAATTTGGAATACAACATTTGCCATGCAAATAACCAAACCCTTATAGGCAAACCACATGTTTAACCCTCACCTGGCCTTTCCAATCAACCATTACCAGAACTACTAGTATCCATACTACAACTCTTATCAAATGCCATAAAATATGCAAAACATACTGAAATTCCCCTTTTTCATCAGCCCCAACACATGAATCAGCAACAATTTCTTGGAGAGCATGAGATTGAATATGTTGATCATAATACTACAACAAAAAATATAGCAATATACCACCATATCTTGTCAAAGGATCTATTAGCAACACCATTTTACCATGTTCCCTCAAAGCTTTCAACACCTTCTACATCCAGGGAGTCTCAATAGATTTATCTAATAACCACTTACTCCTTAGTCTCGTTGATTTTCATTCCTAATGATAGGGCTACCACCTTCCTCAATAATCCACCTACCCCCGCTAAAGCCCTCCATATTGGACTAGGACAATATCCTAATATCGCAGACGTTAGATATCCCTATGGAAAGTACCGAGCTCTTAGAATGAGAGACTAACATCAGTGGTGCATTAAAATTCTCCAACAAGTTTGAGCAAGTAAGGCCTCATTTGAGGTCTCGGAATCCCAACCCACTTGTCTTCTTACTCCTACACATGTCCTTCCATTTCTTTCAATACGATGGTCTTGCACCAATATCATCTTCCCACCAATATTTAACAATAGCTGATTGAATTTCCTCACCACCCCATACGGTAATTTGACCAGCCCCATTATAAACGATGGAACCACCCGAAGCACATTCCTAATAAGCAATACACACCCTGCTTAAGAAACTTTTCTTCCCCAACCACTAATATTTGCTCAACCCCGGTCCTTTATGTATTGAAAATTTTCCCACCATTAAGTTCCAACTTATCTCAGGAAGCCTAAATAAGACCAAAATTATCAACTTTTACACATCAAAACATCCTGAAGTTGCTCGTCTAGCATAGTGAGGGACCTTATTAGAGAACATAATTCATGATTTAGCCACATTAAAGCATTGACCTGAGTCTTCCTTAAAATTATTGAGCACACCATTAATCTGGTAGCATTTCCACATCTACCATCCCAAAGACACAACAATCATCCGCAAAAAACAGACAGCTAAGCTCAGGCAAAGAATTAGCCAATCGAATACCCCTGATCAACCCCACCAGTGACGTTAGACGCAGACTAGTAGATAGAAGCTTCATACAACACAAAATAAGGAGACAAAGGACCTTGTCCTAACCCTCGCTGAGGTTGAAAGACTCTCCTCGCATATCCATTAATCAAAATTACCATGGAGACAATAGCGATACATTCTTCACCACCCTTACCTAAATCTCATGAAATCCCATTCATCTTAGCACAACAAAAAGGTCATTCATCCCGATAATAGGCCTTAATTAGCCATATCAACTTTCAAAACAGATGAGCCTTTCCTAGCTTACGACTCACGCATCGCATGTAAAACGTAATGCGCAATTATAACATTATCCACAATTAACCACATAGGTGCAAAAGCAGGCTGTTTCATAAGAAATGATATCCATCAAATATGAATGAACACACTTAAAGAGGACCTTGCCTATAACCCGATAGATAATGTTACATTGAGAAATAGGCCTAAAATTAGCCATTGTAACACCCCACTCGCTAATCTCGTAATAATCACTCTCGTATAATCACTCACGTAGCATAATTAGAGACGTCTCACGGAAGTTAAACTACATTAATCCTCACTTGGGTGTCACATGCCATTACTCGCCCATGCGAGTAAAGAAGCATAACCGTAATCTAACAATGAACAACAACAACTAACCGCAGTGATGAACGAGATATTTATTACATTATCCTATATACAAACCAATACCTATAACAAGTGAGCATTTAAAGAGCTCCTAGAATTTCAACGTGCTAACCGATTTAATATTAAACATGCGATAAATAAAAGTCAAGGTCGTCTACCCATATTCCCGCACTCCGGCTTCACATCCCGATCCACGACCTGAAATGTGTTGGCCCCAAAAAGGGGCTCAGCAAACTATATGCTGGTATGCTAAAGTGTAATCCTAGACCCTTTAGGTCACTTAGGTCAATTAACCGTCTGAACATGAGGTTGATTACATGCTGTTTCATTTTATAGTTTATATACAGCAGTAAATAACATGCATAAGCATACAGTAATCCATCAAAGTGACAATCCATACATTACATACAATCCACAACATACCGAATACCATGTACTATAAACATTCATACAAACGCGTAGGTACTTCCATCGAGATGTTAGTAGTTTTTCCTTTAAATTATGTTAATCACCATTTAGTCTTACTCTCCATACCATTGGGCGTCATGTTAGGACAACCCGGAAAATCCTTACTGGATAGTAGTCCTCCCGTACACACGAAGTGCTCATTGCCAAGGATCATTCGATCCCCGGCCTTCCACTTGCCTAATAAAGGCGTCCATGAATGGCCGAAGCTGTATGCCAAAGTCGGCACCCTGGTCCAACAGTCTATCTAGGCCTGTTGGAATATAGAGGGAGTCGGTCCGATACAGACGTTATACTCCGGTGATCACCAATGCGCAACCAACTAGTCAAAACTAATTGGATTCCTGTACCATGTACCATAACCAACACTCTCCAGTATGTGATTAATCCTTAATCAACTACCCTAAGTAAATTCTTAGGTCTAGAAGAAGTCCTTACCATTTATTACCTTTGAAGTCTTATGTACTTCCCTAGAAATAATCTAGGTTATAACCATGTTCGAATATCACGCTCTAAAGACTGGGGATCCCGAGTCTCGTTCCTAAGTGTTTTACTTAGGTCAGTTAGGGATAAAGTTCCCGAATATTAGTATTCCAACCGCATAAACAATTAGTAATATTGTCCGAAGACATCGCGCACAATAATAAACGCTTACCAACCTTATAAATAATCCACACAATCATGCATAGCAAACATATCGCTCTGGTCACATAGTCAATCAATACCCGAACCGAGGCTTCCCTCAGAGGTTCGGACCACACAATGAACATACCGTACACCATCGGCGCTCGCGTAATAATCCCCGTGTAGTCTCTAGCGCTCACAATGCTCGCGTCTACCCTCGTACCTCTGGTACATACGTAGTTCTAATATCATATATATATATATATATATATATATATATATTTCAAAACTCACTTAACCATCCAGGACTAAATGCTTACTTCCATCTCGTAGCTAACCCTTAGTTGACCTCTTGTTCAACTCGTTGTTCGTTAACCTTAGGGGTTTACGCTTCAGCTACTCGTTATTCTTTACGAGTGTGTAAGTGTTGTTTCAACAGTAATACTTGTCACATGGAAGTTTCGTTCACAATTGGTTTACTTATTGTCGGGTTGCATGCACGCAGAGATAATGTTACGTGCGCGCATGTATGAAGTCTAAACATTTTGTTATTCGAGATAGTTTACGTAGTTTGTTTATGAACATACGCGGACATTTATATATACACAAGTACACATGTATTGTCGTTGTAGTTATGCGTTGTCATTTACGCACCCTTGTACACACACGTAAGATGCAATACACTCGTATATGCATGTAACGTTATTGTCGTTACATTCATGTTTTACATGTAATCGTATAATCCCGTATGTAACTCGTTATTCCTATTATATCTTAATGTCACGTTATAAATTCCCTTGATATAATCGTAAGGTTCTCCTCGTAACAAAAATTCCAACCATATCTTATACTTCCAGAAGTCACCAACTTACCCCATCATTTAATGTAAATGTATATAATGCATATTTGCTCTTTAATAACCCCTTTATGACAAATCCTTTCATACTTAAATATAATGTCACATTATATCACCCAAAAACTTTATATTATAACCTGCCCATATATATATATATATATATTCTAAACATCCCTTTTTATTTTTGGTAGTTCCCCTCTTCATCCCATATGTTTGTTTATTTACAAAACTACCCCATACTCCATACTTGTTATATTCTTAACCTTAGTAATTTATAATCCAAGATATTCCAACCTTATAATATACCTATATATATATATATTACGAACAGCCCCTCTGATTATTCAGATTTATTTATTCACCCACATCTTTCCTCCTAATTACACTATAACCCCCTCTATTTTATGAACTTTCATTTAATACTTAAGACTTTATAATATACACTTTAATTATCTTTAAATACCAAAACTAACCCAATATTTCTCTTGATCCTAAATAAACCCACATGTCCAGTTTTGATGTGTCTTAACCCATACTTCATTATTTATACTTTGGCCCATGTTTTTTTATAAACTTACAATTTAATCTCAAAACTTTATACTATACACATTGATTTATTTAATCCCAAAAACCAACCAATATTTACTCCAATTTTCCGAACAACCTCAAGGGTTGTTCTAATCTCCATCTTCACCCAAACTTTTGGTTATTCACCGAGTAGCCCATAAGTTTTATAAAATGTTACATTTTAATACTTAAAATATATGTTATACTCCTTAATTAAATAAATCACAAGACCAACTTATAATTTTACCAAATTACTTACAAACCCTCAAGGTCATTTAAATTCTATTCCAACCCCCAATCTTTCAGAAATTACATTATATACACATAGATTTTTAAATCGTTACAAATTAGTACTTAAACAATATATTATAATCCTTAATTAACTAATTCATCAAAACTAACCCAAAAATTCTTTTAACTTCTAAACAGACCCCTAGGGTCTTAATATTTATTTCCCAACACCTATAATTCTCGTTAATCACTTAAATACCCCATTTTTTTATAAATGTTTATTTTGGCTTAATATTTCTTTAAATACCCAAAATAATTAGTTCTATACTTCTATTATTTAACTTCGGTCAAACCTCACTTGTGGTCAAGGTTGACCACCTAAATTATCCCTTTGACCAGATTTGTTTTTATTTATGAAAATACCCCAATTAATTCTCTATTTTTACAATTAACCCTTAGTTTCATAAAATTCACATTTTATTTATATAAACTTCTTAAGATCATCCCACTCGGTATTAATTATACTTGGTGCTCTATTTTTCGTTTAATTATGTTTTGATCCCATATACAATACTTTTATTTCACTTAGACCTTTTATAAGGTTTTAAATTCATTTAAACCATGTTGTAGACTTATAAATATAGTTACATCCATCTAATATCTTCCTAAGTGATTTTTTCACTAAAACTATATTTTGTACCAGAATTTTATATATCTATTCAAACCACCTTAAAACTCAATAATAGTCGTTTTAAGCTTTATGTAAGCATAATGAAAATGCCTAAATACAAGGCTTAAACATAGCATACCATTTACCATTTAATGACATAGAGAAGTCCCAAAATCACATCCTAGCTAGCTCACGGTTGCTACAGAATATATATACTGAACTCTCTAATCTTTTCTCTTTTCTTTCCTTCTTTCATTATTCACTCACAGAATAACCTTAATTAAACCATTAACACTTAACCTCCATAATTAATTATTTAACTATTAAATTTCTACATCTTTTTAGGATCTAGATAGCACATATATATATATGCACACTCATCCTCACGGTTATATAAATTTTTGTATATTAACTTCTAAAAATCATTTGTTTTCTTTTAAACACATAATTTGACTTTAACTAATTTATATACGTTACGGTTCATTTTTTTCCTAACTCATATTCACTCCACACATTACTAACTTAACACACATATATCCGCCTAAAATTTTGGTTCCCAAACAATATTCAGACTAGTAGTTATACGGTAATAGGAGTGTTTACGTTACCTGGAAAAACTCTTCCAGCAACTCCTCACCAGTCACAACCTCCCCTCGCCCTTTTTAATTGCTCGATTCCTCTTGTAATAACCCTTCTCTTGCTGGTAGTATATGGGTACATATATACCCAATTTATGGATCGTTTCACGCCATAGCAAAAGAGCTTAGTCAGCCACTGTAAGCAACATGCTAGTTAGGGAGGTTTTAAGTATAGTTTTTTTTTGTAAGAAGAGAGTTCTTTACCTCAGTTTTTGAAGGCTTTTACTGGTGTTTTCAGCAGCTATACGCAGAGGAGTATACTCAGTAAGTTACATGGGAAAGTAAGGGAGAAAAGAAGGATGATGCAGCCATGTTTAGCTTGATTTTACCTTGTTTTTAGGCTCCTTCCATTGGGTGTTTTAGTGTCGGCTTTTTAGCTTAACAAGCAGGATGGAATGGAGTCTCTAAGGGTGGATTCGCAGCCTTAAAACAAGGTAGAGAAGCTGATGAAAAGGAACTGGAAAAACTGCCATGAAAAGAAGGAAAAGAAGGAAACTTCTACCTTGACTTGTGCAGCTTTGTTGGATTGTAGGGAGAATGAAATCGAGATACAGACGTGAGAAAGAAGAGATGAGCGGAGCCGAGAGCGAAGTGAAGTAGAAGAACAAACAGTAAACATGCTTAGCGGAAGAAGACGATATTATTATTATTAACCAGAGAGAGAGCGATTACAATATATATATATATATATATATATATATATATATATATATATCCCAAGGGATATAACCGTTGTGAGGCAAGGAGGGGTAAAAGAGGAAAGGAAATACAATTAATAATCTAATAACCCACCTCCTACTACCGCCAAAACCACCCCCCCCCCCCTCAAACCTAGGAAAAGAGAGTTTTTCCTAGATTTGTAGAAACATCTAGCATGCCCATGGAATGAAGTTGACTCCGATAATCCTTGCCGGTAAGGCCTTGGTGAGCATATCAGCCTTTTGATGAGTGTTGGGAATATGAGAGACGTCGATGAGACCGGCCTTGATCTGGTCACGTACGTAGTGTACATCAATCTCGATGTGCTTCGTACGTTCATGAAGAACGGGGTTGTGAGCAATGAAGACTGCTGATCGATTATCACACTTCAGCGGAATGGGTGTGATGTCATCAACCCCAAGTTCATGAAGGAGGCGAGAGAGCCATGATAACTCTGTAGTGACGCGACGTAATGCACGGTACTCAGCCTCGGCGGAAGAGAGGGAGACGCAAGCTTGCTTCTTGGACTTCCAAGAGATGGGAGAGCCTCCAAAGAGAATGTAGTATCCGCTAACAGACCTGCGAGAATTAGGACACGAAGCCCAATCAGAATCGCAGTAGGCAAGAAGAGAAAAATCATCAGAATTATTGAAGAAAATGCCATATCCAAGAGTCCCCTTAATGTATTGAAGAACTCTGATGGCGGCGTCCCAATGCTTCTGACATGGTTGTTGGTTGAATTGGCTGAGAAGCTGAACACTGAAATTGAGATCGGGGCGAGTGTTGAGAAGGTAGTTGAGTTTTCCAATGAGCCGCCTATACTCGGTGGCGTCGGACAGGAGAGGCCCATCATGTAAGAGAAGTTTGGTGCCAGGAGAAAGGGGGCTGACAACGGATTCGGAATTGATATGATACTCGGTAAGAAGATCTGTGGCAAATTTGGTTTGAGTAACGGCGACACCATCGGGTGTGTGATGAATTCCATACCGAGAAAAGGTTGAGAATGCCAAGGTCTTTATCTTGAATAGACGATGGAGGGTGTTTTTGACGGATGAGATTTTGTCGTCGTCGTTACCACAAATAATGATATCATCCACGTAAACACCAAGAAAAATGATGGATGTGTCGGAGCTCCATTTGAAAAGGGAGTGATCATTGTCTGATATAGTGAAGCCCAAGTTTATGAGGGTGACGGACAGCTTGGCATACCACTGACGGGAAGCTTGTTTGAGACCGTATAATGACTTCTGCAGTTTGCAAACCAAGCCATTGGTTTTAGTAAGGCCGTCAGGAACTTTCATATATATTTCCTCATGAAGATCACCGTGGATGAAAGCATTGTTGACGTCGAGTTGGTGAATCTTCCATCGTCGTTTAGTGGCAACGGAAACCAAGGTACGAATGGTGGTCATCTTGACCACCGGGGAGAAGGTCTCGTGGAAATCTTCTCCTTCCCTTTGAGTAAACACCTTGAACTACCAAACGCGCCTTATAACGTTCAATGTTTCCGTCAGCTTTGTATTTGATGCGATAGACCCATCGGCATGTGATGCATCTCTTCCCTTTGGGAAGTTTGACCAAGCTCCAAGTTTGATTATCTTCAAGAGCTTTGAGTTCGGTAGCCATGGCATCACGCCATTCAGGAAATTGAGAAGCAATGTGATAAGAGGAAGGTTCGGGAGGACACCGACGTAAAACCTGAGAACATATGACACGAGAAGGAGTAATATCAGTTAAAGTTTGAACATCAGGCATGAGATTCGGATGATTATAATTGATCCTGGTAGACAGAAGACAAGTAAAAGGATCAGAAATCATGTGATTGCACTCATAATCGTGCAACTTTGCAGGAGGATTCCGAACACGTGTAGATCTACGAGGTGCATCCACCATGATGTCATCGATATTGTCGGTGATGGGCGAATTGTTGGTCACATGGCAATGATCTCTGGGAATGAAATATTCGCCAGTAGTGTCTTGATTTGAGGAAGGAGAGGTGTGGGCCTCATCTGTAGCCTCTTGACAGTTGGTGTCCAGCCCAAGATGAGAACCATCACTTTGGGTGGCCGCATCTTCGATAATGCGAGGACGTTGTTGGGCCATGTGACTTGGATCATGATGACTTTGGGTGGTATGCTGATGATCGTCATAGTCGTCATCTGTATAAATCGGAAACGTAGAAGGGACGGGATCGGCATGAATATCTTCAGTGGGTTGGGCCTGCAAAGGAAAAATGTGCTCAAAAAAAGTTAAGTCTCTACTGGTAATGACACGTTTTTCATTAATGAGCAAAACCCGGTGACCCTTTTTGCATAGGCCTGGGCCCAAATAAACTCCACGATGTCCACGATCACTAAACTTGGATTGAGAAACTGAAGGCCCGGTGTGATAAACGAGGGAACCAAAAGTTTTGATATTATTGAGATTGGGAGGAAGCCCATATAAGTATTCATGAGGAGAGAGACCATTCAAGGTGGAGGAAGGCAATCTGTTTATGAGAAATGTAGCCATTAGAACACTCTCGCCCCAATAACATGACTCAAGACCGGATTGAAAGAAGAGAGTCCGGGCTGTTTCAAGAAGATAACGGTGTTTCCGTTCGACCACACCGTTTTGTTGCGGTGTGTAGACACACGTGGTTTGATGAATGATGCCCTTATCATGAAAGAATTCCCGCAGAGTTTTGCATGATCCTAATTCATAGGCGTTGTCGGATCGAACAATTTTCACAATCTTGCTAAACTGACGTTCTGCCATATGGATGAAATTTCTGATATGTTGTGGTGCTTCTGATTTATGTCTCATCAGAATCACCCACGTGCTCCTACTAGCGTCATCGACTATGGTGAGAAAGAAACGACTACCGTCATGGTTAGCGGTTGAACAGGACCCCAAATGTCGATGTGTATGAGCTGAAAGCAATGCTCAGACTTATTGCTAGAATGAGGAAAAGACAATCGGTGCCCTTTGGCCCTAAAACAAACATCGCACACAAAATCGGCAGGAACATCTTGTTTATTTATAAGACCCATGTGAATCATCTTGCTGATGGGGGGATGCCCCATTTTCTTATGCCAAAACCAGAGTTTAGAAACAGAAAGATTATTAGAGAGAGCATGGGAAAATCTGTCACGAGAAATATCACAAGCATTATTACAGACATCAAAACTTTTATCTAAAGACTCAACATCCAAAATGTAAAGACCATCATCTCTGTGTCCAATCTTCTTTTTATTCGTCCAAGTAGGGACCTGCATGAAGCAGCTGTTAGCATCAAAGGTAATAGCACAACCAATCTGAGAGATTAACTTGCTAACTGAGATTAAGGCAAGTTTAAAACTGGGAACGCAAAGAACATCATCTAATTGAAAACTTTCAGTAATCTGCACAGAACCAACAGTATTGATCATTTCATTATTCCCATTCGGCAAGGTCACATAATGATTATCAGCAAGTTTTCTTTTGTTGATCAGCAAATTTTCATCACCAATAAGGTGATCGCTAGCACCAGAATCAAGGAGCCAACGAGATTTACAGTATTTGTGATGAACAGCCAAAGATTGAGTATAGACAGTACCTGAAAAGTTGGAGAAATTTTTAGCACTAGAAGTGCTGCTACCTGCGGTGACCTTCTCTGGAATGCATCCGGATTTCTCAAAAAAATCGCATAACCTATTGAGTTTCTCAATATTCAGACCGGAGGTATGGGCACTTCCTGTAGATCGTTGCTCAGCGTTGTTGACAGAGGTAGTAACTCTTGGCCCTTTCCACCACTCAGGGTAGCCACGAAGCTCAAAACAGTCGCGCTTCAAATGTCCAGTTTTGCCGCAATGTCCACAGACGCCAGTGCGATTCTTTCCGGTACTGTCTTTATCACGACGAATCTTCGGTCTGTCGCCACGATTTGTTCGCCTCTACTTGCATTGTTGGCAAAGGAAGTTTCTGTACTATCCTTTGTAGTTCTTCCAGTGGATCTTTGTCGCTCTTCTTGTAATATAATAGCGTACGCATCGTCAACACTTGGAAGGGGTTTCTTCATCAATAGATTGCCCCTAATGTTGACAAATTCTTCGCGCAGCCCAAGAAGAAAAGCAAAGAGCTTCTGGTTCTCAGTATGTTTAGTCATCTTACGACTATACCCGCAACAGCAAGGAGGAACATTCATCATCCCAGAAATATCGTCCCAGAGGCTAGTTAATCTTGTAAAATACTCCGTAACAGTGGAGTTTCCTTGCTCAATTTTAGACAAGTCTCGAATTAATTCGAACATTCTAGTTCCATCGACTTGATCGTACCTTTTTGTGAGCCTTTTCCACATCTCGTGAGAGGTAGCACTGGAGACGACACTATCCGCAATTGAAGAATCCAGACTGGTGAGAATCCAAGATCGGACAAGACCATCACATCGATCCCATGCATCGCGTCGATGTTTAGCGACATTTGATCTCCTCAAGGTGCCGTCGATGAGTTTGATTTTGATCTTCGCTAATAGACATATCTCGACTTTCTTCTTCCAGATCTGGAATCCAGTTCCATTAAATTTGACGGAGGTAAGTTGAATCCCTGGATTTTCCGAATTGGAAACGACTAGAGGATCGGAGCTTATGCGCTTTCTTCTCTTCTCCTCTTCGTCGCTCTCTGCTTCAGTTTCCGAAGATTCAAGGCCTTCGCCTTCAGACGTGCTCTCCTCTGAATCTGTCGTCATTTGGATTTTGCCACAAACAGGCGTAGATCGCCTGCTCTAATACCATGTTGGATTGTAGGGAGAATGAAATCGAGATACAGATGTGAGAAAGAAGAGATGAGCGGAGCCGAGAGCGAAGTGTAGTAGAAGAACAAACAGTAAACATGCTTAGCGGAAGAAGACGATATTATTATTATTAACCAGAGAGAGAGCGATTACAATATATATATCCCAAGGGATATAACCGTTGTGAGGCAAGGAGGGGTAAAAGAGGAAACAAGGAAATACAATTATATAATCCTAACAAGCTTCTGGTTGCTGTTTTCGGTGCCAGAAATCAGAGCTCAACTGGGGTTTCTTTTTGATGTCTCGCGCAAAGAAAGAAGGCTAGAGTAGGTAGTATGAATGGGGAAAAAGGTCTGGTGGAAACTCAGACCGTAAAAGAAAGAAGAGGGAAGTTGCACCTTACCATTTTTTTTTTTGAGCTGGTTTACCCTTGTTGTTTCTCCTCTGTATGCTACCGATAATGAAGGCTTAGATTAGAGTTTGCTTTTATTTCATGAAGAGGGAGATGAGCTGCATATGGAGCAGTAGATCTGGTAAGCAAGGAGTTGGAACCGTGAAGAAAAGAAGAGGGAAAGTAAGAAGTTCTCACCAGTTTTTGTTGTTGTTGTTGTTGTTGTTGTTGTTGTTGTTGTTGTTGTTGTTGTACCGAGGATAAGGCAAGTGATGGTGCTGGAGTGTAGGTCTTGTTGTTGTTTCTGTCTACAGAAGAAGAAAGAAGGGAGGAGACTGGTAGTAGCTGGCTGTTGTCGCAGGAAGATGGGAAGATGAGGTAGTGTTGCTACTGTTGTTAGGTGTGTGAAATAGCAGAGGAAAGAAGAAGAGAAAGTTGGAAAGGTACAACTGTCGTAACACAGAATGGAGATGAAGCAGTAACTTCCTTGTTTATTTTTGTACAGATCAAAATGGGAGGAGGGAGCCTGGACTGCTGCTACCGTGAGAGAAAGGAAATGATGGAGTACTGACGGTGGTACGGGAAAAATAAGACTTGAATTGTACTATATTATTAACTTATTATGTATAATGATTTTTTGTTTTATTTTGTATATAGACAGCCCGTTAGGGTAGAAAATTAGAGGGAATTTGAAATTTCCCTTAACCAAAATTGTGGCACTTAATTGTACATGTGTGTATATATGGCTATATTATAATATGTCACATTGTTACTTATAGTATTTTTTTTATCTAGGTGTGTATATGTGTACATGTTTGTGTCTATAATTTCTAGGGTATATAAAATATTTATATAATTTATTAAGGTATACTAGTGGTATTTAACACTGTACTAACATGTTTTTGTGATATTACACTTAGGAGTTTATTTCTCCCTAATAATATTTTATCATTGATTAAGATTTAATGTATATTTAATGTCCATTTTGGACTATATATTTTATGCAACAATATTTATAGTAGTTAGTTGCTCATGATTTAATTTAATCCTTATTAATTAGGGAGTAATTATGTCGGGGTATTTCAGCCATCACCTTAGCAACCTTTCCATTTAGGAAATAACACATTATGTGTGTGATTCAAACCCTCTAGCATAGCTTCCATATTAAGGAATCGAAGAGCATCCTCTACAAAATCCTTACCAATATGTCCCAATCATATGCAGAAAGATACCTTTAATCCCATTTGGGGCACCTGATTTATGAGGGGATGGTCTTTAAGAGAGCATCCTCCCTTATATATGGCTTAGTAATTGCAACAATCATATCACAATCCACTTTCCCTTACACACATGCAAATATGATGATTCACAACTGGATCAGTGTGAATCCATTGTCCTATTTCCATTTCCATCATCTAACAAAAGAAACTGTATTGCAATCTCCCTATTGAATCCAATCACAACAAGCTCTCTAAGCCTTCTACATCTCTTGTCAGCAAGTAAAGAATGTAAACGGAAGATACTTCTTTAATTCTATTCTTCATACCCCCGTCGTCCTGTTATTTGTATTTTAAGATAAATTTCATGAAAATGTCACTATATTTTTGGCTAATTCATGAATGCCACAAAAAAAATCATGAATGTCACTATATTTTTGCAAAAGTCCATGGAAATGCCACTATAGCCATTGATCAGAGGGAAAAACGACAAAAATACCCCTATTAGTTAACAAAATACTTTTAAAGTTCATAATATACCCCTAAGTGTTTAAATATTCACCAAATTCACAAAAATCAAAATAATATAAAAATTTGTAAATTAATGTAAACATTATAAAATTAATATAAAAATTTATAAAATTTAAAGATTGAA
Source organism: Limonium bicolor (assembly GCA_023374045.1). Classification (NCBI taxonomy): domain Eukaryota; kingdom Viridiplantae; phylum Streptophyta; class Magnoliopsida; order Caryophyllales; family Plumbaginaceae; genus Limonium; species Limonium bicolor. The sequence continues at coordinate 175,160,880 of CM041777.1, forward strand.
AAAAATTAAATGATTTAAATACTATAAAATATTGAAAAAAATAAATATTTCTTTGGTTTTTTTAAATTATTCAATACCATAAAAAATAATATAGTTTTGAACACATAATTATGGCATATTTTTACTAATTTATGATTAAGTACCATACATTTTTTAAAATTATTTTCTATCAATTTAAATTATTTTTATGTTTAAGATATTTATAATTTTAAAATTAAATTATATTCTATATTGCATATAAATTTATGACATAATATTTTGTAGATAACAAAAGTATTATGCCATAAAGTTACTACTACAAAAAAGAATATAAATTTTTAAGTAATTTTTTCAATATTAGTTTAAAGTAAATTTACTTTGAATAAATTATTCAAATTGGTAGAAAAAAGATAATTGAAAATGAATGGTACAAGTTATGTAGTTAATGATACAAATTAGTAGAAAGATTGATATAAATTATGTTTTCAAACTCTATATTTTGTCTTATGGTACTGAATAGTTTTAAAAATCTAAAAAAGATTTACTATTTTTCATTTTTAAAGATAATTTTCATATTTACCATATTTCAATTTATGATTAAAAAAATATAACAAAATATTATTATTTTTTTAAAAATATTTATGATATTTTAATCTTTAATTTTATTTCAATTTTTAATTTTTATATTGATATTATAAATTTTGTTAGTATTTTGTTTTTTTTTTTAATTTTGATGAATTTTTTAACACTTAGGGGTATATTGTGACTTTGTAAGTACTTTGTTAACTAGTTAGGGTATTTTTGTCATTTTTCCTTCTGGTCAATAGCTATATGGCATTTCATGAACTTTTGGAAAAATATAGTGGCATTTCATGACTTTCTTTTTTTAGTGGCATTTCATTAATTAGTCAAAATAAAGTGGCATTTCATGAAATTTCCCTTACTTATTTGTTTGATATGTGGTAGTTAAAATCTAGACACCTTTTTATAGTGCAATATGCTACAAAAAAATGTTAACACCAAACAAGTTTTGTATATTTGTTACCGTAACTTCGTTGTCATTTTCTAGTAACAATAAGTTTTCCCTATTTTTTATATCAAAATCAAGTTCAACACTCTTTTTGATATATAATGAATACATATTTTGGTTTTATTTTAATATATTTGATATAAATTTCTAAAGTTGCTCTTTAAAATTATGTATGGATAACGAATAAAATATAAGTCAATTATAATTAATTCTTTATTTTATGGATCAGTTGTTATTTTATTAATTTGTATAGTATTATTGTACATTTTTAATTGAGATACTTAGGTGTATTTATTGAAATATGTCCACTAATTGAACTTTTGAAAATAATACTCTCTCATTTTCTAGATAAATGATGTTTTAGTTCTAGGCACAAGAACTAAGAAGAAAAAATTGGATTGTTTTCCGCTTACTTTTCATTAAGAATTGGAATAATTTGAAAAGTATAGTTGTGAGATAAAAGATGAGGGATAGAATTGAAAAGTAGATGACCAAAGGACCTGAATATTTTATGTTTTGAAAATAGTGAAAGAACCTAAAAAAGATCTATTAAGAGCATGAGAGAGTATAATGGGCTTATTTAGTGTCATCTGTTTTGTCAACTGTGAGAATAAAACAAAGGATAATGATGAGACGGACACTGAATTGATGGCAACACAGACATCTGTTTAGATTTGCAATCAAACCCATCTTGCTCATATAGAGATTTAGTACGTGGAGCCAATGAAACGGTAGAGAGAAATATTATGTTGTGCATTTATTACTTTAGAGGACTGATGTATTTATAGGACTTATTACAAGGTGTTAGAACATTGTACAAATATCTACAATACAGAAATATCTAACATTTGGCTAAACAACAGACAAATAGAGAGTTGGCCTGGTCTGGTGTTTTATCCTCCCTCGAGCCCATAGTATGGGAGGTCAGACACATGTGGGATCGAAGTTGGAGAAATCTCTATCGGGGCGAGGGTTCGGTGTAAATGTTAGAGCGCTACGAATCACTGGGAACCGATCGATGCGAAGGCTGTCATTGTTGATTCGTTCACAGATGAAGAAATAATCAACGTCAATGTGCTTGACCCGGAGTGGAACACCGGATTTTTCTCCAATGTTGTCGCATCACAAGTAGGGATGGCAATGGGTGACGGTGCCCATTTCACCCGATCACCCGATCCGCAAAAACGGGTGAAAAACCCGAAAAAAACGGGTGAAAAACGGATGACGGGTGAAACAGGTGCGGGTGACGGGTCGGGTCGGGTGAACTTTTTCACCCTCACCCGACCCGTCACCCGCATCTTATATTAAATAAAAAAAATTAATTTTCATATGTCAATTTTCTAATAAACCCAAATACGGTGCCGCTTTAGCCTTTAGTTTACACTTTACAGTACACGATAGCATTAGCAAGCAGCAACCCTAACTCCCTAAGCGATTCTTCAATCTTCGATTCTTCAATTCATCCGCTTTCGTTTCACCCCCCTCCCCCGACAGACACGACACGGCGCTTTGCTTCTTCTTCTTTTTCATTATCGTTCTCTTCAGTCTTCACCACTGATTCATCGCCAATCTCTCTCACCGGCCGCACCACCTAACTTTTCAATTAAGCGCGCCCCAAGTCCATCTCGCGCCTTCATCGCTCACCCGTGACAGCACGAATCTTTCCTTGCAAGCCCAGGTTTGATATACTCTCCGCTTGGTGCTTACTATCTGGAGTAGTTAGAAGGGGGTCACTCATAAGATGTGAGTATTCTCGGTCGTTTCTTTTTAATCGTGGCCTCGGTTTCTTTAAGCTTTGTAAAATGCAGATTTCTCTCTGTTTATTATTTCACTTTTGTTTTCTATGTGTATTTCTCTGCTGTATCCGTAGAAGGAGTTGGACTTAGAGTAGTCTTATGAACTTCTATTAGGTATCTGTCATGATTGGGTTTTAACTTATATGCTCTATTGATTGCCTGTTTGAGATTTTTGGGTTTCTTTGACTAGGGTTCCGCTTTGTTCCTGAAAAGATTGTGGTCATTTCTTGATATCAATGCTACCCTGATTCTTTTTCCTATCTTCTTATATTTGATGGTCTTAATTACCAGGGTGCTAGCTTCTATTTGTATTCGGTTTCTTTGCCTTTATTATTATTCACAACAATCAATACCATTTGCGTAATACTAATAAATTGAATAAATTTACGAAACCGGAAGAAGCAGGAGTGTAAATTAAATGTACCTGTTCCTTTAGTGTTCTTTGGCGTTTCTTAGTGTAAATTAAATGGTATGCTTTTAACTGTTGGTTCGGATAATCTGGCATATAAATATGTTTGTAAAGTGAACTAGTTGTGGGGGAAGTTGACTAACTTGAACATGTTCTGTTCGGTAGACCTCATCTTTGAAGTTGGCTATAAATGTCGTTGGATCTTAACTTCAAAAGGGCTTGTGCTTGTTTTTAGTTTTTTCCGTGTGATCATTCCCAAGATATTTCTATAATGAATAGCTCTACATTCCTTCCTAAAAATGGATGAGTTGTTGACCCAACTGTAAAATATTCATTTTACATCGACTATTATGCTCCTTACGCAGATGGGGTGAGTAACTAATGTTTTCTTCAGCTTAATGATACACTAGTTTTATTGGACAATAATTAGGAAAAGTGAATAATTACTTCTTTTGTATGCACACAGATATAAATTTGTGCTACTGTTGTCTGGTTTCTTACATTTGCTCACCATAAAACGGGGCTGAAGAGTGGAGACGGTCATTCTGCAATCGGTAATGTATTTTGCTCAAAACTCTTATGTTTATTGTAAAATTTATTTAGTAGTTTTCATGCTTTGAAGGGGTAACATATTTTGTATGTAAAAAGGAAAGTGGATCCTATTGTGGTAGCTCTTAAAATATGGGTAGCCTGATGTACATACTTGCTTAGCATTTTTGTATGAAATGAAATCGTAACATTTGAATCTGCTGTTGTCTTGATCTTGAACTACCACGTGCAGTTTATACTTGCAAAACTGAATCTTCTACTATTTTGAATATGCTGCTGTCTTGAATCTGTTCCTATTTTGAACTAGCTGCTGTCTTGAACCAGCTGCTGTATTTAACCACCATGTGCAGTTTAGACTTGCAAAATTGAATCTGCTACTGTTTTGAATCTGCTACTGTCTTGAATCTGTTGCTGTTTTGAACTAGCTGATGTCTTGAATCTGTTGCTGTTTTGAACTAGTTGCTGTCTTGAATCTGTTGCTGTTTTGAACTAGCTGCTGTCTTGAACCTATTGATGTCTTGAACAGCTGCTGTATTGAACCACCATGTGCAGTTTAGACTTACAAAACTGAATCTACTGCTGTTTGGAATACGCTGCTGTCTTGAACTACCATCTAACTTTTCTCCATTTGATTTCTTGGCTTGTTGATTGTGAAGATGGGAAGACGTGAAGTTGAAGCTGGTGCAACTGCAAGAATTAGAGTAGTACTAGTATATTGTGAACATTTCAAAAACTAGAGGCAAAATGTGATGGGCTTTTTTGTTTTGTTGAGATTGTTAGAAATATTTTGATTACTACTTTATGTTGAGTATGTTGTTGACATTGTGGTGTGTGTTATACTGTTATTGAGAAAATATGTGTTTTTATTGAAAAATTGAGCTTTCATAGATGTTAAAAGGTAGAAAAAGCTTGCTGAAAAAAAAAACGGGTGACGGTTCACCCGTTCATCACCCGCATCACCCGCGGGTGACGGGTGAAATGGGTGACGGGTGACGGCTTGCGGGTGACGGGTCGGGTCGGGTGATGCGGGTGAAAAGCGGGTGACGGGTCGGGTGGAGCGTCACCCGATCCGAACCCGACCCGTTGCCATCCCTAATCACAAGATTGGGGCTTTTTTCAATAAAGATGTGTAGCACTACTAAAAGTTTTTGTATCCACAAACAATCAGAGGTAGCAGTGGCGAAAGCCTTGAATTCACCTAATAGTGGAGTGTGTGATGGTTCACTGCTTGCGGGAGCTCTAGGAGAGGAGAGAGTCACCGAGGTAGATGCAATAGCCGGTCGATGAGCGACTATCCAAGCAACTCCCGGCCCAGTCAGCGTCGGAGTAGATCAGAAGGGAGGAGAGAGGAGTGGCGGGGAAGAACAAGCCAAGGTGCAAGGTATGTTGTAAATATCTAAAAACTCGTTTTTACGGATTTCCAGTGACATTCTCGAGGATGATGCATGTATTACGTGAGTCTATTGGTGGCAAATCTGATGCCTGGACGTGTAAGGCCATATATTGGAGGCTACTGACGGTGCTTCTTGATAAGCCTCAGACTTATCATGTTTTATAAGCTAGATTTGGAAGATTATTAGTTAAAATAAGGTTAAATAATAGTATTATATATTTTATGTATGAAGTCCATTTTATATGTTCAGACTGGTTTTGTATGTTTTTCATGCAAGGAATAAAATTCTAACTTAAAGACGAGTTCTGCCGGGTATGATGCCGGACGTGTCACTCACGACACCAATACGAAGAAAAGTAGCAGAATGTCGGACGCGGTGCTGGGTATCACGTATCCGGCACAAGTAAAAAGTTACTTTGATTCGCCAAGAGTTAGCGGTTTATTACCGTTAATGGAATACCTGATGCCGAGTATGGTGTCGGACATCCCTTATCCGGCACAAGCCTCGGTTCGCTGTTTTGGTGGTTTCGACCGTTAAAGAAAAGCACGTGTTTTATTACGATGCCGAATGACATTGACCCGGCATGACACCCAGCACATGAAGAAATCAAAGTTTATAAAAGGTCGAGAGTCTGCACTTCAAAAACACATCTTCATATATCATTTACACTCCAGAACCATCCAAAAACCACCGCGAGTTGCTGCCAAGGAGTCCCGCGACTCCAACCTGCAAGAAGAAGTCATTATCGAGTTCGAGGGAATTCTCACCAAGTTTGACTCTCGTTCCTCCTTGTATCTCTTCTTGTAATTGTATGGTTGGTTGAGTAGGTTCCTTGGCTGTCTTTGGTTAGGATGATTGTCTTTGTAAAACACTTATGATTATTAATAGAATTTGCAAGTTTCCATAACTAAGATTCTGGTCTTCATACAAAGTAGAATGAGATCGCTACTTGTTCTTTTTACTTCTAAGTTCTATTTAAGGTTCACAAGACAAGAATAGAATGGGTTATAGAATTTTAGTAATCTTTAACTTTTGTTGTTCTGAAAAGTGGGCAACAAGGCTTAAGGTTTAGGATTAACCTCCTATTTCTCTATTATCTTGTTCATTTTCACGGCACTAAATATGCACGGTTCTATTATGGATATTGAGTTCTTGTTGTCATACCCCGAAACTGGAAATATCATTAACAGTTTGAAGCCGGGTGTACTACCGGATGGAGGATGTCCGGTACATTCAAAGTCCTTGAATGTGCTGTGAATCTGAGGTCCGACATGACATCCAGCGCATTCATTTTGTGAGATTAATTCAAGACTTGCCAATTTGACTTATGATCGTACTTGTTCTTATATAGATAATTGACCTGAACCAAGGATAGTTCACTGTGAATAATTCGTTTAGTGAGTTATTTTAGTTTAGAGTTATTTATTTGATTTCCCCCTTAATTAGAAATAGGCAATTAACTAGGACTAGGACTAATTTTCTACTAAGTCCCTAGGGTTCGATACTTTCGGTCGTAATCTACTTACACTATATTCCGACCAGGAATTTTTGCTACCCGTAGTAGAGTTGTAGGATTCTTTATTCTTTTAATTCTTTTATTCTTTTTGTACATCTTTTATCCCTACAATTTTCCTGTTAGCAAAATGGCGCCATTGTCGGGGACTTGGAAATAGTCCAAATCCTAAAATTGGTAATCGTCTATTCTTTATTCTTTGATTATTGCATGCTTTTCTACATATGTTGAATATGCCGTGCGTACTGCCGGATTTCATCACTCGGCAAAATCGGAGGAAGTCTGCGCCGGGTATGATACGCCCGGCAATGCGTCCGGCACACTCTATAATTCTGTTTTTAGTTCCGTCAAATAACAAATCTATGTTTTTTGCTAATCTTTTTATTTAAATGAACATGCCGTGTGTGATGCCGAGTGTTGGCATCCGGCACATTCAGAGAAAGGCCGACGTTGGGAACTATGCCTCCGGCAATCCATCCGGCGCGTCTCAATTTATTATTCTTTTACTTGGTTTCAATCCTTCTATAACTATCTCACCCTGTTGAAATTTGTATTCAGGATGCCTACAAATGTGTGGGTGGCTAAATTGAAAAGTGAGGAATCAAGGCTCTTTCATTTCTTACACATTTATGTAGTGAATGACCTGAAACCCCGTACAGGGGTAGAGATTTTTATAAAGTGAAGGAAGTTGAAACCAACCCTCGCCTACCATCGTCTTAGAACCCAAGCACGCATGAGGGTTCTGCCTATTGATGAACTTAGGAGGAGATTCCCTCATATGGGTATCTTCACTAATAGAGTTCGTAGGAGGGACCCCTTCTATGCCATATTTACTAGTGGGGTCAGGCGGAGTAGATTTAGGGCTATATATTAGATATATATTGGTGTGTTTAGCATGTATACTATATGTAATAACAATAATACTTTCCTTTTAAATAATATTAATGATTACAATTATTTTCATATTACATAAAACATTTATCTTTGTCATCTCTTAGGTACTCATTTTTCTAAGTGAATGCTTTTACGATCACATAGTCATCCTGACGAATTAGCAAGATACGACTCTGAGATCGAGAGGACCCTTCTTCAATCTTTATGACAACGAAGGAGCCAACAAAGCACTCACGAAGACTAAGTACCAACTACGAGATGACAACACCTACAGTTCGTAACATCAACAGGCCATCTAGTCAAGGCCAACAGCCCGTGATCAACCTTCCCCACCTTCCACAGGCCGATTATGATGAGTGGTAGAAGTTAAAACCGTATCACCAGATCCGTTGTGTCAAGGAATTGGGCATGTTTGATGGCTCCAACCCTGACGAAGCCTTGCTGCATGTGACCAAGTTCCTACAGCATGTCAATAGCCTTACCGCGACTGATGCCGTCCTTCAGTACGCGCGACTCTCTCTCTTCCCCCACAGCCTCACAGGGGCCGCAAGCAAATGGTACCATATTCTGACTCTAAGTTAGGGATGTCAATGGATCGGGTTCGGGTCGGCTGAAGCATCACCCGCATCCGTCACCCGGATATATCATTCATCATCCATCCATCTGTCACCCGTTTATTCTCCATTCGTCATCCGTCCATCTGTCATCCGCGGTGATTCGGGTGGATCGGGTGATAATCGGGTGATAATCGGGTGATAATCAGGTGATAATCGTTTCTATATCATAAACAATAACTTTTATAATAGTAATGAATATAATTTTTTTTTGTATTGCTAAACGTAAAATTTCTTTATATTTTAAGAAACTTTACTCCAACGTAATCAAATATTCCACCAATATCAATAAGAAAATAAATATAATTTTGAGTTGTATGAAAGAGATAACAAAAATGGCACGTATTGTTTAGTTTTCTTAAAAAATTATATAAAATTTGTTTGGTTACTTGAAACAAACAAGGTAACTTTAAACGGATGATGGGTCGGGTGATAAACGGATGGTGGATCGGGTGACGGATGAAAAAACTTCATCCGTCACCCAATCCGATCTGTCACTCGATCATCCGTCACCTGATCCGTCATCCGTATATTTCGGGTTTTCATCCATTTATTTAAATCGGGTGGATCGGGTTAACGGATATCCATTTAAAATTGCCATCCCTACTCCAAGTACCATTGCCACATGGGATGACATGGCAACCAAATTCTACGATAAGTTCCTGCCGCCAAGTCGAACCCTGGAGATGATCGCCGAGATCTATAATTTCAAACAACCAGGGTCGGAGAACATCTGCGAGACTTGGGATCGGTTCAAGGGGTTGCTGCTGACATGTCCCTACCACGGTCTCACAAAGGAACAACTTTCCCAGTTGTTCTACAAGGGGCTAGTGAACCAATGCAAAACCATGGTGCTGTCTTCCCTTGGTGCTGACGTCCTGAAGACACCAGGTGAGCAATTTCTGAGTGGGATCGAATCCCTCTGTGAAGAAATTCGAGACTGGGCCACCGGTGGGTCAAGAGGTAGTACCCCAGGTTTGTATCATATTGGAGAGAATGATAACAATTTTGACAAGTTAATGAAGAGTCACGAGTAGTTGTTAGAGAGCAAGGCTCAGCAGGCGACAAAGGTAAGTGCCCTACAAAAGGTTATGGAGCAGTTGACCATGAGTTCCCTTCCTCAGCAAGCAAATGTGGTCAATGCAAGACCACATGTTCAGGTATCTCGTCCTACTATGTTTCCTTTACCACCTTCTGACGTTTCTTGTACACAGTGTGGCGGGCCACATGATTTCGAGCAATGCCCTGAATTGCAAGAACTAAAGGCTTCTGAGGAAGTTAACTATGTAACCAACGACCAAGGGTTTCGACAGCCTTGGCAACGTGGTGCTCAACCCCCTCAAAACTTTCATACTGCCCCAGGAGACACAGGCTCCTACTTCTCTTCCCTCTACTTCTAATACTCCTTCTAATGACTCTTCTCCTCGCAATAATAAATCTTCTACTTAAAAATTGCCATTTCCTAGTACGCTCAAGAAAAAGCATATGGTTTGAAAAAGGAGAACTAAAGTCGAAAAATGAGAGTCGGAAGCTTTCCCTATTCTCTCCTGTAAACCTAATTTCTATTCGCGGTGTTCCGGCGGCCACTTCTTGCGGCGGTTGGAGGTTCCTTTATTTCCATTGATTCCGGTTAGTCTTGTTCCGTTCATCCCTTTTGTCTTCCTTTCTCGCTCTCGCTCTTCAATGGAGGATGTAGATGTCATTCGTAAACCAGCCAAGATTCCCCGTAGTTCGGAAAGTTCCAGTATGAATGTCGATAGCAGGCAGGAGGGTTTTCAAGTTATTTCGGGAGTCGCTCAGGATCAGCAACTTTCCTTCAAAAATGCAATTTCAGCATCGAATGCTCAGAGGCTGGTGTCCTTTAATAATAGCGGGGACCTGGATTTGATTTCAGACGATGAAGAGGATGATTTGGAAGATGATGATCCTAGGTGCCCATCAATCCGGATCTCGAAGGAGCAGAAGTTGCGTTATCGGGAACCATGGAAGAATGCAATTATAGTTAAGCTCCTGGGCAAGAATCTACCGATGCCCATTTTGTTCGATAGGTTGAAAAAGCGTTGGAATCTTCACGGTGAATTTACGATGGAAGACCTAACTAATGGTTTCTTCAGGGTCAACTTTACTAATCAAGATGATCTCCAGTTTGTTCTCACTGAGGGGCCTTGGCCGATCTTAGACCATTACCTCACGGTACGTCGATGGAAACCAAACTTTAACCCAAATACAGAGGCTCTGGCAAATTTGGAAGTCCTAGTCAGGTTCCCGGATTTGCCAAATGAGTACTACAATGAAGAATTTCTACACATCCTCGGGTCGAAGGTCGGTAAAGTGAAGAAAGTTGATCTTTCCATGGCTATTCACGGAAAGTCCAGGCTTGCTAGAGTGGCAATAGAGGTTGATCTGACAAAACCTCTTCTTGCCAAGTATCGGTTCAGGAGGCGCACTATGAAGATCGAGTATGAGGGTCTGCATCTAGTCTGCTTTGCTTGTGGGTGTTACGGCCACAAGGACTCCAACTGTCCTAATAATAAAGAAGAACTTGAGCCAGTTCAGAGTGAAGGGGTCCGGCTTGTTCCTGAGGCGGTAAACCAAGAACTCTCACATATTACGAATGACTATGGTGATTGGATGGTGCCGAAGAGGCGGAGCACATTCAGATCGCGGCAGAATAATAGGGCTGATGCTAAGGAGACTCGTCCTCCAACAAAGATTGGATCCCGTTTTCATTTATTAAATGAGGATTCGCAACAGGATATTGGGAAGGCACAATCAGTTCAAGATCTCACAGTGAAGGTTTCTAAGGAAGCAAAGACTGCAGAGAAAGTTCAAGATCAGCCTACCCTGGACTTAGATCCAGGTCCTGTATGTAGTTCTTCTATCCCTAAGACTACTATTTGTTCAGATTCTGGTAACATGGATATCAACTACACTGGTATGAATAATGTTGATGCAGGTCGGATTGCGAGGGGTGCTTCCCCTTTTGGTGGTGCATAATTATGCTTGGTTTTGCTATGTTTCTGTTTTGCTGTTCTTCTATGACTAAAATAATATTCTGGAATATTAGGGGTGCGATGCGTGTTGGCTTTCATAGGGCTGTTAGGGAAATTATTCGAATTAATAGTCCTAACATGTTGATTTTGGTTGAACCGAGAGTGAGTGGCATTACTGCGAGTTCTATTTGTGATAGGCTTGGTTTCGATAATTCCTTTCGAGTTGACTCTGTTGGTTTTAGTGGGGGTATCTGGATTTTATGGAATGATCCTATTAATATTTGAATTATCGGGTCTGGTAGGCAGTTTATTCATTGTCAGGTTGGTGTGGCCAGTAGGTCTTTTTTTCTTACAGCCATGTACGCTAGCCCAAACCCAATTATTAGACAAGATCTTTGGAATGAACTTAATTTGATTCAGACTAGAGATGATTTACCTTGGGTCCTGGGTGGAGATTTCAATGCCACGGTTCTGCCTACTGATAGAAACCGTACTGCTAGGAGTAACGGGGGAATTGATTGTCCCTTTGTTGATTGGATTCATTCTAGAGCTTTAATAGACATCCCCTCTTCTGGAAATTTCTTTACTTGGTCAAACGGTACCATTAGTGCTAAGCTTGATAGAGTTCTGGCGTCCATGGAATGGTGCAGAATGTTTCCTAACTATGCTGTTACTAATCTCCCTAGGTTCTCATCTGATCATTGCCCTGTGTTGTGTCTCTTGATGTTCGCTCTCCTAGGGTTTCTAATCAGAAACCTTTTAAATTTTAGCTGCGTGGTTTACCCATCCTGAATTCAAAACCACTATCTTACAAAATCTGAATTTAGATATTAACCTTAGGGACTCTTTGGAAATTCTTAGTCACCATCTTTGGAGCTGGAATAGGTTTTCCTTTGGGCATATTATTATGAACAAGAATAGGCTTTTGGCTCGTATTAAAGGGATTCAAAGGGTCGTCGATGCTGGGGAGGGCAATCATTTGAAAGGTTTGGAAAGGAAATTGGTTAAGGAACTAGATGTTTGGCTTCAGAGGGAAGAGATTCTGTGGTTTCAAAAATCTCGAGATGATAAAATCAAGCTCGGGGACCGGAATACATCCTATTTTCATACCAAAGCTAATATCAGAAGGAAAAGGAATAGAATTACCACTCTTTTGGGTAATGATGGTGTGTGGGTCAGTAGTGAGTCTGAGTTATGTACTTTAGTCCGGGAGCATTTCAGTAACCTTTTTTCTTGTGATGACTGAGATCTTAAAGTCTTGAGGGGCATGATTTTCCTGGTCTATCTCATTCTGACCTAGAAGTTCTAAAGGAGAGGAGTGTCTCTTTGGATGAAGTTACTAATGCATTGAGAAGCATAAAGCTTTTAAAGCCCCTGGTGTTGACGGTTTTCCTGCAGGTTCTTTCAGCAGTTATGGCACCAATTGGCCCGGCGTTGTGGAAATTTGTTGGTGAATCTTTTGCTAGTGGCTGTTTTGACAGCAATTTAAACCGCACTATTATAGCTCTCATTCCTAAATAAATCAACCCACGTGTGTTTCCCATTTCAGACCTATCTCTCTCTGTCAAGTCCATATAAATTCTAGCTAAAGTTATTGTTAATAGGCTTAAACCTTTTATGCCTAATTGGGTCTCTCCTAACCAGTCGAGTTTTGTCCCTGGCAGAGTAATTTTGATAATATATTAATCGTTCAGGAAGCCCTCCATTTTCTTCATAATACTAAAGCTAATACTGGTTTTATGGCTCTGAAGATAGATCTAGCAAAAGCGTATGATCGGTTGTCTTGGCAGTTTGTTTATGATACCCTATCTTGTCTTGGTATTCCTGTGAAGCTAGTTCAGCTAATTATGCATTGTATTTCCACAGTTTCCTTTCAGGTTAGTTGGAACGGGTGTCTTACCGAGGTTTTTAGTGCTGGGAGGGGGTTAAGACAAGGGGACCCGCTATCTCCCTTCTTGTTTGTTCTCTGCCTTGATAGACTGTCCCAAGCTATTAACAAATCTGTTGTGAGTAAGTAGTGGTTGCCTCTTAAAATGGGTCGGAGGGGTACAGAATTATCCCATAGCTTTTTTGCAGATGATTTAGTTTTGTTTGGTGTAGCTTCTGTTAGGCAGATTAGCGTCATGAAGGAAGTATTAAATGACTTTTGTTTGGCTTCGGGGCAAATTATTAATTTTGAGAAATCTATTCTTCTTCTGTCTACGAATGCTAGTCAAGAAAGCTAGGATTCTAAGTGAGGAGGCTGGGATCCCAGTTTCTAGGGATTTTGGTCGGTACTTGGGGGTTTTTATTCAGCAGGGCCATTTTGATAAACGGAACCAAGAATCTGTTATCTCAAAAATTAGGAATAGATTGGCTGGGTGGAAATGAAATCACTTTCGTTCGCGGGCCGAATTTGTCTTGCTAAGAGTTCTTTGTCCTCTATCCGGTTCATAATATGCAGTGTCAGGTTCTCCCTATTTCAGTATGTGAACAGGTTGACAAACTAAGTAGGGATTTTATATGGGGGCATGACTCGGAGTCTCGGAAATATCATGCTGTTTCTTGGGATCAAATCTGTAAACCTAAAGATTTGGGAGGGTTAGGCTTTAGGCGTTCTCGTTCAATGAATCTGGCATGTTTTGGTAAAGTAATTTGGAACCTTGTTACTAACAAAGATGGGTTTTGCAGCCAGTTGATTTGAAACAGATACCGAAATCCTGATGTTTCTCGCTGTTCTGCTACTTGGAAGAATGTCAAGAAGTTTAGGCCTATAGTACAACAAGGTTGTAAATGGGTTGTTAATAATGGTAAACTTGTTAATTTTGGGACGGATAGATGGATTATTGATTCTGATTTACTTTCTGTTGCTATAAAGCGGGTGCCCGAGGATATTCTCTGTGATACCGTTTCAGATTATTGGGATGATTCTGTGGGGTGGAGATGGGATAAATTTTTGCCATACATTCCTACTAACCTGAAACAGGAATTCGAGAGTCAAGTTGTGTTCCCAAGTGGAGATGAGGATTTCATTGCTGGAAGTTACATGCATCAGGGAAGTACACTGTGGCTTCAGCCTATTCGTGTTTAGAATCTCAGTCTTTTCGTAGGACTACAGGAGCTACTGATTCGAATTTATTTAAAAATATGGAAGCTTTCTGTGCAGGAACGAGTTAGAGTGTTTCTATGGCAGTTATGTTTGGGCAAGCTTATGACAAATGCAAAACGGTTTTCTCTGGGTTTTACTAATGATAGTACATGTCATTATTGTGGTCTGGAGGAAAATCTGTTGCACCTGTTTCGTAACTGTGCTATAGCTAAGAGGATTTGGAACCGCCTTGTTCCTAGCAATCTGAGAAGGAATTTTTATAATTCAGTTTCCTTTTTGCACTGGTTTAGATCTAACTTTACTGCGTCTGATTGCAGGTTTATTAAAGGCAAATGGTGTGAAGTGTTTGCTATTTGCTGCCGTCTGTTATGGAGTTGGAGGAATAGTAAAATTTTTGGACAGGAAAAGAATCTTCATGCCTTTCCAAAATGTCATCAGAACCTGCAATCATAATCGGAAGGCTTGGAATATTGACAGAATCTCTTTCAGCAGAATGGCGTGCTGTTCTGAACTCTCCTCAAAGCTCTGCGGATCATTGGATCCCTCCCGAGCTCGGTTATGTGAAGTTTAACGTGGATGGAGCTGTTGATCCTTCTACTAATCGGGCTGCTATTTGTGGTGTTTGCAGGGACAGCAATGGAACGTGGATCGTTGGCTTTGGAAAGACAGTGGGAAGGGCGGGTGTCTTGCAGTCGGAAGCTCTTGCGCTGCTTCATGGCATCAAATTGGCATGGGCTAGAAGGATGAATAGAGTCATATTCTGCTCGGACTCTTTGGAGCTTGTGAAGCTCTTTGATGATTGTCCGCTTCAGCATCATTGTCGTCCTATTGTTCAGCAATGCAAAACAGTTATGGATTTTTTGTGTGAACCATCTCTGATACTGTCCACGTCTATGTAATGTTGTAGCAGACAGTTTGGCTAGAATAGTTTAGCCCGTAACACTTCCCAGGATGTGTTGGAGGAACCACCTAGTGGTGTGTTGTCTTTAATTTCGGCAACTCTGATTCGAGATGTTAATAAATGAGGCTTTGCCTCCGTTTTGCGACCAAAAAAAAGAAAAGCATATGGATGAGCAATTCAAGAAATTCTTAGGGATTTTTAAACGTTTGACTATTGACATCCCTTTGATTGATGCACTAAAGCAGATGCCCACGTATGCTAAGTTCCTCAAGGAATTAATGAGCAACAAGAGGCAAATGGAAGAATTGGAGACAGTCACTCTAACAGAGGAGTGTTCGGCGGCTCTACTGAATGCAATGCCGCCCAAACAAAAGGACCCTGGACTGCCGATCGTGCCTTGTTGCATTGGAAACGTTGATTGTGGCCATGGTTTATGTGACCATGGCACGAGCATTAATATCATGCCATACTCCATATTCACAAGGATCCGCGGCAGTCAACTGAAGCCAGTATCCTTCTCCCTCCAATTGGCAGACAAATCCTCCATCAAACCAATGGGAATGGTAGAAAATTTGGTAGTGGGAGCTGATAAATTCATCTTCCCCGCCGATTTTGTAGTTTTGGATATCAACGAGGATACGAAAGTCCCCATGATCCTATGGCGACCATTCTTAAGTACCGCAAGAGCAGTCATTGATGTTTATGATGGAAAGGTCACCTTTCGATTCGAGGATGAGAAGATTGAATTTAACATGGCAATGATTGTAAGAAAAAGTGTCTCTGCTCATACCGTTTGTTGTGTTGGTCTACTAACAGATGACGACAAGAACGAATTCATAAATGATGAAGAAGCTTTCTCCATTCCTTTGGATGAACTTCACGAGTTGGAGGCCTTGGAGCAAGTGTTGGTATCCTCTATCGAAGAATCTCCACAAAAAGGGATCAACGCAATCGTTGAAAAACTAGACCTTGGCAAAAGGAATGTTACCAACCACCATTAGAGAGACTCGAACGTCCGCCTTAGAAGGCCACACCTTCCATCGAACAACCACCAAAGGTAAAACATAAAGTGCTTCCATCTGATCTAAAGTATGCCTTCATATCAAGTACTAACTCCCTTCCTATAATTATTTCCTCACTTCTTACTCCTGAACAAGAAATCAAACTATTATAAGTCCTAGGAAAACACAAGCGAGCCATAGGATGGTGTTTGGCATATTTGAAAGGGATTGACCCTAGTTTTAGCACCCATCGTATATGTATGGAGGATAACCACAAAACAATAAGGCAATGTCAGAGGAGGTTGAACCCTAATTTGAAAGAAGTCGTCAAAAATGAGGTTCTGAAATTATTAGATGCTGGTATCATATACCCCATTTCTGATAGCCAGTGGGTTAGTCTTGTCCAGGTGGTACCTAAGAAAGGTGGGATAGAGGCGGTCCGAATGAAAAGGAAGAGTTGATCCCTCAAATAAAACAACGGGTTGGCGGATGTGTATAGATTATAGGAAGTTAAACTCGGCCACGAGAATAGATCACTTCCATTACCTTTCATAGATCAAATGTTTGAAAGACTAGTAGGGCAAGACTTTTATTGTTTTCTTGATGGTTTTCGGGGTATTTTTCAAATCCCAATTGCACCCGAGGATCAGGAGAAGACAACCTTCACCTGTCCATACGGTACTTTTGCTTATACTCGAATGCCATTTGGCTCTGTAATGCCCCTGCTACTTTTCAGCGTTGCATGCAAGCAATTTTCGCTGATTTTATTGAGAAAAGTATTGAAGTCTTATGAATGATTTCAGTGTTTATGGCCCGACTTTTGACGAATGTTTGCAGCAACTAGATTTGATTTTAGCCAGGTGTGAAGAAACTTATTTGGTGCTGAGCTAGGATAAATGCTACTTCATGGTAAAGGAGGGCATTGTTTTGGGACACCGAGTATCTAAGACCAGGATTGAAGTTGACCAGACCAAGGTTGAGGTCATTAAAAACTCCCCCCCTACACACAGTCAAGAAGTCCAAGCATTCTTGGGTCATGCCTGCTTTTACCGCAGGTTAATCGCTGACTTCTCAAAGATAGCAAAACCCCTGAGTGATCTGTTGGTAAAAGATAAAAGATTCAAATTCACAGAAGAATATTTAGAGGCCTTCAAGATCATCAAGAAAAAAGTTGGTCTTAGCCTCTGTAGTTGTCGCCCCTGATTGGTCTCTTCCCTTTGAGATCATGTGCGACGCAAGTGACTACGTTGTGGGGAATGCGCTCTGTCAAAGAAAAGACAAGGTATTGCTGATTATTACATATGCAAGCAAAACTCTTGTGGATGCTCAAAAGAACTATACCACCACAGAGAAAGAGCTTCTTGTTGTTGTCTTCGCCCTCGACAAATTCCTCTCTTACTTATGGGGAAGCGAAGTGATAGTACACACCGATCATTCCGCCCTGAAATACCTTTTCACAAAAGCAGACACCAAGCCAAGATTGTTACGTTGGATTTTGTTGCTACAAGAATTTGATGTGCTGGTTGTAGACAAGAAGGGATGTCCAACGGTGTAGCTGATCACCTTTCTCGTATAGAGAGACCTTATGATGGAATTCTAATTTGAGAATACTTTCCAGACGAGATGGGGTGCAGCATCCAGCAGGTTGATGATATTCCAGACAAGGAAGATTTTGCAAATCTGATTGCACTATGTGATGCTTTACGAGTAAGCTCAGAAGAACCATGGTATGCCGACATAGCAAATTACCTGGCCTCTGGAATAGTGCCCCATGGTATGTCTTTTCAGCAAAAGAAGAGATTTCTCTCTCAAATTAAACACTTCTTCTAGGATGACCCTTACCTTTTTAAGGCATGCGCTGACGGGGTCATCCGGAGGTGTATTCCTGAAAATGAGACCACATCAGTGCTACACTTCTGTCATTCTAAGGAGGCTGGTGGACATCATGGCTCCACCAGAACTGCTGCCAAAGTTCTGGAATCAGGTTTGTTTTGGCCTACACTGCATAAAGACGCTCACAAATTTGTCTCACAATGTGATAGTTGTCAAAGGATGGGAAATATCTCCAGACGCCACAAGATTCCTTTGAACAACATCTTGGAACTTGAGTTATTTGATGTTTGGGGGATTGACTTTATGGGTCCTTTCCCCCCATCTCAAGGACATCAATACATTTTAGTCACTGTGGACTATGTCTCGAAATGGGTAGAAGCTATTTCCTACCCTTCTGCAGACGCCAAAACAGTCCTCAAGTTTCTGAAGAAAAACATTTTCACCGGGTTTGGAGTGCCTCGGGCAATTATCTCTGATGGTGGTTCCCACTTCTGCAACCGCCAATTTGATGCCCTTCTACATAAATACGGGGTTCATCACATGGTAGCGCTCCCTTATCATCTATAGAGTAATGGACAGGCCGAAATTTCAAACCGTGAATTAAAATGGATCCTCCAAAAAACGGCCAGTTCATCCAAGCGAGATTGGTCCCAGAAGCTTGACGATGCCTTATGGGCTTATAGGACTGCTTTCAAAACTCCTATCGGGACTACTCCCTTCCATCTTGTGCTTGGTAAAGCATGTCATCTACCGGTAGAGCTTGAGCATAGAGCCTACTGGGCCCTCAAAGCTTTGACTTTTGACCTCAAGGCCGCTGGCATGAAAAGAACTTCTAGTTGTCTGAGTTGGAAGAATTACGCCACAACGCCTATGAGAATGTCTGCCTATACAAAGAGAGAACCAAAAAGTTGCATGATCAAGCCATCCTTCCGCACCATTTTCACATTGGTGATAAAGTCCTCCTTTATAATTCCCGACTACAACTTTCCCCGGAAGTTGAAATCTCATTGGTTTGAACCCTTCACCATCACTTCCATGGATGCACTGGTGCTTTCGAAATTGAGAATGTCGATGGTGAGCATTTTAAAGTCAATGGTTCTCGATTGAAGATGTATTTGAGCAGTGACCCCGAAACAACACATTCAATCTACTTTTGCTCCCAAGATGACTTCAACATGCATTCTCCATCAACACACTTGGAGACCAAGAACTCTGCATTGTGCTCCATAATCCATCCTGACCTGGCCAAATGCCAAGTGTAGGGTCTTCTTCTTTCAAGTCATCTCATTCTAGGGTCTTTTCTTTAATTTTCCTTTTTCTGTTACTATTCTTTATTCCATTCCTTCTTTTTTCGAACACTGGGGACAGTGTTCATGCCAAGTGTAGGGCAGGGGTTCCTCATTTATAACTAACACAAAAAAAAACATATCTAGTTTATACATTTATAAGTTGAAGTTTATTGATTTTCTACTGAACTTTTTGCATATCTTTGACAAAGTAAGATTAGGGAAGAGTAAATGGTTGTTCTCTCAAGAGGTAAGCTTTATAATGACTTTTAGATTTCTATTTTTAACTTCGTGACTCTCTTTATATTTAGCACATGAGTATATGACCTTACTTCAATTTTTATCTCTGATTTACTTCTGGGTAATATTTTTCCTTTCTTCTCGAAATGGTGAAAATTCTTTTGTGTGAATATCTTAAATAGGGATTGTACATAAAAAAAAGAAAAAAAGTATACAAGGAAAAAAGAAGAAGCATTATTCTATGAGGTTGCAAAAATTGCCTCAAAATAAAGAAACATCTGAGAGTTTTTCTTTTCACTTTATTCCTAAATCCCCCATTCTAATAAAAAAATCATGCTCATGTTCAGAAACCCTTGAAAAATAGGGCTGAATCATGAAATCCGTTTTATGAGGGTCTTGGCCACATTCAGAAACCCTTGAAAAATAGGGATGAATGTTGGAAACCGGAAAAATGAGAGACTACAGATTCCCTTATGCAAATAGCCCAAGAGTTTTTGATCGGTTTTTGAATTTTAATGTTTATTTTTACCCATTAGTATGTTTTTGATGGATTAAGGAAGATTAAGTGATGCTTATGAATTAGAGTCAGGTAGTTGGAAATATTATCTGTTTGTCATTATTTAGGTTATGTTTTGTGCATAAGCAGTTATTCTTTTATGATTAAGTTTTGCTCGAGGACTAGCAAAGGTAAGTGTAGGGCGTTGATAAGCCTCAGACTTATCATGTTTTTAAGCTAGATTTGGAAGATTATTAATTAAAATATGGTTAAATAATTAGTATTATATTATTTTAGTATAAAGTCCATTGTATATGTTTAGACTTATGTTTTGTATGTTTTTCATGCAAGGAATAAAATTCTAACTTAAAGACGAGTTCTGCCGGGTATGATGCCGGATGTGTCACTCACGGCACCAATATGGAGAAAAGTAGCAGAATGCCGGACGTGGTTGTTGAGCAAAATAATGTTGAAACTATCTTGCTAACTATGGGCAGTGAACCCAGTCGTTTGTAGCTCAACAAGGTCGTATCCCAGGGACTTCGTAACTATCTAGTAATTATAAGCTTAGTAAATGTGCCAAGGATATTACAAAGTGCATAAAGTAAACTGGGGTTTTTGGGATTTTAGTTGATAGATGGAAAATAAAGGAAAGCAATAAAACTAGACTAACTAATCTAGGATAGGTGTAGCTCGGGATGGACATTTGCACCCATCTTCCCTTTACTACCAATGGTCAACCCTCGAACTCATGGCTAACAACGGGAACACCAAATTAACTAATAGCCTAATCAAGGTCTACTAATCCTAACCAACGGAATGGAACCTGCGGATATTCCAAGTACCTAGTCAATTGATAGCATTAAGCACAATTTCCCTTAAGTTGCAGTGTAATAATCCTCTCGAAATCATCGATATTAGAGTACGCTGTTCTAGTCCCCGACGGTCCAGATTTCTATCTCAGAATCACATGTTGACAGAAATCCACAAGAATGCTCAACTAATCGGTAGGCCAAACCAACCAGTTTAACACATAGATAATTTGGGTAAAACCCTAAACTATCCTCAAATCATGAGCAACAGTTTAAGAATCATAAATACCCAATAATCATCTTCATTAAGCTCAAGACTAAAATAAGCATAAAATAAGTTCAAGATTCAACAATGGAGGTTTTAGGGATTTTGGGGCAAAATCCCCATCCCAAGATACAAGGAAACTACATAGCCATTAAAGCACAAAAGAGAGAGAAGGGAGAAGAAATAGCCATGGGAGGTTGAGGAAGAGCTTCAATGGAGGTGAGCCTTCTCCTCCTTCTTCTCTTCTTCTTCTTCCTTTCCTTTCCTCCTCTTCTTCCCTCTTTTCTCTTCTTTTCCCGTCGTTTTTGTGTTCTTGTTGTGGCTTCCCCCTCTCTCTCCTCTTTTTCTCCTTTTAAAAGGCATATTTGGGCAAATCTGCGACCGACCGACCCACCTGGTGGTCCCGTGGGTCGGTCGAGTCCAGAAGCAATTTTGGGGGCAGGAAATCGCGTTTTTAAGTCCGACCGACCCACCTTGGGTCGGTCCTAGGGTCGGTCGGGTCCAGAAGCACTTTCGGCTCCTGGAACGAGCATTTCTGGGCTCCGGAATCATCCGACCGACCCACCCTGGGTCGGTCCTGTGGGTCGGTCCTGTGGGAGAAACTTCAAAATGCTGTATCTTCTTCATTTTAGCTCCGATTTTGGATCCGTTTGCGCCCACGCGTTTGTCTTTTCGTCTACTTATTTCCTAGCTATGTTGTTCTCCTGTTTCAACAATAGTTGTGTAAAAACACCAATAAACACAAATAGAGGAAAAACTAGCTAGGTGGATAAATGAGCATGAAAGTGTGGATAAAACATATGAAATACACCTCTAAAAACATACTCATTTTAGACACTCATCACACCCACACTTACCTTTTTGTTGATCCTCAAGCAAAACCAAGCCCCCAAGCAAGTAAGGAATGCTTAAGACTAACAAATACTACATGAATTGTAGGATAAGAGAGAGAAGCAAAAAGTGATTAAAACCCCTTGAGGAGTGTGAACCATCTCTTATTTGTGGCATGGGTATGCTTAGGGAAAACGAAAAACTAGAGTTTCGGGGTATGATCCGGAGTGCTTCAAAGTTACTAAAGATTAGGTAACTTGGAGAGCTTTTACCATGGCCACTTCTCTCAAGAATGGGCATTGAGAAGAAAACAAAGGACAAATAGATTTTTGCATTGTTTCACTTTTGCAAAGAGATGAGGAGATAAAATTTTGGCATCAAGCCTTGCATTAAGAACACTCACTCTCATATTGGTTACCAATGGCGTCTCACAGTCCCTTAAAGGATTTTCACGAAGGAAGCACCCCTTCAATCCCTAAGAAAGAAGACAGAAGGAACCCCAGCGATAAAAATCCAACCTACAAGATCACTTGGCACACCGCATGTAAAATGCTCCTCAAAGCAATCAAAATGAAAAATTTAAGCATTTACCCACAATCATAACAGTATTGTTCTTAATGAGAACAACTCACAAACACAAGGTCCAAGTTTTGATTTTGGACACCGCAAGATAAGCAGAGAGATTAAGAATTTAAGCACACAATCTCATTACAAAAGGTCACTCCCCACACTTAATTTGAACAATGTCCTCAATTGTTCACCTGACAAACCGGGAAGGTTTCAGAAGACCTTTTTCAAGAAGAGACAAAAGAGAAAACACATGGGGGCAAGCAAGCATTATAGCACAGAAGCTATCCCCAGCAGAAGAATGCCTTAGATCAAAAATGAGGAGAAGTGAGACACAAAATTAAAAGAAACTAGTACTCCCTTGGATTTGTTTTTGCTTGCAGTGAAGGAACTCCCCCACACTTGAGTTTTAGCCTCAATTAGCGTAGCTTGTTGCGGTGTGAAACTAAGTGGCACCTACATAAAACACTAGAAGCAACCAACTACAAACGGGGTTAAAAGTTAGCAAAACAAATCAAAGGAGAACTTGACAAATTAAAATAAATGAAAATGAAGAAATCATCCGGGTTGCCTCCGGAAGCTGCCCATCTTTAAGGTCTTTAGCTAGACCATACCACAGTTGAGTCCTCCAGGATCAAAAATGAATGTTGAAGTGGCTCAAGGGAAGGGTCTTGGGCGGGGCATCATTTCTTTGAAAGACGGCCCAGAATTTTTGGTTGATGATCCTTGGTGCGAGAATCATCTTGTGGTGGAGACTCCTCTGCAAATTTAAGGATAAAGACATCCTTATCTTCATTTAGCGGTGCATGAAGAACTCCGGGGTGGACTTTGTCTTCTATTTCTGGTCCAGGATCAAATGGGAAGGTGGCCTCCACACTTAGAGGGTGGACTTTATGCTTCCACCTTACATCATTGTTGCACAAGTGGGGAAGGCCTTGATCCTCCAGGTGAAGATCAAAGTATGGTGGCTCCTCCTCCTCAAATTTGAGGATGTAAACATCCTCATCTTCATTGTGAGGCTCATAGGAAGAGCCTTGATGGAAATCAACTTCAAAGGGAGGTGGCTCCTTGAAGTTGATTGTAGCACTCTCCTCTGATGACTCAGAGGGAGGCGGTGTCTCCTCCTTCTCAAAGTTGAAGATGTGATCATACTCATTGTATTGATGAACAAGGGAGGGGGGGACAACTTTGTGGTTGACTTCAGAGGGAGGAAACTCCATGAGGTCAAAGTGGAAACTCTCTTCTGACGAGTTGTCTTCATAATCAAGATGGTGGTTGTTTGACAGTGTACTCTCTGGCTCAAACAAGGGAGGAGAAGGAGAGAAACTCAAATCTTCAGAAGGCTGCTCCATCTCATGAACTATTTCGGTCTCAAGTTGTTGCGATATATGATCTAGCTTAGCTTGAATTCTCATGTTGATGGATTCTTGTTCAGCGTTGAATTTCATCCATTTGGCAATCTCTACAGTGGTCACTGAGATGAGTTCTTCCATGAGACCCTCCAATCTAGAGATTGCAACCGGGCATTGTGAACACTCATGGTCTCCTCCACATTCTTGGCACACAATCCATGGGTTGACGACTTGTGTATTCTCATGATAGTCCTCCAATTCGGTTGGTGTACTCACATCTGGTTGGTATCTTGAGATAAAATCTACCATCAAGTCCTCCAACCTAGAGCTTCCAACCTGACATTGAGAACTGTCATGGTTTCCTCCGCATCTCTCACACACAAACCATTGATTGTAGTTTTCTTGGCCATAAGAGTAGTCATTCCAACCATCAGCTGGATCATAATAACCATCCATCAGCTTAAAGTTCCTACAAAGAAAAGAAAAAATTTATACACAAAAGGGCAAATAAGGAAATGAAAAATCTGCACGAAAACTAAAAAGATAATTAACCAGATAATTGGACCGAAGTCCCCGGCAACGGCGCCAAAAACTTGTTGAGCAAAATAATGTTGAAACTATCTTGCTAACTATGGGCAGTGAACCCAGTCGTTGTAGCTCAACAAGGTCGTATCCACAGGGACTTCGTAACTATCTAGTTAATTATAAGCTTAGTAAATGTGCAAGAGGATATATACAAAAGTGCATAAATGTAAACTGGGGTTTTTGGGATTTTAGTTGATAGATGGAAAATAAAGGAAAGCAATAAAACTAGACTAACTAATCTAGGATAGGTGTAGCTCGGGATGGATATTTGCACCCATCTTCCCTTTACTACCAATGGTCAACCCTCGAACTCATGGCTAAACAACGGGAACGCCAAATTAACTAATAGCCTAATCAAGGTCTACTAATCCTAACCAACGGAATGGAACCTGGCGGATCTTCCAAGTACCTAGTCAATTGATAGCATTAAGCACAATTTCCCCTTAAGTTGCAGTGTAATCCAATCTCGAAATCATCGATATTAGAGTACGCTGTTCTAGTCCCCGACGGTCCAGATTTCTATCTCAGAATCACATGTTGACAGAAATCCACAAGAATGCTCAACTAATCGGTAGGCCAAACCAACCAGTTTAACACATAGATAATTTGGGTAAAACCCTAAACTAATCCTCAAATCATGAGCAACAAGTTTAAGAATCATAAATACCCAATAATCATCTTCATTAAGCTCAAAGACTAAAATAAAGCATAAAAATAAGTTCAAGATTCAACAATGGAGGTTTTAGGGATTTTGGGGCAAAATCCCCATCCCAAGCTACAAGGAAACTACATAGCCATTAAAGCACAAAAGAGAGAGAAGGGAGAAGAAATAGCCATGGGAGGTTGAGGAAGAGCTTCAATGGAGGTGAGCCTTCTCCTCCTTCTTCTCTTCTTCTTCTTCCTTTCCTTTCCTCCTTCTTCCCTCTTTTCTCTTCTTTTCCCGTCGTTTTTGTGTTCTGTGTGGCTTCCCCCTCTCTCTCCTCTTTTTCTCCTTTTAAAAAGGCAGATTTGGGCAAAATCTGCGACCGACCGACCCACCCTGGGTCGGTCCCGTGGGTCGGTCGAGTCCAGAAGCAATTTTAGGGTCGGTCGGGTCCAGAAGCACTTTCGGCTCCTGGAACGAGCATTTCTGGGCTCCGGAATCATCCGACCGACCCACCCTGGGTCGGTCCTGTGGGCAGACTAACTTCAAATGCTGTATCTTCTTCATTTTAGCTCCGATTTTGGATCCGTTTGCGCCCACGCGTTTGTCTTTTCGTCTACTTTATTTCTAGCTATGTTGTTCCTCCTGTTTCAAACAATGTTGTGTAAACACCAATAAACACAAAACTAGAGGAAAACTAGCTAGAGTGGATAAATGAGCATGAAAAGTGTGGATAAAACATTGAAATACACCTCTAAAACATACTCATTTAGACACTCATCAGTGGTGCCGGGTATCACGTAGCTAGCACAAGTAAAATTTGCTTCGATTCGCCAAGAGTTAGCGGTTTATTACCGTTAATGGAATACCTGATGCCGGGTATGGTGCCGGACATCCCTTGTCTGGTACAAGCATCGGTTCGCTGTTTTGGCAATTTCGACCGTTAAAGAAAAGCACGTGTTTTATTACGATGCCGGATGACATTGACCCAGCATGGCACCCCACATGAAGAAATCGAAGTTTATAAAAGGCCAAGAGTCTGCACTTCAAAAACACATCTTCATATATCATTTACACCCCAGAACTATCCAAAACCACACGCGAGTTGCTGCCAAGGAGTCCCGCGATTCCAACCTGCAAGAAGAACTCGTTATCGAGTTTGAGGAATTCTCACCAAGTTTGACTCCCGTTCCTTCTTGTATCTCTTCTTGTAATTGTATGGTTGGTTGAGTAGGTTCCTTGCTGTCTTTGGTTAGGATGATTGTCTTTGTAAAACACTTATGATTATTAATAGAAATTACAAGTTTCCATAACTAAGACTTTGGTCTTCATACAAAGTAGAATGAGATCTCTACTTGTTCTCTTTACTTCAATTCTATTTTAAGGTTCACAAGACAAGAATAGAATGGGTTATAGAATTTTAGAGTATCTTTAACTTTGTTGTTCTGAAAAGTGGGCAACAAGACTTAAGGTTTAGGATTAACCTCTTATTTCTCCATCATCTTGTTCGTTTTCGCGGCATTAAATATGCACGGTTCAATTATGGAGATTGAGTTCCTGTTGTCATACCCCGAAACTGGAACTATCATTAACATTTGAAGATGTCGGGTGTACTGCCGGATGGAGAATGTCTGGCACATTCAAAGTCCTTGAATGTGTCGTGAGTTCGAGGTCCGGCATGACATCCGGCGCATTCATTTTGTGAGATTAATTCGAGACTTGCCAATTTGACTTATGATCATACTTGTTCTTATATAGATAATTGACCCGAACCAAGGATAATTCGCTGTGAATAATTCGTTTAGTTAGTTATTTTAGTTTAAAGTTATTTATTTGATTTCCCCCCTTAATTAGAAATGGGCAATTAACTAGGACTGGGACTAATTTTCTACTAAGTCCCTAGGGTTGGATACTTTCAATCGTAATCTACTTACACTATATTCCGACCGGGAATTTTGCTACCCGTAGTAGAGTCTTTATTCTTTTAATTCTTTTATTCTTTTTTGTACATTCTTTTATCCCTACAATTTTCCTGTTAGCACTTCTGTATTGTGTAATGTTTTGATGTGGTGGGTTGTTGGTATTGTCTAGGGTTTCATAGTCTGAGATGGGGGTGGGACTGGGCTTGAAGTTTTCCATGTTGTGTAGGGGCATAAGCTCTTTGTATAGTGAGTTTGAGAGAATGTAACCCTAGAGTTGTTTCTGGTAACAGAAATCCCATAAAGTGAGAAAGAGACCTAAATCCTTGAGAGGAAATTCAGTAGCAAGGGTGTTTATGAGTCTAGTTAGGAGGATTTGAGAGGATCAAGTTATTAGGATATTGTCAACATAAACCAAGATATAGACCTTATGGTGTTTGGTAGGTGTAAATAAAAAGAGATGGGTCGGAGGTAGAGGGAGTGAACCCAATATGGATAAGATAGAGCTAAGACGGGCAAACCAGGCCCTGGGTGATTATTTGAGGCCATATAGGGCATGTTGAGCTTACAAACATGGTTTGGGTGATTTTTGTCAATAAAATCACTGGGTTGCTTCAATAAACATGTTCTTCGATAGCCATGTAAAATCATTGTCAATATCTATATGTTGAATAGGCCCAGCCAAAAGGTAGCAATAGCAATGACCAACGAATTGTGACTTTAACAACGGGGTTGTAGATTTCTAAATAATCAATTCCATGAGTTTGATTGTAATCTTGTGCCACAAGCCTTGCCTTCCTTCTCTCAATAGTGTCATCAACATGATTTTTGGTTTTTAGAACCTATTTAGAACCAAGAACATTCATGTGATCTTCATGAGGAACTAGTTCCCATGTGTCATGTTTTTGCAAAGCATCATACTCTCTCTGAATCGCATCTCTCCATTCTGGAAATTTCATGGCCTTAGTGAAACAAGGGGTTTCAGGAATTTCAGTATGTAGAGTTGTTTGGTTCAACCAAGGGATAGTACCATCTGTGTAGAGTTTAGGTTTTAGGGAGTTTGTTTTGGTTTTGGAAATCATAGGATGTGTAGGCTGAGGTTTGAAGGATTCTTGTGGAGGGGAAGGGGGAACAGAGTAAGTGTAACACCCCTATTAAAATAAATACAGCGGAATAAAAACTCTAGTGGCGATTACAGATCATCGGGTTCCATACACCCGGTAAAAACCTCACCAGTTACTACTTATAAATGTTACAGTCTGAACTCGAGAAAACAATGTAAACATAACTTAAAATAAACAAGGTAACTCTCCATAACTCCTAAATCCCATCCCAATCTCTCATACTCTTCGTGGCCACCTGTATGAACACTTTTGTACATGCAAGATGAAACCAAGCAGCCCACCCCGGGAGGGGTGAGTGATGAGTGTCTAAATGAGCATGTTTTATAGGGGATATTTCATATGTTTAATCAACACTTTTCATGCTCATATCTCCACTGGCTTGTTTTCCTCTAGTTTTTGTTCATTGGTGTCTTACACATTTATTGTTTAAACAGGAGGAATAACATAGATAGGAGTAAAGTAGATGAAGAGAGGAACGCGTGGGCGCAAACGGATCCAAAATCGGAGCTGAAACGAAGAAGATAAAGCATTTTCTTTGCTTCTGGTCCGGACCTCCCCTGTGGACCACCCCTGTGGGGCGCTCCAGTCAATTTCGGAACACGGAAAATCGCTTCTGGTGTGGACCGCCCCTATGGACCCGCCCTGTGGGGCGGTCCGACGCGTATTTTTGCCCAGATTTGAGTTTTAAAACGGGGATTTTGGGGACACTTCTCCCATTCTTCAACCACTACTCCACCAGTCGAAAACACAGAGAAAGAAGGCGAAAAAGAAGGGAAAGAAGGAGAAAGAAGAGAAGAAAGAGCTCACCTTCTCCAAAGCTTCCAAGCTTCATTAATGGCTTCTTCTTCTCCCTTTTATGCTTTTCTTTTCTCTATGGCTGTGTAGAATCATTTGTAGCTAGGGATTGGGGATTTGTCCAAAATCCCTAAACTCCATTGTTGAATCTTGAACTGTGTTGTGCTTTATTTTAGTCTTTGAGCTTAATGAAGATGATTATTGAGTGTTTTATGACTTCTAAACTCGTTGCTCATGATTTGGGGATTTGTTAAGGGTTTTGCTCAATTTGTCTTCTATTTGTTAAATTGGTTGGTTTGGCCTACCGATTAGTTGAGCATATTTGGGATTCTATCAAAATGATATTCTGAGATAGAAACCTAAACCGTTAGGGACTAAATCAATGTTAGCCGATTTTCACTGATTTTGAGATGAGGTTTCATTGCAACTTAGGGTAGATTTGTGCTTAATGCTTCTGATTGAATTGGGGATTTGAACGAGCATTCAGTCCCCGTTAAATTGGTTAGGATTAATAGACCGGGATTTGGTTATTAATTAAATTCCTGTTTTAGCTATGAGTTCGAGGTTCAGCCATTGGTAGAAAGGGGATGACGGGTGCGAATATCCTATCCCGAGCTACACCTATCCTAGATTAGATAGTTTAGTGTTTATTGCTTTCCTTTATTTCTCCAATTACAACCCAAAAACCCAAAACCCCTAATTTACAATTATGCACTTTGTATATATCCTCTTGCACATTTACTAAGCTTATAATTAGCTAGATAGTTACGAAGTCCCTGTGGATACGACCTTGTTGTACTACAATGATTGGGTTCACTGCCCATAGTTAGCAAGATAGTTTCAACACTGTTTTGCCCAACAGTGAGTTAGTTCCTGGATTGGAACTAGTACAATTCTCCAAAACAATAAATTAAAACATAGTTCTCCAAATAAGACAGTAACATGAAAACAAACTCTTAAAACTAAAACTGAGAAAAGCACTTCAAACAATCAAGTTATAGAGAAAAGAGAACAAGGCAAAGATAGAGACAAAGAACTTTAAAACCAAGTCAACCACTTAAGAAGTCACACCATATAGTTAGTAGGCATCCATTGTTGATGTTAGAACCAATTCTGGTTAAGAAGAGAAACTTAGGTAGTCACAAGGACTAGGAATGACATGAATATTCATAACCCGTGGTAGACAGTTTATGTCCCCACCATTTCAGAAGGTTGATTCCCATAGGCAAACATACTCATAAGTGGAATAAAACCAATTGGGAGAGATGGCCCCCACCGCCAGTCAGTGTCCACAAGGACGAGGTAAACAGACCTCCGCTGTCAGTTGTCCAGAAGGACGAGGTAAACAGACCTCCGCTGTCGGTTGTCCACTTGGACGAGGTATAGCAGACCTCCGCTGCCACCGACCCGTTCTCAGTCATCGGTGAAAAGTGTGTGCACCACTTAATAGAAAGAATCCATACTCAATACCAAGATTGACATTTTCCCATATTCCACTAGATTATTAACTGCACAAGTGTAATACCAAAACACTCAGCCCTACAGAGTGCAGAGGCGTAAGCCTCAGCAATTAATATCTAATAGAAAGAATCCATTCCCAATAAGGCTGATCAAACTCGACTCATGGATGAAACAATACCCATAGTCCAAAGGAAGAATTTACCAATACCAGATATTTTCCTATATTCCCAGTTACCCCACTAGATCATTAACTGCACAAGAGCAATACCAAAACACTCAGTCCTACAGAGTGCAGAGGCGTAAACCCTTGGCAGTTAATATCTAATAAAACAACCAGATCGGAGGAACCAATAACCAAGGAAGTTTCACATTCAAGGCTCAGTTAGTCACATCAAGCTGAGTTAGTCACACAACAGTTTCCTTTTGAAATCCATTCAAGATTAGTTGGCATTTTCCAAAACATTCCATAAAGTCCGTTAGCAAAGTCTCTGAGTACGAGAAATCGTACCTGGTTAATGCTGTAGCAGTTCAAGTAGACTCATGCAAACATTCAACAATACTCTAAGGAATATTAAAGATAATCTATTATCAATAACTTATATCCTAAGTTAAGCTTAAATAAATACCTCACTCTTATTTCTAAATCTCGATTATCTTGTAAACCCTTGCTTAACTGTTATGTATAACCTTTGACTTATCTTAGAATGTTGTATAACTCAAGATTGTAAGACCAAGGAATGTACTTTATTAACACTTGTTAATTGTTCCACTCTTATCCTCTTTACTTATAGTTGACCATAATTCTCAATTCAAGACTTTTGAGACCCTTATGTCACAAATGCATTTATGTTATTCAATAAATCTTAGAATTTCAATAACAATTCTTAAGCTCAATACTTTTATTCTTACTTTAGAATAACATCGTATTATGACCTACAATAGGTTTATCTTAGAATACTATACTATTAATTCACAATGTAATGATTATGTATTTTATCAATATTACTAAATAATCCATCATGATTAAGTTTTCCCCTTAACTAATTAAATAATTTCTTAACATCTTTGTATATTGAATCATAGTGTTGTAGATACATTTTATTATAACTTAATTGAGCCACTAAACTCATTATCATATCCTTAGTTCAGAATCTATTATAACCGTCTAATAATCTTGTCATAAAATGTTGAATTACTTCTCATATTGAAATAACTATATTATAATTAACTTAGACTTATCGAGCTCTTACATTTAGTATTCACAGATATATTATTTGCTTTATTATTACCTAAATAATAAGGTGTTTTTAAGATAACCTTTTATGTATCCTACTTACATTTAATTTCCTAACTGTTTTATTTTTAACACACACATTCCCGCTACAGACTAGGTATAATCCTTTTATTCTAAATTTTAATAAACTTATGTCTTAAATACATTTTTCAGATTGTTTTACAAAACCTAAGGTTTCAAAGGAACAACTTAATAAATTAATCCCCTTTATTATGTTTTAGGATAAGCATTACATCTTAACATAAGGTAGAATTTATCTAAGAATTAAATTCTGATTCATAAGTGAAATTTTTAATTATTTAAAAAGATAATCTATTCTGAAAAATCCCCATACCTTATATTCAAATGACACATTAATATTTCCAGTGTCAAAAGGTA